>KV751326.1:124785-147220 GCA_001698575.1 Mola mola
AACGTGGACAACAAAGCCGGCATTTTCTTACTCGTCAAACTGTCACAATATTGGGTCGAGTTGAAGGAAGACTTTGATGAAATATCCGGTACCCCCATCAGCATTGCACTGCAACTCACAAATCATAACACCGGATTATGTTAGATGACTGTAAACAACCTCACTTTTAATCAGCTCCGCCACTGCTCAAACAATCTTTGTGGTCATAGCCAAGAGTCTGTTTTTACCCACACACACACACACACACACACACACACACACACACACACCATCATCGCTCATCACTACAAAGTCAGGGTTAGGTAAGAGAGCACACACACACACACATAAACAGAACTGTTTGGTCACGAGTCATCCTGTTTTTCTTTATAACTCTTTAACCCAAAGTGTGGTCCGAGTTTTACCCTGACGTTACGCTGTATCCGGTCACTGCAGTTGAGACATCATCCATCGTGAGTATATCGCTTCTGATGTTTTTATAGGTTTTTCTGCTTCCACAAGTTTAAGCTTGCAAAGTTGACTCACAAAGATCTGCCATTACAGGCTACAGCATACATTGCTTACTATACTTAAGCACACATCTGACAGAAAAGCAGCTTTGTGTTTAGCTTTTGTTTTTGTAAGGATAATATGGAACAGTGTTTGTGTTAATATTTTAGGTTTTTAACGGTGGCCTTTTTGTGTATAAACATGCAAAACAAGTCTTAAATCCACAGCAGCATGTGGTTAGTTCAGGGGTTAGAGGAGGTCAAAGGGTCTTGTAGTGTTTCAAATTGAATGGGATCTTAAGCAGCAGTGGGTAAAATTACTTTGAGTCACATATCCGATGACACACCCTGTCCATCGAATATTAATCTAGCTGGGTGGCTGTAGTAGCAGCAGCAGCAGAGTAACGATAAAAGAAGTGTAATAACCCTGCTATTTTCCTTTATGACTAATGTGTGTTTGAGTAATGGCAGTTTCTTTGTGGGCACTATGTGCTCAAGTGGAAGGCCAGACGTAGAGGAGGAAACTCTCTCCTCACTGCACTCTGTCACCTTTTTTTCGCCCGATGATTTGCCAGTGCACAAGCTCAGGAACTCAGTGTTTACATGCTGCGCTTGAATGGCGCCTCGCCGTTTTTCACCGGGGCGTCATTGCTGCGTTTATGCATCATGACTTATCATAAAAGATGATTCCATACTTTGAGGACTGGCTGTAGTCTCAGAGCAGTGTGGTGCAGTAGTGAGACAAAGCCACATCCTGCCAACGCTATGGCTATAGCTGCTATTTTGAAGAGGCATTTTACTTGCAGCAAGGCTATTGTGTTTGGAATAAAGGTGATTAGGCAGATTTATTGTTTTGCTCCAGAGCGTTTTCTGCTCTGGGATTTCATCTGTGGAATGAAATCCTGCTGGCAGCAGTGGAAGGTAAGCAGAGAAATGTCTGCTTTACAGAACCAACACAGGAAATGATGCGTAGTCAAGCCCCTTTGCACATCGGGTTTTTAATTTAAAGAATGTGTTTCCTTGTGTTTTCGTATTCTAATTATTTGCGTGTTTGCCGCAAAGAGGATGCGGTGCAAAATAGGGAGGCAAGTGGATAGACCGATTTTTGCTTTTTCCTTTTACAGAGCATTTTCATTTCATTTCAAGATATCTGGCTGTTACGTTGAAAATTAATGCTCTGAACAAAGGAGCAATGTTCACTCAAAGACCTCTTGATGGGCCATTCAAGTGCTGTATATTCATTAAAAATAACAATCTGTCAGCACTTACTGACAGCATGCACAACAAGCCAAGCTCTCTTTATTGTTCTCCGAAGATGCTTTTCAGGTCCCGTGCCAAGAGCTGGGCAATTGGCTGTAGCAAAGCCTTGCTGGTGTTGTTTTAAGATATTGGACTGACACACGGGGCGCGCTGGCACAAATGAGGCGAGTACCCAACCACCAACCCCACTGGCTTAGCCCAACAAGTCAGAGGAGGTAAGATGTTGGATGCGTTTTGTGTTCTTTGACAGCTTCCCTTCACCCCTCCATAAGAGGAGATCCAAGTGAGCTGCATCATATCTCATCTTTGTTTGATTCGGGCTTCGCTCTGCAGCGCCACAATTGTGTCGAGGAAGATGGCGTCGGCAAACGCTATCCGTGTTAACAATTTGGAGCTGTCTTCCTCCATACTGCCGGTGGTGTTTTATGTACTAGATGTGATCAAATGTGCTTTTTCTTTAAGCTCAGCCATGGTGAAGTCTGTCCGACTTCATCCTGCAAATGCCGTCTGTGTCTTACTGGGCCCGCTTGGCAGGAACTCGCATATTAACAAATCTATCTCGCCAGCCTCTGTGCAGGTATTAGGTATGGCAAAAAAAAACCCTAAAAACAAATACATGTTAAAAAAAATTTGCCTTGTTCTGTTTTGTATGTGGCTATGAAGTATTGCAAGTAACCACGTTTCATTGTCTAACTTGATTTATGTACATGACGGCATGTAAAATGGAGTCAGTGTGTGGAAACTGGGAGGCCTCACTCTTCCATATGTAAGCATTGTGAAACAGCAGAAAAACACAGGACATTGAATACATCAGGTCATTGTGAGCATAGTGACTTTACAGCTCTTCCTTTCTTCCTGCAAAATCTTAGAGTCCTGCACATTTTTTGAGTCCTAATGCATCTCAGCCATTAGCTATCACTAAAAAACACACTGCGGAATGCAGACGAGAGCCTGTTTTTAAATAATTTTGGCAAGATTGGTTAATGATAGCGCCTAGTGGGCTGCAGTGCCAATAAAGCCAGAATTGGAAGTGTTCAAGAATTACCAGTCAGCCATTTGCCATCACAGTAAAAGAGGAAAATGAAATGGTGTAGAATCAGCTGGCTGGCCCCCGAGGAGAGGGGAGAGAGCTGAGGAGGAAGAGGAGGAGTGCTTTGCCGCTGTGTGCGTGTGTCAGTGCTGATTAGGTAAGAGATTGCCTCATGTAATGACACGGCATGGCGCTAGCGGTGCAGAAACACAAACAATGCATACCAGTGTTTTACTGCACACACCCCCTGCAGCTGCCTGCCTGAAGATATTTATACAGACTCTCCCCTCGAATATTTCAGCATCTTTAGTCAGTGCCCTTTTTTCATTGACACACGCATTTACTCCATCTGGAAGCCAATAGCCTCTCTTTGTGTGCTCTTCTTTCCCCTTTTGTGGCACAGATGAAAGATGGAGGTGATTAAAGCAAAGGAGCACAACAGAGTCTGTGCAGCTTTCTATCAGCACTTATTACTATAGCAGGCAGTGTTTTTCAGCATGGATGAATATATTGTTAAAGATGCTACATAACCTACTGAATCCTCTCCTCTGTTCACATAACCTTAACCATGACGGATGAATATATTGTTAAAGATGCTACATAACCTACTGAAGCCTCTCCTCTGTTCACATAACCTTAACCATGACGGAACATGTCGTATTCTTTTTCTATCAATATATTTGACGATTTATGCACAGCAATGCTAATTGAGCTTTATAGTCATTAGATTACACAAATAAAATACCATTTTCAGTCTAAGCCTGGTAGTAAATCTTAGGACAAAAAATGAAAGCATTTTAAAAACCTGCCATTTTTCCTGACATTGACTCAGAGAAAGTGGCCCAATCCTACTCTCTACGCTCGCACACATCGGCTGGGTTTCCATAAAATGGACCGCAAATTTGTAACCCAATTTTCCGAAAATCGGCACAGGTAAATGCATATTTATGTGTTTTAATCCGTAAGGGCTCATTTATGCTTCCTTTATGTACGTGAACGATTACGTCAGTTTCAAACAATATTATCGTCTCTGCCGGCATACTACCATGCGTCCTTTACGCTGGCATGGATGTTAAGCAGTACATCCACTAGGGGGCAGATCACAGTCAAACGTTTATGCCAACTACAAACTCAAGAGTCGAAGAGGACAACAGACATAATTATGTACCTGCTCAGAAAGAGCCAAAGACAGAGGCAGCTTAAAATACATCATGAGTGGAGGACTGAAAAAGTTCAAAAAGTTCCCCCATTTCTCAACCATTTTATTTTTTACCATTTCTTCTACAGATCGGATAGTAACATCCACACAGCCCCCACAGTTTTCAATGGGACTGCTCCATTTGACATGTATCCATAAGCTTTCTGAAGACGTGAAGAAATGCACATATAATGAATGCAGAGTACAGACAGAAGGCTCTGTCCATATATGTATTTACCCTTGAGCATAAATCAGCCTTAATTCTGTCCAAATATTGCAAGTTAGTTCATCAAAAATAGCCATGAAGAAGCAAACTTTGCTGTCAGGTCAGGTGTCATTTTGCAACAGTAGAAGATGAAGAAGAAACGACCTTAAAGAGTGCAACTAACTAAAGTGAGAGGATGAGGAAAGGAAAATGCATGTCATTGGGGAAAAACTACAAAAATATAAACAACATGAGCATACCTAAAATTTCCATCTGCTGTTGACGCCATTGCCTCTCTCCTGCAGGGGGAAGACAGGTGATTTGTGTGACGTTTCAAGTTACATGATCTCTAAACATCATCCTTCATTAACTTACTCTTTTTCCATTGTACCAGTTCTTGCATGAACCCTTTATCGATATGCAAACGTCAGCTCCACTTTCATACAATATTTCAGGAATTGTTTTACTTTTCTGTCTTTCCATTCCATTCCATTCAAAAATGCACATAAAAGCAGGCTCATGGAAACCCACCTATTGTGTCTCCCTTCTGAAACGAACAAGGAAATCGATTATTTGATAAGTACTTCTTGTCCGTTGTATTGCCTGAAAGACATTCGAAATAAATTATACATAACATGTTTTGGCATTCTCACCGTATATGTGATCTGTTGCAACATTCCATCAACTAAGTCAGTGGTGGTTATGGCATTACTGCTTTCAGAAGGGTCTTTTTATAATTATCAAAGAGCCTCCTTGATTAGCAAGTCAATGATGCAGTTGTTTTGATTGATTATTTTATAGACAGATGTGTCAGTAATAGCTGTCTACTGTCCAGAACAGTATGTCTTTGTCATTAATTACCATGGTTGTAATTACTTGTTACGTTGTGTTTTTTTCTTTACAGTGTTGAGTATCTAGGACATTGATTTGTAACCCACGCCTCCTGTTATTATGTGCAGGTTGTACTGTCTGGTCTCTATGAACAATGTGGTTATTGCGTTGATACGGCAACGCTGTTTGCTTTCAGATCTGCAGATCATGAGTCCTGTGACTTTTAATAGAGACTGGCGCACAAGCCATTTTTGAGCTCAGGGCTTCTCGCAGCCTTGAGGAAAATTACCCCGGTGGCATTATGCATCCAGTTCACTAGGCGCCTAACAGTCAACTGTGGCCTTTCTCCTCCTTGCTAGATCGGCACACCTATTGAGCTTGCTGAGACTTCAGTTTATGTGTGGAGGACTTAGGGCTGGATCCACTACAGGTTTAAGGATGGACATCTTGTCTCTGTACCCCAGTTCCAGCAGCAGGCACAGAGAAAATGAGTTCTGAGGATTGGGTTTAGATTTGCCACTGTAGCACTTCAACTCTGACACACTCTAGCTACCATCAGGGGAAGGCTGTCAGAGAGCGAGAGAGAGAACAGCGAGGCAAAGCAGTGCTATCTAATAGATCAATTTGTAATAAATCTGTTGCCTCAAGCTGTTGTTGTTCACTGCTACTCAGTAAAAGGTGTCTGCTTTTCTCAGGCAAGAAAATGCTTGTCAGGTAGGGCATAGAGAGCTATCAGTGAGAGAGATGCCCCTAAAGCACAGTAAATCATTTTCTTTGTACTTGGTTTACATAGGTCCAACACATCGCTCTCTTATCAGTGCATTCCACTGGTCAGAAAAGGGGGGGTTGTAACCAATCGATAGAACAGAGCGCTGAAATAAGAAAGTAATGCTCCCCTCACATTAAATTTCCCCATTATCCAGTATGAGCCATTAATCATGATGAAGGAGGTATTGATTAGGCTAACAGCTGAGGTTTGTCAATTTATTTGCCCAGAGTCATTCCAGAATGTGAGGATCTGTTGAAGCTGTGCTGCTTTACAAAAACCATAGAGCAGAATTGAAATGGCCCCATTATTATGACAAGAGTTTGATCTTTAAGGTAACAAAAGAGCGGGCCTCCATGAGGACCACATGGGACCTCTCCTGCTCCACCTCCCCTAGCAGCCATATGGACCGTACTAATTGTGTTTTACGCCAGCCATTTTCACTGATCCATTGGGAACTTGTGGAAGTGCTGTAGCTATAATGTCACCAGCAGTGGGCTGGCTCAGGACAGAAACATTAGCGAGTGAGTTGAGAAGACAGGAAGGCAATACACTGCAAGTCAACACAATTATTGATTTTATTCAAATGAAATCGCTGGTTCTGTGTTCTGAGTCTTTTGCCTTCAAAGACTTATTTCTGTTGTTTCTTCTCCAGTAGTAGCTTTTTTCTGAGACAAGCATTTGGTTCAGTCTAACACACGTACTTTGTCAGCTGGCAGAATGAAATGCCAGTGTGTAAAGATACAACTAAAAAAAGACTTTTTCTTGTAATCACATCTCCAAAGATGTTTATCCTGTTAATTGACATGTGGATTTTTCAGATGCTGTTCATTACCTGATGTAATTGCTCCACGGAGAAATCGCCTTGTAGCCGTTTTGTTTTGTGACAAACACTGAGGTTTGAATGTTGAATGGAAATGTGACATTCACAGTATTTGCTTTGCCCTTCAGGCCAGAGAACAGTTGTAGAGTGTTTGAAGGGCTAAGTGTGACAGAGGCAGAGCAGTATGTGTTTTAACGCGTTTATAATGTGCAGTCATGAAAAGGGCACGTCTATTGAAATTGGATCCAGGGAAGCAGGTGGAGGGAAGAGGAGTGTCTTTTGACTGATGTTGGTAGAGGGAGAAGGAAAAAAAAAAATGTGTTTCATTGTGTCCTTGCTAACAGTTTTCTTGTAATTATTGAAATTGATGTTTTTTGCGGAGCTGTAAATCTGCAAAATCTCTAGTTCATAAAGGGGAAGATGCAGCCGAGTTGTTACGCTGGGAAATAAAAGACAATGAAGCCTCCAACATCCAGTCCCTCGCCCCAAAATGAAGCAGCAGAAATCCTAATTAACAGAGAGGATGTGTGGCTCTTAGTACCTAGTCTGTACAGGCTATAGCTAGGTGCTATACCCTAATGGAGACGCTCTGCTTGCTGCCCACAACCTCTCTCTTTGTGGCTCATCCTTCATTGCAGCGCTCTCTATCTGGATTTGGCTTGCCATAAGTATTTTTTCCTTCTCAGCTCATCTTCTTCTCCAACGCTGCCGCCTCCTTCCTTGTGTGTGACTGTTGCACTGATGGAGTGAGAGGGGCTTTTCTTGCCTGAAGGTGTCTGGGAGTCCTGCACAGGAAATCGGTGAGCTAGATGATGGACTCTGCAAGGGTTATTACTGCTTATGCAAAGTGCTGCAAGAGAAAGACGGCATTGATCTCCTCCCATTGATTTCATGGATCCTCTTTAAGATGACAATAAAGTCTCTGTGTGTGATCTTCAAGTGCTCCTTTTCAAATCAGCGACCTGGCAAATTGCTTCTGTCATCAGCCGCCCATATTCAAACAGCGCCGTGTGATCATTTATGGAGTTGAGTCAGGTTAAATCTCGATTATCACGCTTGATGTTTGTTTGTGCATGCATCTGTGCGGCAGAAATTTGCTAATACGATGGTTATGTATTGGTTTTGTGCTGTAAGACACATGTTTATTGCTGTGCAGGAGCGAGCTGTAATTGATCTTCTAGCCAGCTGCTTCTCACTATTAAACCAGTGAACTTGTCCTTTTTCTGCTCTTGCTTTGTCTGTGCATGGCCACAGAGCTCTTTTTCTCTGTCGCCTCTCCCCCTCTTTGTTGTACCAAGCCCCTCTAGGGATGAACGGACAAATAGAAGATGGGGAGAGGTGAGCCACCCCCCCCCTCCGGTTTCTCCCATCTATCTCTCTCCCTTGCGAGCACTCTGCCAGACAAGTTTCCAGGCACTCAAAAGCAGCAAATCGACTCACTGTAGGATTCACTGTCACTTAGCTGAGCTGGGGCATAGCAGCGCACTAGGAGGCCAAATCCTCCTCCTCCCCTTCCCATTTCTCTGCCTTCTCAAATGAAGAAAATGCTGTTTGGTATGGCACTGCTGAGGTTTGGCTCTCTGTATAGATTAGCTTGTTTCAGCTTTACCCTGCGAGCTTTTTTTGTCTCGCCTTTTAAGTTATACATTAGCAGGCTGGTACTGATGACAATTTGATTAAGAGCGCGTCACATTTCAAATAAGTCCAAGCACGTGGGGTGTAGTTAGCGGCGTTCCCATCTTGATTTGCTCTGGTTAATTTTCCACAACATGATTGGCAGGCGACTACAGTGCGACACCATCATTTGAATCTCTCATCAAGGTTACACAGAATGGGATCAGCACAGATTTTTACGATTGTGCGTGAAGAATGCCATCAGAGTTTCAGTTTCTTGGCAAAAAGCAAACAATCTGCTCAGTGTGGCGCCAGCGCTTGCCACAAACAACAGCGAATGTATGAAATAAGGAGAGGATGGGCAGCGCCTGGCTTTGCATCACACTCACACATGCATGAACGCGCACAAAAAAATCTCCTGACAGCAGGAGTTTAAATTTCTCTTCTCAGTGTGACAGCTTTGCCACAGGGGAGGGAGTCTCCAGCACCTCTGGTAGACCCCTCCTCAGAGAACAGCAGCCCTCTCTTTCTTCTCCCGGTTTCTCTGTGTATTTAGCACTTCCTCTAATCAGCAACAAGCATGTTAAAGAAATAAATTTCAATATTAAGCAATGCACAATGCTGCCTTATTTCTTTCTGTGCCTGACTCTTCCCCAGAGATTTTTGTCATGCCTCTGCAGCTGCTGCTGTAAAGGGGATGACAACAGGCATGAAAACCTAAAAGGACACGTTGTCTTTACCTCCCCCCTTTCTCTTTTTGCCTCTCCCTCTATCTCTTTACGCCTCACTGTTAGCAGCCACCTGACAAACTTAGACGCTTACATTACACGGGGCATGTCGACCTTGTATTTGCTGTTGCAGAGAGATAAACATGATGAAAGTGAGAAATACGGATTTTGTACATTTTGTTTCGTTGTACATTTGGGTTTAGAGTTCACATGAATGGAGACTTTTGTGCATTTTGTCTCCAAGCAAATAAAGAGTGACAGACCACACGGGGCTCAGGATTTGACAGGCATGTTTTAATCATTTGTGACACGTGAAATGAGAAACAATGAAGTGTGACAAGTGGGCCTGGGAGATTACAATATGGTCAAATGCTTAAAGGAGTGTCAAAGGGATGCATTACCAAATCGCCTCCCTTTCTGCCCCTTTGAGCTGTAAAGCACTCACATACATATGACCAGCAGCGATTTCTCCTCCTGTTCACCTCTTCACCCTGTTTGTGATCCTGTGGAGCTGCTGGTGGAACACCTCCCAGGGTCCTTGAAATCCCCTGGTGTGTGTGTATGTGTGTGCTTGCAGCCCTGGCTCTTTGTGAATCTTTGCAGCACCACCTGATTTGACTTGGTAATGGGGCATTGATGAGTCTTGGGGGGAAAATTGGAAAAGGAACACAAAACCATACAGCAAAAACCTACTACTGTGAGGGGACAGAGAAGACAGCTTCTCAATAGCATTTGACTAAAGAAAAAAAAAAATATAGACTGATGTTCAAAAAAACAAAAAAACAAGGAGGACTGTGGAGATAAAGCTGTCATCCGTTGATGCCTACGGCCGCCTGCTATTCCTTGCAGGGGAAAAAAGAGGCTTAAGAGGTTGAGATGGGTTTGCACCGAGGCTTCAACTCAATTTTTATTTTTACTCCACTTCACTGAAAAGACTGGTTCTCTCCCCAGGACAGCTGATTATTTACATCTTTAGCAGAGCTCTTTGCTCAAGGAATATGGAGTTCAGTGTGGAGGACATAAAAGGTAGCCAAGCCAGGAGTAGTAGGGAAGATAAAAGCAGAATCGCTTAAGCACTCTGTGTTATTTGAAGCACATTTCTGCTTCTGTTGATGTAGCTGCTAGCCTATTAATTCATTTTGACTAGTTTTTATCACTCAGCGCACATGCACGCCCGGCGAGGGTAGGCCCCCTCTAATATAAAACAAGTGATTCAAAGATGAAATGCTCATCATTCTGCCTGCTCACCATGGCCATCCAACAGATGAGTAGCACTGCTAACAAAAGGCAGGGGCTGCCTGCGCCCAGCTCTCTCACAGGGGCATCTTGTCTGTGTTATCACTCCAGCTAGTGCTGCAATTAATATTAATGTGCTTTAAAGCACGCTCCAGCAGCTCTGCTTCCCACTCTCTCTCTTTCCGTGTGCGTGTGTGTGAGAGACACTCAGGAGGAAGACGGCAATAAAGCCAGCGGGAGATAAGAATCTAGGCAGGATATGACAGTCCTCATGTCAGCTGTCTTAGAGCTGGAAGGATATGTGGATAAAGACAAGGGATGAAACTGAATCCCAACCAGTCAGACGGGCGGGTACCAGGGCGTGTAGGGGGAGAATCCATAGCAGCCGAGCTGTGGGGCTGCGTGCAGCCTGTTTATTTAGTCATGTTGTAATAATGCTTGACCTTTTCTTTCGAGTCCACAGCCCGACCTTTAGCACCTTACTCCTCTGTGAAGCGGTGAGCGTGTGTGTCTGTGTGTGTTCACGCAACACACACACGGGGAAACAAGCACCTCCATTGCAGCGAGCGTCATGGTTTGCCAACTCCTGGAGTGGATTGTTCCGAATTAGTATGCATTAGGTGGTTAGTGCAAAGCATTTAATTATGCGAGATGGCACTAAACTGTCTATGTTATGATTAGCCCAACACATTACAACCTTAATTTCTTCATTTTTTTTCCCTCCCCCCTCTGTCTTTCCACTGGTAAGGAGGGGGTGCAGGGAATGGTGAAGGTGATAGGATGGTGAAGGAAGATGGCTTTAGAAGATCTCCTATATTCCCAGTCGATGTTGCAAGTATCCCCAGTATCTCTGCTGCCATGATTTTGATATTTTTCTGCCCCCCCACCCCGTTTTTACCCCCCTTCTCAACATGCCCTCAGATACTTTGTCAGACGATATTGAATCAAGTCACTTTTATGTGTGTACTTGAACATCCCCATACTCTGTTTTCACTGAGACGCTTTTCATGTTAAGCAAGGCTTTTTAAATCTTAGGCAATAGGCAGAAGTTGTAGAATCAGCCCGGTCAGAGTGGGAGCGAGCCAGGCAGCCAGCCATCCAGGCAGGCAGGCAGGCATTCGCTGCAGTGGAGCCCCAGCAACTCCCTGGAGGAGCCCATTATACAGGAGAGATATCAAACCATGAATCATTTACGCCAGTCCTGCCATCCCCTCCCTTCTCCTAGCCTCGCACGTAGCCTTGATGCCTGGCCAGCCGCCTGCTTGCTGCTGTCTGCATCTTAAATGAATGATTATTGCATTTCATAAACATGGGCTCAAGTAATTACAGCATTATTGATCCTTTCCATGTTGGCTCTAAGGTGGAAAAACATTTCTATTTATCTATTTTTTTGCTCCGCTCTTCATACAAAATCTTTTTCTGTCACTCTGCTGGAAAAAAAAAATCCCTCTAGGAAAGACAGAAGACTCTGATTTATTTAGATGCCGTGATTTTTATACCCCTTACTGTTTATGCCTTTAAAGAATAGTTTTCATTGAAGGAGGAGGTTGATGTTACAGCAGGGTGGGGTTTTTATGGGTCGTTCTCATTGTGCAGCTTGTCTTGATGATTGTTTGGGAGTGTTTCCCCACACTGGTGTTTTGACTTTTGTGTAATAAGTGCAGGGACACAGGGGTTAATATGCTGGAAAAGAGTGATTTAGGTCAGTGGTCGTGTCTGCATCTGTCACGCTGACAAGCTGGCGCTTTAGGAGGCTGTGTGGCGTTGAATAAAGGAATGAGTGAGAGACAAGTGACGAGAAAGCTCGCTCTTTCAAATGGAAAAAAGGGGAACCTGACTTGACTGTGATTTGTTCCCTCAGCGACAGGGGCCGTGCTACAAGCGCCCTTGTTTTTTTAATATAAACTAATCAGTTTCACCTCTCTATTCAGGATCAAGACGCTTAAAGCCTCTGCAAATAAGTTCAGATCCCCATCTGTTTCTCCTTCGATCCCACCCTTCCCAAGCTGTCCTCCATGTCATTTCTCCTGGTCATTCTTCCTTCTCTCTCTTCACTTTCACTCTGCCCTTCATTCTCTCTCAACATCCCTCCGGTGTTTCTTCATCCTCTGTATGCTCCTGTGTCAGTCAGGATTGCATTTTGGTTTCTTTGTAAATATCACAATCACTGATGTGGAAAAAGTGCTAATATCTCCACAAGGGGATTAAAGAAGCCATTTTGTCTTTTTATGTGCTCCCTCATGAGCTGTATGGATTCCTATTTCCTGTCATACAGGCAAGCATATAAATGTATTCACATGGTGTAAGGCTTGCATGCCTTTTTAGTTTTAGGGCATATTAGTTTTAATTGTTTATATTCAAACAAATATTGCATTAACATCATCATGAGACATTGTTGAAAAAGACATGAAATCAGATGGATTGGATTCATTGTGCCTCAACTAGATGTCTCAACTAGCCTGTGCTGAGTGCTAGCCTTTTCTTCCCATCCCATGCCTTGTCCCTTTTGTTTGGGAGCCCCATGGCTCTCTACACAGCTTAGTCTAATCAGTGCTAAATATTCAGCGGTAGTCCTGTAGCCTAATCAGCTAGAGCATAATCATTGTCAACCAATTGCATTCCTCTTGACCTCCCAGATGGAGGTAAACTGCGTGGCCTTTCCATAGCACCGCCTCAATTACTGCAGCAGTAATGGTGATAAAGAAGACCACAGGCTCAAATGAAAATGGCTGATAGATGCGGACACACATGGCTTATAATTGGATTATAAAAAAGAACGTTAATGATGTTAGGGGGGTTGTGGGGAAGCGGCAATCTAAACACTAACCAGGTATTTAGTGATTTACCCCTCCCGCTTGCTCATCTAATGCATATGTGCTTTATGACCGTATCTTCAGGGATCTAGGCACTTAAAACATAGCCCTCTTGTCCTGCCCCTGCTCTAGTGTCGAGTGTGTGTCTGCTTATAAGTAAAATGCTTATGTTGCTGCCAGTGACTGAGTCTCTTATGCTAGTGACAGCTGTGGGGTCGAAACAAAAAGATGTCTGTTCCCAAAGCAGCAGTCCTCATCCTCTTGTCCAGCACGCACAGGATGAGTCAGTGGTAAAATTTAGGGAGGCATGTCCAGCACTTGTCTCGGTGCAAAACAAGGCTGCGACTAAACCTTACTGAAAAATTTGATCAATTTTATTTTGCTCATTGAGACCGTAGCATCAAAATTGCGAATTTAAATACGTGTCAAACAAGATTAAAAGCATTCCATTTACAATCACCTGAAATGAAATAATGCAGCGAGTCCTCTGTGTAAGAATGTGTTTCTGTGGAAAAGCTAAGCATAAAATAGTAATTTTCCAGAGATTGATTAAATGATTAATCAAAAGCAGGAGGAGACGGCCAGTTGTCTTAGTCAGAGAGGTTCAACACTTCCTTTCCCGGTGAACCTGCTCTTCATTTGTTTCTGTTTGTCCTTAAGAGAGGTATGTAATTAATTGGCCCTGGCAGCCCAAAAGGGACTGTGATGTAGTCCAGGAGCAGGTGCTGACTGCGCTGCTCCTCCGTCTGTTCAATTCATTTTAGCAGGCATATCTCCGCCGAGTGCCAAAGACTCCATGCACCGTTTGGCTTTTCGCTAAGTGCAATGATGCTGGATGCCTGAGCCTGCGTGTACAGCATATTACCAGCTAATGCCTGAAGGAGTGCTCTCCTCATTTCTATCTCATCTCTCCTCTCAGTCGCTTCTTACCCAAGCCTGGCCAGTGAGTGCCTCCTTTTCTGCTCTCACTCTGCCTGTTCTGCATGGCAGTTTATTAAAGGGAACACTAGCTTTTTCCTCGCGCCCAGGAGTTTGATTTCGACAGCAGCAGATGTCACAGCAGATAAAAGGCAGCAGGGTCCCAGAATTACAGTGCACATGGCATCTGTATTTACTGCGTCATTCTCCCCGCCTCTGACAAGGGAGGAGGAGGAGAAGAGGAGAAAATGGAGGACACACTGCTGCATTCATGTGTCTTTACATTGACAGGTCTCATCAGAAGGAGAGGTGGACGGACTACATGGTCTACATTGGAGCCATCAATCAGCTCTTTTCAACACACCCGGCCAGCACGCATGCTGAGCACAGAAAAATGGACAAAAGGGGGCATTTCTGCTGTTGTTGACATATTCTAATAAACATAGTTTTCAGCTGGATCTGTCAGATAATAGAATGGTGGTTGTTTTGTGCTGGCCAAACATGTCAAAAAAGCAAGACAATGTTTTATATATTTCATGACTGAGGCTCTATATTGATATAATTTCCCAAAATTGGAAAGAAGCAATCTTAAAATCAATCATCGATTTCTAAACAAATTTAGACAATTGTTTCGTTCTTAAAGAGAGTGTGAACGATTCCTCATTTTGCCACCTTTTTAATCAGATTAGTATTTATTCAATAATTTTTTTTTTTATTTGAGTTCTGCAGGGTGCGTTATCTTGATGCCTTGCGGTGAAAATTACTGAAGAATGAGACTTGTTTTCCTGGCATTATCCATCACAGAGACCGTGGGTCATTCTAGTTTTTCATCAGAAAGGTTTTATTGAGCTTTGATTGACACAACAAGGATTCGACGTCCTCCTGTGTCAAACACTCAGACAGCTAATTACTAACTCATTAGCCAACTCATAAACAAAATGTTATTTTTTTGTTTTGTTTTTTGTTTTGGTAAATATTACAATTGATTATGCTGATGTAGTCATCCACATGAATTAAGGTTTCGGATCACATCATAGGTCATTTTCTGAGCCGTGTGTTGCCTTTGTTCGGTTTAATACGGCTCAGTGTTCCTGCGAGTTTGCTTAATGTGTTTCTGCAGCTGTGTGTCTTCTGCACGCGTCTCGATGCACTAGCCTGTGGTGACAGCATGACTAATGTATTCATGGCACTGCCACGGTGAGAAGCATTGCTTTACCTTTGCTTAATTGAGGGGAAACTCCCCTGACACCTGCTTAGTGCAGTACTGGGTAAGCAGAGAAGCCAAACTCAACCCTATGAGCTGAGGCCACTGAACCCTGACTGAGAAATAACACAACCCAAGACCACCGAGGGACCGCCGAGGGGAGAAATGATTTAATAATGTTGATGAGATATTACACCGACCCCTTCCTTCTCTCTGTCCGTCTCTCTCTTGCTCTCTCATTACTTCTTACCTGGGTTGAGAGACAGCTTCCACTGGATGCCTGAAGGTGTATTTAGATGGGGCTGCTAAATATTTTACACCCTAAAGACAAAGGAGTGAAAGAAGCAAGGGGGGGCAAAATGAGCACAGAGGGTTTTGACATGGATTGTGGAGGGAGGTTAGAGGGTGTAATGGCAGTCAGGCAGGCTCGTAATTGGCTGACACCTGAATGTAGCTGTGTGCTTGCGTGTGTATATTGAGACATTATCTGAATACTGTTAAGTCAAATATACAGTATTTGCTGATATGCTGCAATCCCCTTTACACTACAGTGAATATTGATCTCAAGTTCAACAAACATAATATATTGGGGTTTTTTTGGGCTTCAATACCAAACTCCCCCACTACCTCTGCAGCGATAGAGGCAAGGTCCCTTATGAGGATCAACATGACAGCTCCACTGAGCTCCTGCTTGTTTTTAATTGTCCCATGCCCTAGGGGCCGCTGGGAGCTAGCTGGGCGGGGCTGCAACATTTTCTCCAGGGGGATGAGGAGAGATCGATGACAGAACGCTCGCAGTGTCAAGTGCCGGTGAGCAGAAAAGAGATGGAGAGGTGGCTGACGAGGAAACAGTGGGGAGTCGAGTAGCAGAAAGCCAGTCATTCAGATGCAGAGGGGGACAGAGCTTTGTATGAGAGGAGAAGCACACAGGGGGCATCCATCACCTGTTCTAGCGCCACTGCACACAACAATCTGCATTATCCAGCCAGTCTTTTAACTGAAAACATTTCTTTAAGAATTGATATACGGCACAGTCTAATGGTAATACAGCAACAGATATTTGCACTGTAACTGACAGTAGTTTCTGTCTTTTATGCTTAAACGAGGCTCTGTCATTGAAGGAGTTCGAACATCTGTTTCAAACAAAACATCAACCATAACTATCTCCTTCACCCTCTGTCTTTGCGCAAGTGTTGACTGCTATAAAGAAAAAAAATATAAAAAACATGAAGATCCCTCTTTAAAGCTGGTGTCGTTTTTTTCTAAGCCACTGTAGAAACCTGGTGGGGAAACTGAAAAAGGTGTGTAAGACCACTGTCTCTTTAGATATAAAAGGTGCATACGTAGATAATGATAGATTAAAAAAAATGTAGGTGAAGATACACTGATGAAAATATTACTACAAATATGACAGAAAAAATTATGCCCCTTAATCCTTCAAACTGAAAAACCATGGATCCAGCTTCATAAGAGTGCTGCTTTTTTTTTTTTTTTGCTTTATCTTACTGTATAAACAATATGTTTTTGTGCAGGCAAAAAAGCAATTTTAAAGGCCTTTTTGGGTTTTAGGAAATGGTGATACGCTGTTTCCATATGTGAATTATCAAGTATTTGAGCCAATTATCTGCAGTTTAGTTGAGAGTGAAAATTCCTGGATATGTATAAACAGCATTAGTCATGATTGTGTTACCAACAGTATTTACATGGACTTAAACAATCGAGGCTGACCTTATTTTACATGTGTATACTAGACATTGGAATATCTTTTGTGTCTTCAATATTCATTCATTCATTTTCTACTGCTTATCCTGTTGGGGGTCATGGTAAGAAGCTGTGACTTTTGTGTTGCAAAAGTCTATTTTAAATCTATTCCTATAATGAGTTAGTTGCCCTTGCTGGTCATGACATATTCCGCAGTGTGATTTGCATGATGTGATATTGATGCAGAAATGATATATTGTGCATCCCTAGTATTACCCCTAGTAGTACTCCAGTTGTGATTCATCATCCCTTTTAGGTGCATAAATATCTGACATGCAGTTGAATAAGTCTGTTTAATGCATTTTTAATGTGATTAATCTCTCTCTCTGATGATGTTCAATTTATTACAGGAAGTGCATTTTTTTTTTTTTTTTTTTTTTTTTTTTTAAATCAATTGCCATGTAAACAATAGGGGAGCTTCTCAGGGCTGCAGGATTGAAATGTTGTACAATTAAGACAAAAAAGCAGCGTGGTTTGGGGCTTGCTCTTCCTGTGCGGCTGGCACGGAGACGTCATCCAGCCAGTTATGCAGGGGATCAGAGGCTCTGAAAATAGGCCTAAGGGGATTCAGGCTGCACTGATATCATACCTACTGTTACCCGGAGATGTTATCCACCTGCAAGCCAGTCCAGCTGCTGTGCTCTGCTTAAGATTCTTCTGCAGTACCTCACACAAAGATGGAGTGGGGCCATTAGACCACCAGCTCTATAACACTCCCTGAAGACACACACACGCTTACTTACACCTGCGTGAACATGCGTGCACGTACCGGCAGTCGTCACTTCTTCTAGGTCTGCGTATGTTTGCCTTTGCATAAACAGATCATCACACACATGCACACAAGCGACCACACACACATCAAACCAGATTGCTCTGTCACTACAAAAAGCTTTATAGCAGCGGTGCAGACTGGCTGATTTTTCGCAAAGGGTCAGAGTTGACTGGAAATTACAGCTAGTGGCCGACCAAGGCTGGTGATGGATCTTAATGCACCCTGTGTTTACCCACATACCCTGCACCTGCCACGGATGGGAGGAAAGGCAGCACAGCCGAGAGCACACAGCCATTTTGTAACACCTCAAGGAACTTTTCCTCCTCTCCCAGTATGAGGAATAGATGATGTGCTAATACGTGAATTTGCAGTTATTTCCCCAGGCTCTTAGCTGAAGATGTCAGACCTCAGCCCCTGAGTCAGCCAAGGATGACTGCCTACTCAGACAGAAACAAACACACACTCCACTCTCTTCCGTGCTCATGATCGGCTTTCATGCTTCTATGTAATTTATCAAATTTCTTGGCCATGTGATGAATTAGCCCACATCTCAAAAGGAAAAAAATAAAAGATATTTATTTTGCATTAGCCTGCTGTTATTTCCGTGTAACAGTTTAGAATTTAATTACAGTGAAAGGTAAACATACATAATTTCTGAAATAATAATTCAGTAGGCCTAATTGCTTTATTTTCCCCGGCTACACTTGAGCGATTACACTGGTGGAATCAGCTTGTTAAATAAAAACTGTCCAATCTAATTATTTATGCTACAGTCTACTCCCAAGTAGTTTTAATGTTCTCTATATTTCCTCACAATTCTTTGCACACACATCCTAATTGTAGAAGAAGCTGGTTCTCTCCTGGTGATTTGTCACAGTTTCCCCATTGTATTAGCCACCACCTCTCCTTCACACGCCCCCAGTCCCCTCCCTCCCCTCCCTCGCTTCCTAAATCATTTCTTTACATGTGTGTGGGTGCCCCTTCTTGCTGTGATTCTGATACATCATAACGGCAGGAGGAAATTGCGCTGACCTTGAGGCTGCCAAGCTCCTTTATAATGCTGATGTATGGGGCTGTGTGTGCAGGCAGCCAGTAAGTGAGAGGCATGTTTTTATTTGCTGGGGAGCAGGGCCAGTGTCAGGACACATCGCAAGGTCCATTTCTCGCCCACTCGAGCTAGCTAGTTATGCCAGGAAGCTTAGAGTCAGGTATTCAAGTCCACGACCTACATTGGACTTTATACACAGGAATGAATTGTGTCATGCTTCCCTGAAGGATGATGATGGAGCAAAACCACTCAGAGTGTTAACCTGTAGATTGGCCTCACTACCGCGTGGCCTCCAATGGGTTTTGCATTTTGTTGAGAGGGAGACAAGGGAATCATTTAACAAAAAAAAAAGGAGAATTTATATCAGCCCCAGCTGTCATTGATATCATTATTTGTTCATTGTGGATGGCCCGCTTTCTTCTCTTCGTCAGCTCGCTCCTCATCAATGCAATCAGCTGCCTCCTTGCACAATCAGGCTGCTCTCAAATTACCGCCATGATTGAGAGCAAGTCGCTGGCATGAGGAGATGAGAGTGCTCATGATTCAAGCATGAGCATTGTTTAGAGTGTGGAACTGATAGATTAATATCTCTCTGAAATATAACACAATTAATGGCACCTTTTGTGATGCTTTATTTGTCAGATAAGTGAGGCATTCTGAGTCTCTGATCCCATCTTTCATTATATCAATTAGTATTCTGGTGTAAGATTTTATTTGTGTGTTATAATATCTACAATATCTGTTATTACATTAGTCAAATTAAACTAATTAGCCAATGTAGATATTCTTTAATGTCTTGGACCAGAAGTTTAAAACCAAAATATCAAAACAGGATAAAAACAGAAAAATTGAGATTGAAAATTAAAAAACTAAATCTGTTATTTTTTTCTATTTCTGCTAAAATGAATTAATTGAATCAAAAATGGATTATGAAGGCTGTTCTGTCAGTCAAGTAGTCATTTCATCAGCTAATTATTGCAAGTTTACATTACTATACTATACTAGACTTAAATATTGTACATTTACATTTAAGAAAATAAATAAAAATGACTTAGCCTCTATCGTTCAGACACTCACAGGTAAACATTTGTCAATTTTCAGAATAATGCCTGACCTTATGCTGCAGAAGAGAAGTATTGGTAAAAAATGTCAATCACTATTTCAGTGTCCCCACCGATGTAAACCCCTGTTTAAATAAAATCTTCATCGGCTCCTTTTGGCTCGCTGTGGTATAGGTCGTAAACCCATTCCCCTACATGTTAGAAGATGGAACATGGACCAAACTAAAAACTAAACATTTAGTTATTTCTTCCAAAATGTGGGGATTTTGTTTTCATGCATTTAGTCCGTATGGGTTTCACATTGCGCTGTGTGGCAGTTTGTCCATAATCTTAGTTGCATGCTCCACGATGATGACCATTTAAATGTCTTTGTGAAAAGTAAGCATTTATGTCGTGCTTGGATCACATTATGTCCTACAGCCATCGTGTAGTGCTATTGGAAGAGTGTACTTTACTATGATACTTTTCCATCATGCACTTTTTTTTGCTCAACGATGTATGTATAATGAAACCATTTGCCCTCACAGAGTGTCTCATGTAAGTTGGAACACATTTTCTTTACTCACAGGCTCAAAATAAACTCACTTTTACTTTGTGGTGGCTTGACTTTACACACAGAGATGGTCGAAATAATATACAAGTTTTTGTTTGTTTTGACTTCGTCAGGAATGCTACGTAGTCATTTTAGAGCTAATTTGGTGGCTTGTGTGTAATGGAAGTGGCTGTGTGGTTGACATTAATGGCATATCAGCCCTGCCAGTATGGCTCACCTCGTAGATGGCACAAATCCACTTGCCTAACCCCATGTTTGGATGATGAACTCTGAAAATAGGCAGGGACCCAATTCATTCAGTGCTCGCTCGACAGCACATTGAGTCCACGCAAAAACATGTTTTCGCAGCTTAGGGGCAGCAGACTAATCAATCATTTCAGATTTTTGCCATCCATTGATCTTGGCACACCCTGAGTCCAGACAATTACAGTTCGTGTAGGACAATGATATCATTAGCAGCCCATGGCCAATCTATTAGGGCCAGGGAAATGCTGGTAAAAACCACAAAAAAATATGCATTAAAACATTTGCACTGCCAAATGCTGGGGAGAACGGTCAATATCTACTTTGCAAATGTCTCTCTTTCACTCTCCCCTCCCCACCTCACCTCACCACAGTAACAGTGGCGTGGTGCAGCGGGGATGGGGGTGAGCCTGCTGGTGCTGCTGACTGGCATTCTGTGTATTGATAAATGTGCCGGCCTGACGGCTCAATGTGCTTACCTAATAGGAGCTGCTCCACTGTCACACCGAGTTTCTCCGTCTCTCTGACACACCTCGCTCAAGTCTTTTTCTTTATGGAGGTAGTAAAGAAAGCGTTCCACTTGGCTAGATACTGCAGCCTCCACTCTCTGTTTCTGAAATGTAATGAAGCTGCTTCATAACGCACACTAATCACCAGGTAATTGCTTACGTTTGGCTTGAAAGGTGGGTAAGGTCAGCTATGATGACCAATGTGTCCATGGCGGATGAGGGAATCGGGTGCATTACAAATATGCATGCAAAGATGTTGCTTTGTGTTCCATAATATTTTAGACTTTACCTACTTTTTTCTTGCGTTTTCACCATGGGATATGGGATATTTGGCATACATTTATCTTGGAGCAGAAAGTCGGAATCCTTAATCACATTTTCACACACTTGACATGTGTCTTTTAGAAAATGGAAATGGAGAAGATGCTATGTTTGTTGTCTTTGTGTTGTATTCTGGAGATGCTTCAAGTTAGCACAAGCCTGGTGTTAAAATATTGGCTTGTCTAGTGACCATGAACTGGATAGCCAGATACACCGACAGGCTAAGAGGCGGACTGAGGTCATGAAAGTGATGCGCTGCTCTTTGATGTCAGCCAGCTTTCAGAGGGCCATGGTGGTCAATGGGGATTGGGATTTCAGTGTGGGATTTTGGGATTGTCATGCCAAAAAGGTCTCTAAGGCTGAGTGAATTTCAGTGTGTGTGCACATGCACATTTACATACTAAAACTGTGCCTGGGCAGCAAAAGCAAGAAAGGCCAATTTGCCTTTGTCATCGTCCTCATCACCCCATGGTGCTCACATTTAATAACCCTCTTTCACAATAACACTAAATCTCTCTCTGATTTGCTTTGACCAATGAGACAGAACTAAATGCAATTTAAGCATGTCTTTTGCTATTTGGATACAGCCTTTTAGGCCAAGACATGAGCAGATAGAAATGAAGATATGTTAGTGGCCAACCTAAATTTTAGAAAATTTAAAAAAAAATGAAAGTCCATGTGTATATTAATTTATGGCCACATTGTCTTTCTCTGTGGAAATCCCAGCATTACTTGAAAAAATCAATGTGAGCTATTCATGCAGGAATCTAATCCTCAGATTTATGGCCATTTAATCCGTGGTTACGGCACAGCTCTGATGGCTCGAATTCCATCAAACAGATGTCCCAGCTCAGGCACTCAGGTTAGGCTGCACCTGGTGACCTGCTGCACATTTCCTCTGCTCTGCGGGTGAGCTGTTTTGTGGAAACATGTTTTAGAGTCATGGTACAATGAAAAGAATATCTTGCAAAATGTTGACATCAAATATCTGTGACCCCAAAATCTTTGAACATGGTGCAAATATGAATATTATGTGCTTATCTGGATGCTTTT
>KV751326.1:161825-179856 GCA_001698575.1 Mola mola
TATCATTAATGGTGTATCATTGGCACTTGTCAGCACAGCTAGCATCCACAAAAAGCCAACGTTTGACAGCTTTTCTCACTGCAGAATGTGCAGCTGCGTGGGAGTGATGTACTCCAACAATTCCACTTTGCAGCTTTACAGCTTAGCTCAGTGAGATTTATCTGTATGTTTAAAGTGCAGGCGATTTAGTCCATTTTCTTTTTGTCTGTAGGAGGAGAGGGTTCGCGGCTGCTGGTGTGTCTAAGCCAGGACATAAAGAGAGCACCTTAAGTTTAACCCAACAGGATTCATCAGTGGCTGTGTATAAAAATAATGAAGTAGACAGTTAGGGCTGCCCCAGGCT
Source organism: Mola mola (assembly GCA_001698575.1). Taxonomy (NCBI): domain Eukaryota; kingdom Metazoa; phylum Chordata; class Actinopteri; order Tetraodontiformes; family Molidae; genus Mola; species Mola mola. The sequence goes on from KV751326.1 coordinate 162,169, forward strand.
GCATGTAGGGAGATGATCTCTCTGAACTGGCAAATCATTCCTGTTTTTAATGCCAAAAAGACAGGCTAATGACTATTCTTGATGTGTGTCAGTGCTTCAAGTTAACCAGCTTTAATTCACAAAATGATCTAATGGGCTTGATTGTCACATGGAGTTGAGACAGTCAGTGAGAGACTTGTGCTCGTGTGGGGGTGGGGGTGTAATTGTTTTAGCTGGCGGTGATTCGCTCTGAAAAGGATGACTGCACAATCCAGATATGTAAACCGGGGGAAACCGAATGGCAGCTTGCTGATACCTTGTCTCTTTCCCCTTGATCAGCCTCGCTTTTGAAATTAAATTTCTAGGCTTTACCCGAGCACTCTTGGGAAGTCAGCTTGGCAGTAATGGTTGCATTACAAACCTGTGTCTGCTCAACTAAGCATTTCAAACATGTAAATTGTACGTGGAAATTGGAGATCTTGAGGAAATCATTAACTGTGCAGCTTCACCATAGAGCAAAGAGAGGGAGAATTAAAGACAACAGATGCTCTAAGGGTTTGATTCTGCTTATTAGAGCATGACACTCATTTAGTCCAGGGGAGAATCTTTGTGCATTCATGGTAGACAGTCATGCTGTTTATGCATGCATCCAAACCTCACATTTCTTTGTTTGCTCAAACCTGGAGTAATTTCTCCAAACTTGGGGGTTGCTCGTTCGCCTGCACATAACAACTTGTAATGTTTATCAGTTTATAGCAGAGTAGACTTCCACCTCTTGTGTTTGATAATTGACAAAGCTGCGCAGTCCTGTACCAGAGTAAGAGGAGGGCTGCTATGATAAAGTAAGCTGACTTTGCAGACCCTGATAAAGATCAACTTAAAACCCACCAGGAAGCAGTCCAGTTTGCCAGCACATGCTTTTTGGGGTGAATGTTTGAGTCAGCGCTGGGGCAAGACTGGATATCTGTCTGCTAGTGATCCGTAACGCCCACAATCCCTCCCACAGACTGTCAGCTTTGGCACTCAAGCAGTACACTGGTTGCTGTACTACACACAGCCACCCACAACAGTGCCTTATATCGTTGGCATAACAAACTGCAGACTAACAAGGAGGAAAGAAAGCAATGGGACACACAGTAACAAGAGGACCTTAAGAGCCCTGTGTCATCATAAATCCAATTCAAAATTGAGGCCCTTGTTCTGTGATCGCCAGAGAGGATATCATAGCGAGGTAACAGTAAATGTTTTCATCCTCAGACACACTCACTCTCATTCATTCGGTCTGCTGTTGCTGTAGGAGATCCTCCACCTGATAGGGCTTCAGAGAAACGTATTCCTCGGGGACTGCTGTTGAAGGATTTCTGCAGTAATACCATGCACTGATTAAAGGAACACTTGTGGATAATCGGTTTTTAAAATAATAAGTGTTTGTTGCACTGCTGAAGGAGTGAGGTGTGGGTGTACAAGTGGGGCAGAAAATTTAGATTTTTAAATGATTATCACCTTCGCATTATCACCACTCTGTTAAGATAAATATTTAATACCAAGGCGGCTGAAATAGAGCTGTTACTGACTGCAAGTGAGAAATGGAGCTTATATTTAGAGCCCATACTACTCTATAAAGTCATGGCATTGGTAGACAGCCCAAGGTTATTAGTGTAGTATGATAGTGGTGTGTCTGTGTTTATGATGTGTCATTGGGTTGCTGAAGAGATCCCACTCTTTTCATCCTGCAGTGATATGAAGGAGAGAAAAGCACTCAGTCTCTTATTGAGCATTCACTCATGAATCCTTGATGGATTACATGTGTATGTTTGTGTGTGTCAGAGAGAGAGAGAGAGAGAAAGAAAGAGCCCTGTTGTAGCAGCACTATACTTAATGCACAACAGCGATACTATTCACGCTCACGTCACTTGAACTATTTCCACAAGCGAAACAGCTGTATGTTTTACCCTCCACCACCTTAGTTTTGCTCTGTTTCATTTCACATGCTCCCTACCCTCAGGGTCCTTGTTTGATGTCATTCATATCATGCAAAATTGATTGTGATGGCTTGCATCAATGCCTGCTTCAATGAAGTTATCATAGTGAAAAGACATTTTTGCTGCATTGATTTTTAACCTTACACTTTAACACTAAAATGAATGGAACCTTTGAATTTACATCAGCCTTGCTTGTCTGGGATTATGTAGTGAGGTTTCTAAACAATACAGTCAGTTGTATGCACTAACCTTGTACATCTTTGTGGACGAAAAAGGTGGGTAAACACAAGAGTCCTTGAAGCACTTACTATCTCCACTATTGGATTACCAGCTACTTTTCCGGGTCTAATCTGCACAGATGAGTGCCAGGATCAATGGAGCTCTTAGTACAATGCCAATTTTATCGGGAATGGCTCAACTACTGCTGATCGAAGATTTTTCTTTTTTAACTTGAAACAAAAACTTAATCAAGTCAAGCCCGTGTCCAATATCCCGTATTTCCAGCCGCCCTGACTCCCATAGACATCAATTAGGAGGCATTTCATATTCATTACTGAATTGTTTGGTTGGGCTGCTGAAAGGAGGTGTGGAGATGGAAATAGTGAACTACCGCGTAAGGGGATAATGCCTGTTTTGCTGAGTGTAGCAAGATAGCCACATTTTCTCCAGCAGTGCAACTGGCATCATATATAAGCCCAGAGCTTGTTTTTAGAGGACAGAGGTGTCTCCCACTTTGACGGCGAGCTGAGAGAAAGGGTTGAAGGGCATATTGACCCTCTTGTTCTGGAAAGCGAAAACCAGAGTCTTCACTGCCCCTTGTTCCCTCATTAATTATTGTTTGATGCTAATAAAGCAAGGGGGGTTGGGGGTGGGGTATGTTATGAAACATAATTATTCATTGCAGCATTTCCCCTCGACAAGCCTTCTTCCCCCTCCCCCTTTTGCTTGGTGAGGAAGCAGCTCAGGCTGTCAGTTGAATACAGCAGGCAAAGATGTCCCCTCAGCCTTTTAAGGAGGGGACAGTAGGGTGCAGGGTGAAGGGCGCCATTTGCCCGAGTGATATATGAGGAGAGACAGCAATATATGTAAGGAGCTGCTGAAAGACGGATAGAAGGTCAAGGCACATTACACTCCAGCCATTTATTGGCTGAGTCCACAGTCTGACCTGGACTGCATACAGTTGCTCAGCAGCAGCATTTTTTTTGTTTATATATGTAAGAGTGTGTGTAGGTGTGTGTGTGAAGAACCGCCACATTTTAGACCGACACTTGTGTATACATGCAGATGAATGTTACGCTGTTGTGAATATGGTCTCAGTGGCTTTTTGTAAGCTTGTATGTGCATTGGGAAGCTATTTTAACAAGACTGTTGCTCCAAAAACCTGTCCAACTAGATTTCTACTCAGCAACTGCAATGGCAGACGCACCAGCAGTTGATTTCCTATGCATGAGCACAGCATATGGCATGCTTAAACACAATGCAAGCAAGGGGATTAGTTCACAGTTATGAGTCATAACATTCTGGCATGTGAGCGCAGTAGAAACAGCTACTCTAGAACTGTAGAGTGTGTTTCTTTTTCTGCTCTTCCTATTCTAAATATTAAGAAAGTAAATCATTTTAATGATATTCTCTATATTTTAAAAGAGTGCGTTAATGGCAAAGGCTGGCCTGAGTACTATTTTCGTCGTCATTAATGGTCCAGTGACGAGAGAAGTCGATGAGACTGCCATGGTTTAAAGCCCAACATTAACATTCCAAGAATATCTGAGGCTTTTTCACAGCAGTTCAGCCACACACAGTTATCTGTGTTCACCTTTGGTTTAAAAGAGACAACAGTCGTGCTATACAGTCTGCGCTATGTTGTGTCAGCTGGTGTTTTTAACGTAGCTATTGTTGTAGCATAGTGAAGGTTGCAATGTGTAATCCAAATTATTGCAGTTGTTAGGTGTTTGTAAAGATGAAAAATATGCAGCTTCTGTTTGCTAGAGCTAAAGTGCACTATCAGTCAGGGAAGTCTCATTTTCACACATGAACAGGCAGAGTTAATCTGTGGACCACTACTGTACACTGCATATTATCCAGCCCCTACTTTCATATTTTCTCATTGTTTTAGGCCTCTTTTGCTCATGTTCATAGAAAAAAAGCGACCTTTTTGTAGCTGATTTGTACTTTTCGATTAAGAGCTAAGCTTCTAGTCCAAGTAGTAAACAATGCAGGTCTGCCTCTTTCAGATTGTATGTATTTTCAGTTTAGCTGTCTGTGAGTGAGCAGGTGGTTCTTGTTTTTGTTGCAAGGTCCAGTAAATTCTGCACCCTGCAGAAGGTGCTAGGATGACTCGTCTGCACAACTAAGATGATGGTGACAAGGCTGAACCCAACACTGACTCCCCTAGTCGCCTTCCTCGTTGACTGCTTTCTAAAGCTGTCCTGTTCCTTGAGCAAACACGCCTCTGACTGGAGAGCGTTCACTGATGGTGTCTGTGTGCAGTGCTTACATGTTGAGTTATAGCAGTTAACTTGGACGGTTAACCCAAAGGGGGTGATTATTTATGTGTCGAATACATATCTTTTGTTTTATTTATTTTATAATGGCACTGAGTCAGTACAGATGTTTCTGTGTCGGTTGATGGTTGGAGGAGAAGCAGGTACGTGATAAAATAGCCACCTCCTAATTAGAGGTAATACTGTCCTGTGGTATCTAGAGGTGGAGAAGTTTTCAGCTTGGATCATTATGTTGAATGGAGGGATTGCCCGCCTCCTCCCCTCCCTGAGCTGGGTTTGCCACCACATAACTAAATAATTTAGGTGGTAAAATGGTCTTGTGTACTGACTTAATGGCTTTGTTTTTGTGAGGCTGTTGTTGAAGATATCCTGCAGTGCCCCTGTTGTCCTGTGCTGTCAGTCTTAAACCTCAAAGCTGTCTTATCTGTCACTCTAATCTATATATGTTAGTTTTTTCCTCTGTGTTGGCACATTGCACTGTGTGACATAGTGAAAGGAGTAGCTTGAGGAAGTAGGGCAGCTGTATGAATACATTTCCTTTCCTCTTCTCCCATACTCATTTAGACTACCAGTTGGAATTGAAGTGATGGAGAGCATCATTAAGGTGATAGGCATATCTTCGTGGAAGAGTGGCGGATCTTTGATTGCAAAATATCAGTGCAAGTAGTAGTGATGGTATGATTGAGTGCAAAAATACTACAATCTCAAGTCATTTTATGCTTACAGATGGAAAAATCGCTGTTGTTTCTTTTTCTCTCCCAGTAAATCTTGCATCTGAGAAAATGGCATTCTCATTTCGTCCCCTCCATGCTAGAACCCTGTTCAATCTCAGAAAGATAGATGTTTGAAGATACATGCATTATGCAATTTATTTTTAATATAATATCAAGCTGGGATGCATCCCCGGTGCCTATTTATACCTTCTTCTGACCTCAGCTTTACCTTTGGGTAAATTTCCATTAAGACGGCATAACTCACCAAAGAATTGAATTGTCAATGCATCTACTGAGGCGAAAGACTCTTTTCAAATCCTGCCGTTTTTTCACCTTGCAAAAAAGGTTGACCAAAATTTTATAGAAAAACTCAATTAAGAGCCTCTTTTATTATAGCTCAGTCTGTTGTAATGAACTTCATATTCTTCAAACTGTCATGTCAATAACACATTTGGGAAGCGTTTACTGGGATGCTCATGGATACATTCCTCAAGACTGCCTCATTTAGAGAAAGGTGAGGGGTGACAATGGAGGACCTTGGCATTTTCCATTAGAAGCTGGGTCCAAACATAATGTGGAAACAGTCAGAGCTGCTGACCTGGCCTTGAGTTTTGTTTCAGCCACACAAATGTGGTGGATGGAGAGGTAATGTGTCTTCTGGTATTAGGCTGCAAGCAAAATGAAGTCCTTCTGATCACAGGCCCTGAAGATAACAGACATCTTGGATTGTGGGGCGGTGCCCTCAGGGCCAATTGTAGCTCTTGCAGGAAGCACACAAACAGGGACTAGAGTAGGATTTAACCTTCTTTTAGAGATGGAGTAGAGGCTTAAACCCTGTGGAGTATGCTGTCTGATCCTTATGTCTGTGGTTGAAGTATGTGCGCACTGTTAGACAGCGAATGTTTGTCTCGGTTGGTTTATATTACAGAGAAAGTAGTGGATGCTATTGTTGTCAGTGGGAAATGTGTGTATAAATTATCCTAATTGTTTTAGACAGTGAGAGTTTATTGTTATACTGTGTGACTGTGCGACTGTGCATGGGAATCTGTTCTTGTGCACTAGGGCTTTGACTTTTACCATGGGAGTCTCAAGGCAGGTTTGAATGTTGACGTTGGAAAGCCCCAAGCTATCTTTTCTCGAACGTGGCTTTTACCTACTAAACTAACCACAGATGCCGACTAAAAATAGAGCCTTTGTGAGCATGGGCTTTAGCAGAGGGGAAAAAAAGATGTGGTTACTCATCAGTGAATTGAAAACAAGTAGAGCAGACAAGTGTCTTTGCCCTGCCAGTGTGAACTCAAACATTGAGCGCCTCAGTGAAAAAAAGAAAGCCATCATTGCACCAGGTAAGACAAAGCAGTCAGAGTAAAGAGACCACAGAGAATCCCTTATGAAGTGGCCCATCCCTCGCCTCCAGCTGAGCCTTTCATTGTGCTGTTGTTTCTATGGGGCTTGGATGGCAGCTTCGATTAGATGGCACTGAGTAATGGATTGGATCTGACGAAAACGTGCTGTTGCTCAGAATCACCGCAGCTAAGATCCGTGCACTGCTGAGGATCTGGCTGGTTTATTCGGATCAATTTGAGTTGCCCTCATTGTTAATAGCCCTGAGTATATTCATACTAACAATGTTCTCCTCTAATCTGTATTCATGTGAGTATTTCATTCAACCCCTTTGCAAAGCCGGCCCTAAATCCATGCCAATCACATTTTGTTACTTCATAATTCTCCAATTGAATATGCTATGAATGACTCTGTCTTTCCCAAAACTGAGTGGATAACCGTGCTGGTTATATTAGTATTAGATTCTGTTTTGCATTTAAATGTCAAAATTTCTAGTGTGTCTATTTCTTTTATAAAAAGTGTATAAATGTCCAGTGCTGTAAATGCATAATTCAAGATAATCAATTTGTGAAATTTGGCAGGATTTGAAAGAAACCCTACAATGGTACAGGTACCCACGAGTAGCGCGGTAATTTGGATGTATATCCTCAGATGGGTTTTGATTAAAACTACAGAGATGAGCATAGATTTGGGGAACTGTGGGAGTGATTAGAATGAATAAAACATTGCTTTATAAAAGGCTGTTTGAGTTAGGGAGAGGTTGAGAGAGAGAGTAACAGGAACCTGCTGTGTGGCCATTGTGGGGGATGATGTGTTAATTGAGCCACAAACTGTGTGGTTTTTCAGGCCAGAGGTCTCATTTAAACAGCCATGGAAAAAAGAAATGTATTTGAGTAGGGGCCCGCTGGCTACTAGCCCTTGACTCTATTGCAGTAATGTAAATGGTGGATTAGGTGATGTTGGCTAGAACCCCCCTTTCTCCAGCTACTGCCCCCTTTTCCATTAAGACAGCTGGTATCTTTCAATGGGTCCTGGCCCAGTGATTGATGTGTAATAGCTCCAAGCCTCACCTGCCCCCTCGCAGTGTTATTCATCGGCCAGGCAGACAGCGAAGCTTTCTGCTAAGCACTTTGTTTTCCCGAGTAGCGGGTAGAGAGCCCTCTTCCTCCCTTTCTCTTTCTCACTCTTCTGTCAGCCATCAGTACATTATGACTTTTTTTGCCACAGTGTTACCACTTCGCCTTACTGTGACTCGCTCCTTATTACTCACTCAATGTGTTAAACTTGCTCTTTGCTCTTGCTCTTCTGTTGCTCTTTTATCTGCTTCAAACGACAGCAACTGGCATGCAACAAATTAACCATAGATGCTTTAACATATTGTTAATTGACAAATAAAAGTTGTAACACAATTAAATCCGACCAAGTCATTTCTGTGTGAAGAATTTTCTTTTGCTCTGAAGGTTAATAATACAAGTATGTTACTGCCTTCAGTGTAATCCGAGACACAAAATGTGGGATGAGACCATTGTATGAAGTGTATCCAGATGCAAAACTAATAGCACCTAGATTGTAAAGATACTTACACAGGCTTATAGCAGCCAACAGCATCAAAGGAGAATGGGGCTGCCCCCCATTTGCTGTTCAGGGTCCTTGTTGGTTTCAGTGGAAGAGGCTTATGTTACTGATTAGAGGAGAGAAGAGGTGCTTAGCTCATACACAGATTCTGGCAGCTCCCAGGATTAAAGCTGTGCTATCAAATAGCAACTTCATCAATGTGTTTGTGTCTCTCACGCCCCCAAGACACACTGCTGGATATGGACACAGGTTGGGGCACAGTTTGTATTTTGGCACACTGGCGGAGCTGGGTATCAATGTCGGTGGGGGCTTCTATCCCTCCATAAGCACTTGCGCACACAGTCGTGTCGTGGGTATGATGGCAGCCCAGTGGTCGCCGTGGTAACTCATCATTAGATGATTAATGGGGCTGTGTAGACGCTGCGGTTTAATCAGGCCCACTGTTTGTGTTGAAGCCGACGACAAGAGCAGCTGCCCTGTCAGTTGGTGTCTGCTCATGAGATGTCAGCTCCCGCTGCTGAGGACCACTGTTGTCAAATGCACTTCATTGTGCATGTTTGCCTTTCTGTTTTCTTCCTCTGTCTTTCTATTCTATACTGCATGTTCTGTTTCGCTCATAATAAACCCACATCCACTTTCCAAACATGTTGTATAATCTTTACTCAAAACTGGCTCTGTATTACCTGGCTCAATCTCTACCACTGCCCCCCACTCCTGTCTATTACAGCCATGGTAACGCAGTGCTGATTGCCTGGTCTGATCTCTCTTGGGGCTGTAATAACTATTTCTAGTTAATTTGTAGCAGTGGGGGAGGAGGGAGCAAACACTGACAGTAAATGAGAAGCCTCTTTTGTTGGTGACTGTGTAGGGCAGTGTGGTTCAGACAGTGTGCTGCTTCAGCCTGGCCCATTCACTGTTTATGGTGGGTTTTAGTGTGGCATGAGAAAGTGGTAGCCGAGATCCTTTTTAGTGAACAACGATAGCTGAAAATGGCTGTGGACTGGGCATGGCAAATGACTGGCTCAGCTTCTCTCTGCTCCCTTTCTTTACCCAGTGGATTGCTGTGTTCTTCCCTCCAGAGCTGTCACTTCACATTAACACAGTGCTGACTGTCAGCTGGGGCAGAGGGTTGTGGTGGGGTGCAGTGCAGTAAGCCAGAGTACACACACAGACAGATGAGTAAAAATTGAGCCTGTTGTCATCACAGATGGTCTGCAGAGAGGTTAGCCAGTTAAGTCTTCCATTGAGCTTCATGTTGTCTCTCTCTCGCATTTCAAAAGACAAGCAGAGTCTTGTGCTGAAAAGCCCCACGCCACTTTATCTCGGAGGAATTCTATTGGCTGCATGCCTCATCGTCAATGTAGTACGACCTTTTTTTTGCTTATTCATTTTCATTTCCCTTTAGCTTATTGTGATTCAACAAGCTTTCTTTTACCATTCAATAACTCAGTTTTACTGAAATACAAGTAAAATATGTTTGAGCAGTAGGCCAGAAGATTCAGTTCTTTGATATAGCTACTCAGTGGCCTCCAGAGTATACACAGTTGCAGAGTGCCAACAATTTCTGTGATGTTGAGGAAAGTCAACACAGCTCCGTGATCTCTAGAAATTAATCTTGCATTTTCACCCACAAAAGACCTCTTGCAGCAGGAAAATAGCACTTTGTACTTAACAAATGATAATGGTTTTTGATGCAGCATGATGCTAATTGTCTATTTCCTCTCTTGTCCACAGCTTTTCTGAAACACTGGGGTTGTTGGTGTGGCCAAATTTTCCCTGGATTTGACTGGTAAATTCAGAAGACTGAAGCCCAGGCTCACAGTCTACCTTTCACGGAGGCCCAGCCGTGAGAGGACTGAGGAAGGCACGTGGCGGATCATGACGGCCGATAAAGAGAAGGAGAGGGAGAAAGAGCGGGACAGAGACAGAGACAGGGACCGGGATAAGAGAGAGGCTGGTAAGTCCCGACGGCAGGACGGGGACAGGGGCGACCGCGAGAGCGAGAGCTCCAGGCCCCGACGCAGCTGTACGCTGGAGGGCGGGGCCAAGAACTATGCAGAGAGTGAGCACAGCGAAGATGAGGACAACGACAATGGCAGTACAGGCGGAGGCAGTGGCACGGCCGAGGAGGCCGGCAAGAAGGGCAAGAAGAAGACGCCGAAGAAGAAGTCACGCTATGAGCGCACAGAGAATGGAGAAATCACATCCTTCATCACAGAAGATGATGTTGTTTACAGACCTGGAGGTAAGCCCTCATCATGAATCATCTGAGTATGCCTCTCTTACTTATTAATTTAAGCCCACCATGTTAACATTCACTCCCACTTGCTTGTCAGTGAACTTACTGTGTGACACATTTTTTAATAATCAATGACTGATTTCTAGATTTTACTTCACAACCATCCCCTCGGCTGGAATAAGCTGCTGAGGAACAGCAGTGAAATATGTCCTTTAGTTTCTGTGCTATGTGTTCAGGGTAGATATGTAGTAAATCAAGGCTGGATTCTTCCGTGATCTCATGAATCAAGCCATCTCACAGGGTAACATGATTTGTGTAGATGGATGTGATGTGGGAGTGACAGTTGGTGGTAGTGATACACATTTAAGCCATGGTTTTATTAGTGTTTTTTTTAGCTTTTATTTAGATGTTTTTATTGCGTTGACTGAAGTCAGGCTGGTACGTATTCATAGCTTTTAACCTTACATCCTTTCTTTTGTAACCTTACATGCTCTCATTTTTCACCTTCAAGCTTCCACTTTTAAAGAAGGTGAGAGGCGGATGTTTTTGTCTGTAAGTTCCAAATATATTAAACAATCAAATTTACTAGTTGAAGCAATTTCTTAAAGTTACAAAACAAACACAGTATTGTGATATCTACCATTACCACAATATAACATTATAAAATGCCATGATTCATTTTGCCCACACCTACACTACAGAAGTAGCTCCCTAAGAGCAGATGCGTTCCCTCAGGCTAAAGGTCTGATGTATCATACAATCAATTCCTGGCTGACCCACTCTGAGCTTTGTCTTGGATTGAGTCAATAAAGCAAAGTGGTGCTTCACTAGATGATGTGATAGTGACTACAAGAGGGATTAGAGCTGTGCAACATGACCAAAATCTTATATATTAATATTGGTAATTTCATATCCAGATAACTACATATAGTCAGTCAATAGAAAAGTGATAATAAAATACACCTTGTATTCCGTTCCATCAACAAATTTTCTTTTGTTTAGATAGCAAATTTTAAATCAAGTATGTTGTATATCAATATATAAAACAAAATGGTAAATAGATAACGTCTGTGGCTCTGTCTGTATAGCTTGGCATGATTGTAGGTGGTAAAAGGGGTTAATGGTATTAAGTATTATTATATACCACCCCCATATGTATACTCCTAAACTGTGACAGCACACACACCAGCTTGCCCCACCCAAGAATACATTTGTTTTTGTTTCTCTCTCTGTGTTTACTTTCCCTGACTCTCTTTATTAAAAGGATGTTTTTTAAAAATTTCATCCAAAACACTTTTTCATCTGTTTTCACAGCAGCATCTAAAGGCTGATACCGTGTATCAATGGGTCTTCATCTTTATATATGTCAGTCGTCAGCACTCATGGTCATAAGAACCAGATGTGCCAATTGTGTGTCCCTTCTCACCTGGGTATCTTCCAGTGCCTTACAACTAAATAATTGCAATGTCTGTTTATGATTATTCCAGAGAGGGGGTGGGAAAAAAACACGGAAGCAGTCAATCACATCAATGAAACATTCAGAGGGCATATAAACAAAGTCTGCAATCTCTGTGGATTAGCTCTACAGAATATTTATATTTCTACATCTGAGCAAACACCCCAGCTATTGTCAGTTTGATGGGTAATATTTATGTTTTCTGCCCCCTCCTTCATCTACTTTGACAGGTGTAGAATAACCAAGGTGTTAGAATGTGCTCCCATCGTGTAGACTGCTGCTGTTAGATTGGTGCAGATAAGGGATAAGCCAGTATTTGACGGTTGTGGCCTTAGGACTAGTACGCTAGTTTGTAATTTACCTCCCATTGTCAACATAGAAGATCCTCCACCTCAGCTGACCTCCTGCTGTCTCCTCTGCTTATTCTTCAAGTGATAAGATGTGTGTGTGTGTGTGTGTGTGTGTGTGTGTCTTTGTGTGTATGTGTGTGTATGTGAGCGTGTTTTTCTTCGTCTTGTTTGGTCACTGGTAGCAGCTTTTCTTGCAATCAGATTTGATGTATGCAGCTTAGGCAGGCACAAAGCCTGCAATGGATTATGCTTTACTAAATGTTAAATCCCTTTATAGCCGTCTAGTGACACACAATATGTAAAACTGACCACCCTCGGAGAGGGATTTACACTGCCCCACACATAGGGAGAGGTAAGAAGTCGGTGTTAGACAGCAGCAGCAAAGTATTGTTTTGATAACTTTTGTCACAGGGAGCTCCAAAAACATGCAGGGTGATATGACCACTTAATGAATAAAAGGTAAAGTACTTTTGAAACCATTTGCACACTGACATTCCCCAACCAGCCCACTGTTTCTCTGCCTAGCCTTTCTATACCTTAAAGAGGGCTTCAGTTGGCTCGATATACATTGATCAGATGGGGAAGGGTAGATGGAAAAGTCCCTAGGGCCAAGAGATGGGCCTGCGGATAAATCAAGCTCTGCTGATGTTTTAAAAAACAGGAATGAAGAGTGTGTCCATGGTGGTGGCCAGAGGACTGTGTCCCAGGTCATTTGGATGGCTTGCTGATGAAGCAAACAGCCTGATGCTTTGCAAACAGACATTCTAAATCGATCCATGCCCTGTAGTTGAGCTTTTGCCACTTCCCCAGGCCAAGCCAGACACCTTCAGAGCTTATTCTGTATACTTGTGTACCCCCACCACCCCAGATTATAGATCTTCTCTCTAGAGAATATACACACTTCCATGGGGGATCAATATGAAACACCCAACAAGCTTGGTCACACATAAAAAGTATGTAGGTACGCACACAAACACGAAAGAGTGATAATCAGAATTTATGTAGTCTCGGAGGAAAAATTATGTAATCACAAATTTACTGTCCAGATATTTATGGACCTGACTGAACATTTTGTCCAATTTCCTGTTCTTTTTTTTTCCTTTTAAAAAAGAACATATTGTTAAAATCTTTTATTAGGAGTTTAAGAAAAAAAATTCATCCTCCTAGAATAAAACTGCTTTTTTTCAGAATTACATTAATGTCGGGGGAAAATAAACTATACTTTTTAGGAACACAACACATCTGAATTGTTTTCAGTATCTGTCCTCTTGAGAAACCAGTGTAATGTGGTTCAGTGTGTGTTGGATTGGTTATTCTAAATCCAAGATCCCGTAGGTTAGTGCTCCATTAGCATAGCACATCCCCTCTACTACAAAGGCTAGCTGTCGATTGGTTTGCTGTTTGCAGTGAAGCTAACATGAGGGACAATCACTCAGAGTCATCTCATATTGAAACAGAGCAGTGTAAGTCTGTAAGATGTCGCTAACTGAACATATCTATTTTTAAAAAAGCCCTCTCTGCTCTCCCATCTCTCCCCACGCTAGAGACTCTGGGAAAAGGGCTTTTTAGTGAAATCCAACCACCTGCCGACTGCTAAATGAGAAAGCGTGGGCTAGCCGAGAGGGAAAAGAGAGGAGGGGGTGTTGTCAAAGAGCCTCTGTTCTCCCCGAGGAGCTCAGTCAGCTGTAGGCCTGCCCTATTGTAGGGAACTGATGTATCACTTGCCAGGTATTTCCTACTGCTTTTCCAGAGAGAAGAATGGAGAGATATCAAGCTCTTGGATGAGGAGAGAGGAGGGAAAGTTAGAATCAAGTGTCTGTGCACCTCAGGCCGAGAATGCCTGTTAGGCTGTCCCCATTGGGACGGGCCCAGCAGGAAGTGGCATAAGGCAGCCTTGCTCATCAGCTTGCAGAAGCGCTGCGGTCAGTGGTGGATCGGTAATAACACCAGTCTCCCTCTTTCTCCCGAGATCTCTGTCTGTCTTCTCCCCTCACACTCCTGCGGTTCCATTATTGCATTCCTTGTGCTATTTAATTTTAGGATCAGTACACTCAAGGGGGCGAGCTTTACTAAAGCCGTGCACAACTCGGCTCTGTGTGTGTGTGCGTGTGCGTGCGTGCGTGCGTGCGTGCGCACTCATGTATGCGCTGCCCCGTCTGAGCTGAGCACCACTTTTTACAACGCAGGTGCATCCTGCCTCATGGCCAACCCTCAGTACCTGCAGGCACTGCTCAAACAAACACTCCTCTTTCTTTAGTAATCCTGCCTTGTGTCTTTAAAACACGCTCACATTCTTGCTTTGTTTAGCCAAATCCATTCAACCATATCAACCACCAGCACGGCATTGCTGTTTATAAAACATTGGCATATATGACCGTGTTCACAAAGTGACTTTTCCATTGTTGGCAGCTCGCAAAAAGAAAGGCAAACAAATATAATCCAGAACCCGCCCCCTGCTGAAATGCAGCAGCAAATTAAACCACATCGTATTTGCTTCGTAGTGAGTGAGCAGAACATGGCTGTTTTGATGAAGCTAGGTGTGTTTTAGATTAGACATGCTGGCAGCTGTACGAGAATGGCTGGCTGAACAATGAGCTGCAGCTGAGAAAATTGCTGTGTGTGTGTCAGGCGCTATATTATAACAATGAATATTCCATCCCTTGAACTCTGCTGTGACAGTGTTGAGGATCAGGTTTCAGCGAGAATCCTCTGGTCTGAGGCAGCTTCGGGATCCCATCCCTGTGTCGAAGTATTGAACCTCCTTTTGCTGTCTATATGTCTGGGTAGCGTGGTGGGTCGTAGGACAGAGCCAAGGGGGAAAACATAAACGGCACCTGAGTGAGGCTCTACGGCAGTCGCTTCTGTGGTTCTCCCTCCTACAGCAAAGGCTGTGCAACGAGCACACACTTCAACCCTTAAAATAACTGCAAAATACACAGACCCCCACCACAGCTAAACCTCCCGTCCCGCCTCTTTCCACTTCTCTACTTGAGTGAGGAGACCCACTTTCAAATGCACAAAATGGCAGGAATGTTTAACAAGCCAGGCAGACCCTGGAGGAACCATGTGTCCTGTTTGACAAGCCCCCTAACCCTCCTTCCATCCCGATCCCACCCAAGCTCACAGGCCCGAGACTGAGGCGTTAACTCGGTTTTAACATTCACATTCAATAAGATCCGTGTTATAGTCACTCTAAGAGAAATGCCCTTTAGGTAGTAGACTTTTAGTACCCAGGATGAATTTAAAATGTGCTTTTTACATTCGAAGAATAGATTTGCTCACTGTCTGTGAATGATTAAACTAGATCCCTGTCTCTTTTTTTCCCCACCACCTATCTTTTTCACTCACTATCTGTCCTTTATGCCTGTTGATGTGCTCTGGGGTGTAGACACCTAGATCTGGGCCCTATAAATGAATGTGCAGACGAGGTGAAGGGACAGTGAACCTTAATTCCCCCAATTTGACTCTTCCAAAACATGTCATCTCATTCAGATTAGTCTCTTTTGTTCTCAGCCCTCCCCCATACCCTCCTTCCTCCAGCGCCTCCTCCTCCTCCTTCTCTACCCGCTCTTTTCTGCTTCTCTCAACACACACGCACACACAAACTGTTTCTCACAGATCACACAATAGCACTGATGGATATTTTCATTCATGTTATCTCAAGGGGGCGAGCTTTACTAAAGCCGTGCACAACTCGGCTCTGTGTGTGTGTGCGTGTGCGTGCGAGCGTGCGTGCGCACTCATGTATGCGCTGCCCCGTCTGAGCTGAGCACCACTTTTTACAACGCAGGTGCATCCTGCCTCATGGCCAACCCTCAGTACCTGCAGGCACTGCTCAAACAAACACTCCTCTTTCTTTAGTAATCCTGCCTTGTGTCTTTAAAACACGCTCACATTCTTGCTTTGTTTAGCCAAATCCATTCAACCATATCAACCACCAGCACGGCATTGCTGTTTATAAAACATTGGCATATATGACCGTGTTCACAAAGTGACTTTTCCATTGTTGGCAGCTCGCAAAAAGAAAGGCAAACAAATATAATCCAGAACCCGCCCCCTGCTGAAATGCAGCAGCAAATTAAACCACATCGTATTTGCTTCGTAGTGAGTGAGCAGAACATGGCTGTTTTGATGAAGCTAGGTGTGTTTTAGATTAGACATGCTGGCAGCTGTACGAGAATGGCTGGCTGAACAATGAGCTGCAGCTGAGAAAATTGCTGTGTGTGTGTCAGGCGCTATATTATAACAATGAATATTCCATCCCTTGAACTCTGCTGTGACAGTGTTGAGGATCAGGTTTCAGCGAGAATCCTCTGGTCTGAGGCAGCTTCGGGATCCCATCCCTGTGTCGAAGTATTGAACCTCCTTTTGCTGTCTATATGTCTGGGTAGCGTGGTGGGTCGTAGGACAGAGCCAAGGGGGAAAACATAAACGGCACCTGAGTGAGGCTCTACGGCAGTCGCTTCTGTGGTTCTCCCTCCTACAGCAAAGGCTGTGCAACGAGCACACACTTCAACCCTTAAAATAACTGCAAAATACACAGACCCCCACCACAGCTAAACCTCCCGTCCCGCCTCTTTCCACTTCTCTACTTGAGTGAGGAGACCCACTTTCAAATGCACAAAATGGCAGGAATGTTTAACAAGCCAGGCAGACCCTGGAGGAACCATGTGTCCTGTTTGACAAGCCCCCTAACCCTCCTTCCATCCCGATCCCACCCAAGCTCACAGGCCCGAGACTGAGGCGTTAACTCGGTTTTAACATTCACATTCAATAAGATCCGTGTTATAGTCACTCTAAGAGAAATGCCCTTTAGGTAGTAGACTTTTAGTACCCAGGATGAATTTAAAATGTGCTTTTTACATTCGAAGAATAGATTTGCTCACTGTCTGTGAATGATTAAACTAGATCCCTGTCTCTTTTTTTCCCCACCACCTATCTTTTTCACTCACTATCTGTCCTTTATGCCTGTTGATGTGCTCTGGGGTGTAGACACCTAGATCTGGGCCCTATAAATGAATGTGCAGACGAGGTGAAGGGACAGTGAACCTTAATTCCCCCAATTTGACTCTTCCAAAACATGTCATCTCATTCAGATTAGTCTCTTTTGTTCTCAGCCCTCCCCCATACCCTCCTTCCTCCAGCGCCTCCTCCTCCTCCTTCTCTACCCGCTCTTTTCTGCTTCTCTCAACACACACGCACACACAAACTGTTTCTCACAGATCACACAATAGCACTGATGGATATTTTCATTCATGTTATCTTGTAAATGACTTCCAGGGATGGTGTAGAGGAGGGAGAGAGGAAAAGCGAGAAGAGGGCAGCAGTGAGAGAGATATAATGCGTCACTCAGAGCCAGCAAGGGCAATAAACCCTCATCCCCTTAGAACAGCTCATTCAGCCTATAGCCGATAACAAGCCCACCCTGGGGTTACACGTACATACACACACTGAGCCTCTCAAAAAAAAAACAAAGCCTGTGATGTCACAGGCACACTCCTACACGCCAGCCCCTCTACGAATGGTATCTTGGGTGTCAGAGCCATTTA
>KV751326.1:188914-204560 GCA_001698575.1 Mola mola
ATTCCCCCATAGGGTGTTTGACTATAAATTAGAAGGAGACGGGTCCTTTGAAGTATGCTAATGTTCAGAACATCAAGTACAGTTTCTCACAGTCGATGCCATAGAATTACAGATGAGGGCTTTCATTAATTCTATGCTTGCATATCTTAGATAGAATCTGGAAAAGGTAAGTGTTGTGCTTGGAGACTCTCTCGTCTGTCCTCGGCCACCCGGCTCTAACTGTAGTAACCAGACACTAAACACATTTGTGTGGATTGGTCAAGCTTTAATTGGATTGTCTGCTCTGAAAATGGGCGGCTAATTTTGGCCCACCACCTCGTCGTTCTCCCACTTTACATTTCCACTTGCCTCCCATTCCCCGTTTCTCTCATTTCCACCCTCCACTTTTCCTCCGTTGTCTCTCAGTTTAAGTGGGTATCTGGCGTGCTTTGCCACCGGTTCTTAGCTCAGCTCAGTGTAATTTCCAGCTTGTCCAATGTGTGACATGCCAATAAAAAAAGAATGAGAGAGAACAGGAGAGGAGGAGGAGGGGCCCGCTGTAGAAGTGGAGATTTACAGTGGTATTGAGTTCACACGCCTCCACAAGGGGCCTATCCTCCCCCTTCTCTCCTTTTCTGTGTTAAAGAACACATGGTGCAAATTAACTCTTGCCAGCAGAAACAGCAAAAGGAGGAAGGAAAGAGGGGAAGAAGAGCAAGGGAGCAGACACGAGAGGAGGAAATTTCAGGGATTGCTGTGAGGTCTCAGGAATGTCTACACTTTGTACCATAGAACCTGCAGCCTCACAAAGTCCTTAAAAAAAAAATCAACATCACCACTGGCTTCCTTCTCCAGAGGCTCCCCTGTAGCAGCACTGCTGTCATATACAGACCCCCTGACATTTGTACATGTGCTCCAGCTTGACTTACTGCTCACTTTATCTGTTCTGCATCTCTGTGCCTGTTGATTTAATGCTAAGCAACTGGCTCACACATGCTTGCCCTCTGATCAAGAAAGTGGTATTTAAGAACTCTAATGTGCCATTTCCCAAGCACAAAGCAATCCATGTCAACAAGTGAAAACCCTCTACTAAACCTATAAACCAAAGTGAGATTTTTTATTTTGAGAGTTAATAAAAATCCTTTGAACCATGAAATAAACCAATATTTTTAGAAATTGACTGAGCCTCACCTCCTTCTATAACACAAAAATGAGCATCTGCAGTCCTGTATGAAGTTTAATAAATTCAAAACAAGGACAGACTTCTTTTTTTTTTTTTGGTCAGGTTTGACTATTTTTGTGTAGTATTTCCTGAGAGGCAGTGTGTCATATTTCCACCCACATTGGCCTTGACCGGTGGTGCATGTGCTTTGATGGGCACGTCTAAATTGTGTTTGCCTGTGTGTCACCGTGAATGAATCACACAGGGTGCAGGGTGTGCAGCTGCAGGGACTTGGAGATGCTTCAGTGTGCATGCACACACTCTTGATTTATTCTGCACTTAGGTATTTGTGGAATCTTGTGACTTGCATCCATGCATGAAACACCAGAGACTGCATTATTCTTGTGTTGTGTAATCTTCCACACAACACTGCGTTGTACTTCCTACAAACATCCAGCCCAAACCTCTTAAGTTCCCAACTATCTCTTCAACTGCTCTGCTGTTTTTGCAGCCTACACCTCAACCTACTCAGCCCTGTTTTCTCTCCCAAACAACATCTCTGCTGAGATTTGTCAATGCTACAAGTTGAATTTATTGTTGCCTCGATCTTGTGCAGTGAAATGAAGCAGCATAAACATTATCTGCGATTGTAAATACTTTTGCTGGCATCAGAGGGCTGAGCTGTGCTATCCACTCAGTAGCCATATTCATCTCTGCTCCCGCCACGCTCAAACGCTCTTTGTTCTTCTTTTTATAGGAATGTACTCAACAGTTTGGCAGTGTTGTGTTTATGAACACAGCCGCCTTTGTTCCAGCAGGCAGTTTAACACTTGGGTACAGTGCACAGGGAGGAAAGTCTGCATTATTAAGCCTGCTGTTATTAGCCTAAGCACTATCTTAATGAAATGATTAAGAAAATACCAACCTCCCCGAAGTCTCTTTTTTGTACAGTTATCAAATCCCCATGTCTTTCATCCAGTTTCTTTTCTTTTATCCATACACAGTTGATGAGGCGACCTGCTGCTATGCTTTGTCTAATGTCTTGCTTAATTCCTCCTCTTACTTAATGGTGAGCCAATGGAAATAATCAGAGCATTTTAAATCCATTTTTTGCCTGGATGGTTCTAACTGAGCATTTATGATCAGGCTGTACAGACTTTCACTGCAGCATCATGCCAAGCTAACTTTGGGCTATTGAGCTTAACAGCTCATTTATAGATCACCATAATGCCCTCCACCTTTGAGGGTGCATAACTTTTAATGGGCTCCAATCTTTTTTCTAACCCATATCGTACAGCATTTTTAACCTTAATATACATTATTTCTCATTGACTCCTCCTTCCTCTCCTCTGCTGTCTGGCCCTTGTGATGAATCTTGTGCCTCAAGGCATTGTGGGTTGTCAACCTTCCAGCTGTCACGTGTCACACCTTCACCTTCCTCTCCAGGTGAAATGGAGTAATTTAATGTGCGGCTCTGCCGTAGTGGGTAATGGTGTTGGCGGATCAGTGCGAGTGGCTCTCTCCATCAGCAAGGGGAGGGTGTGGAGGGGTGTTGGAGGTGATTGAGACCACTGTCTGTCTAAGCGTGCTCCATATATAGTTTAGACAGTGACCTCTAGTGCTATTGTTCCTGCAGGGCCAAGATATTCCCATTTACATAAAATACACACTGAATATTTTCAACGTGCATGCAGCAGTGGAATTTGTGCTTACACTGTTGATGATGTGTTCTTGTGACAGGACCTGTAGGGGGCTGATAGAAAGTGATTTTAACAGCACTTTTGGGTCCAAAATGTTATTTTTAAAGATGCCTTATTGGATCATTAGAGGAGTGTTTAGATGCGCTTACTTTCATTTGCTGACTTTTTGAAGCTGCTAATATCCCTTTCTCACAGGGTTGGGCCATATGGCCTATGGATAATTTATATTTTAGGCTATATCACAGTACATAATGTATATCACAATATTTCAAAATCTGCGCTAAAGCACTTAATAAATGTGTAATTTCACATTGTTATGCACAAGATGACACCAGTGTGTTGATTCCGCTAGTCTCTGCAACATTTTGTCTGCATTATGTACTGTTTTATTATGTACATTACTGGTTTCTATTGTTTGTTTTTTTCCATTTTTGCATGCAAAAGGGAGGAAAATGCAATCAAGTTTCATTCATTAATTTTAACAATTTATTTCAAAAAAGGTAATTGCACACATAAGCTTTTAACAAATGGAAATAAATAGTGGTATTATGTACGCCCATATACAAATTCAAATCCAAACCACTGAAATTGATAATCCTGCACGGGTCCAGACGAACCCGCACTTTCTCAGTCCCGTTAATTCAAGTCCAGTGACTCGTAGGTTGTGATTAAACACAGGCTGTGAGAGTTGTTCTTGGGTTGTCGCAACAGCTGCTGTGCCTCTGCAGTTTTTTAAGCGTTTCCTTTGAAACAATGTCTATCTCGTTGCTATCAGATGCAAAAACTTGTGACACTGTATACAAGCAGCAAAGCCACTGACACAGTTATTCTCACAGCCTGTTATCACACATAACTTCTCCCAAATGTCTGACTTGACCACGGGTTGCCGACCGGGTGCAGAACTCTTTGCTAAACAGGCTCTTCACTTTTTGTGCTCTCTCAGGCTCTCCTCACTTCTGGCACATAAATGCACATGTGCCCAGGAGAGCTCTCTGGATTGGCGGGGGAGCGAGATGTCTGCTGTGAGAGCGCATCAGGAGAGAACTACAGAAGCAAATCTCCAAAGTGAATTCATGCCGACGGCCTAAAACATTCGCATCACATTTTGTACTCGATGGTCGCGATATAGTAATTTACTGCATCTCACGTGAAACAAGCCATGATTATATCAAGTATATTGATATATTGCCCGCCCCCGCTTACTTTCAGATTGGTCAAAAAAATACAGCAATATCTTGTATCTCTCCTCAAAGGAGAAGAATTGGCATTCACTCCGTGATGAAATCACCCTGCACTAGTCGAGTGGTATTTATCGGCTCCAGCTCATTGGGCAGAAATGGAAACAGGGTGGAACTGTTAATTTTCACCTCTTTTCCTGATTTAGGTACATAGAGGTTTCAGTGTCTGTCCGTACAATGCTAAGGCTTCATGATTTTGCATTTAGTATAGGATGTAAAAAAAAAAAAAAAAGGAGCCATTTTTACTTGCAGCTTTTCTGCTTTTACCACTGTTTTCAGACAAGTTTGGGAATGTGACACACAAGAAAAACTACCAGAAAGGTACATATTCTTCTTGCAGTCATACAGTAGTATTTTTTCTGTTTTGTGTAGGTTTAACTGCATTACAGAAATGCATGTATTTGTTAATTTGGAAATTAAGAAAGATGTAGTTGAGTGATTTGTGTAGGTAAATTTAAGATGTTTTTGTCATATCACACACTTGAATAAAGTGACTTTGAGTCTGTCTTAGAGGTAACATTGTGGTGGAAGTTACAGAGGGAGAATATTGATTACAACTATTGATCAAACACACACTGTCCTTGCTCTGCCCCCTTGTCTTTGTCTTGGCCTGGACTGCCAACATTTTGCATGTTATCATACACCTCAATGCCTAAAGGCACAGGTGTTGGTTATCCTACAGTGAATAGATTAATCCGCCCTACTCTTGTTTGAATAGCTCTCTGAATCTACAACTTAACTCAGGACACGGCAACAACTGGACATAATTAGGTGCAAACTGTTTGCAGCCATGCTAAAATGCCATTTAAATGCCAAATGGTGGTGAGCATCTGTATAATGTATGGGATCTCTGTCCTGTTGCTGTAGAGATTGCTGGCTGCTGCCACAGAGAGGATACATAGAGATAAGTGGTTGTTCTTGCGGCATCCACCCACACTGCCCTTGTTAGCTCGTTAGCTAAGAGCCCCTATCCAAAATCTTTTGTACTCACCCGGCTATTGTCAGCACAGATGCTATCTGTTAAACAGGACACAGTAGGATTAACTAATTGATTTGCATGTGTGTGAAGATGAGCCAATGGAACAGTTTAGACCATCCCAGCTTTTGGTGTGGAAATTCACTGAAGCTGTTTAGCTTTCCAGGTTTATTTTTTTATTCTTAGCTTCAAATCTGGTACACAGTTGTTTTTGGCACTTAGATAAAGACTTTTGTCTGTGGTGCTGACACCCTCTCTGCCGTTTCAATTAAATACTATGACTGTAGTGGGCTAGGTGCTGGTGTATTGCTGGTGAGTGCAGCGCCGCAGGTCCATATAAGGTGTGCCTATCAGCTCTGTGTGTTTCTGCACAGAATCACAAGGTGTCTGGAGCCCACCTGTCAAACCCCACCACAGCCATCTTTAGCCCCGGCCTCACAACACCCACTCGAGCAACAGCTGAATTATGCCAGCCTGCTGATGTGCTGCACTAACATGCTATAACAACGATATTTATTAGGGTAACATGTCATGCTGAGCTTGCAGTCAGAAGTTGCCTTGAATGAAAAGAAGCAATGTTTTCACAAGGCTGGTGCAGCAGCCACTGAGATTTATAGCCTTTAAAGTAAAGCAGAGCTACACATCCCCACATCCCTACCAAAGACACAAATGTGTGTGTGCTTGCTTGCATCACTGTATGTGAGCAGCGTGTGTAATCACTCCTAGCTGGCGGGCTCAGAGGGAGAGGTTGAATCAATGCACTGGGCTATGAAGAGAGGAGAGAGAAAGGAACAGAGGAGGGGGGCGAGGTTGATCAATATCATAGCGGCAGGGTGGGGTAATATTCACTTCGTGCAGCGGTGCCACAAACAGGGAGTGTTGTGGGAGAGAAGCAAGTAAAACACAAACGAAAGAGAGGAGAAGGAGGGGCAACAGTGAAAAGATGCAAATCTCTGTGGCGCCGTTAAACAAGAGGCTTTGTGTCAATTGCTAGATGAAGTGGCACATTTAGCATTCTCCATTCTCCCTCAACCATTTCAACGCTGCTACAAATTGTTTGCTCGGCAGCTGGCTGCTCATTGGCCAAAACGGTGACAGGGCGTGGCTGCCCAGTTATGATGTATAGGCTGATGTGGCTTTGATACTTGCTATTTAAGAGAGCCATCAATAACCCCACCCTGTTGTGTTCCACAGTCTTAGTCAATGTCTGCTGGATCATTCCATCATCAGTCTATCATATCCCCCTCTACACACCATCTATTATAAGAATCCAATCTGTTACACAGAGCCAGCTGGTGAGAACACCTAATCACTCTCAGCCCAAGGGCAGGTGGATGTCAATCACACCGCCACAATAGAAGAAAAACACAAAGACGATAGACTGTCAACAAAGCAGCTGAAAGTAGATGAGCTCTTCACACAGTACATGAAGCGCTGTGTTTGTGCTGCCAGCTCTCTGTCGCTGGAGGTTGCGTGCACCCCACCAGATCTCATGCTGATGCTGATTGCATGGTATGGTGAGCTGTGTCTCCTTTCTGCTTGATTTAACTTCAAAGCCACAACTGGGCTGAGCTGAGCAGGCTTTGCATTGCCACTCAGAGCTTGGGGGACAGGATGCGATGGCGGATAAGTGAACTGCAGCCTGTAAATGGACACTTCCTCTGTGGTAGGTAGGAAGTCCCCGCCAAACCATATGGTCACACTGGGATGACTCGGTTTGTATATGCTAGGCATTCATTCCTATGTTCCCATGTATAGTATCTTTCCCTGAACATGCTGTTACAACTAATTACACTGGCCTTGCCTCTTATCTAACACAGCATACAGCTATTTTTAAGACATTGGTAGATGTGTGTGTGTGTGTGTCCGTATCAACTTTGATTGATGATGGCAGGGGGTTAGTTAGGGGTGAAAGTAAAACAATGGATGACTTGCAGAGAAGAAAGCCGTGCATCAGACTCAGCACTGACCCCTCCGCCTCTTTTCTTTCCGTCTTTCATTGTCTCACTCACTGCGGATAAACAGTCACCCCCCTCTCCTCCCTGACAGAGTGAGCTGAGGCAAGTAATTCCCCCGTCTACCGCAAAATCCTTTACCTCCCCAGCACTGGCTGCTGCTGCACAAAGCTAATGCAGTCTGAGCCTGCGTGCGTGCATTCGTGTGTGTGTGCCTTTTGATTTACAGGCACACACACAGATAAATGGGCAGAGAAGGCTTTGATGTGCCTTGGTTGCAGAGAGTAGAGCTGTTGGTGTGTTGTTCAACCTCTTTGTCTTGCTCTCGCTCTCTCTGTGGGCGCGCCATGTGTGAATGATAAGCAATGTGTTCGACATACTGCGCTCGTCGTCATGACTCTAGTTTTTTTTTTTGTTTTGTTTTTACTGTGTTCTGCATTAATGTGAGATTGTTTTGCTTAAACATGTGCACTCTATTAAACCACACTAAGCTGTCAGCAGACATTACGAACTACAGTTTTCATTTGCGGTGTCTTACATGTTTTGGCCTTTACGTTTTTAATTTAAGACATGGGTTTTTCTGTCGACACAAAATCATCCATTTATTCAGTGTTTTCTCAGCTTAATGTTATAATGGTGCATTGGCCTTTATAGTGTTGTCAAAATGTTAAAGATCCTATCATGATTTTTTATGAAATACTTTGAGCAGTTTTTTTCACAAAAAGGTTTATCAACAATCCTTAAAATAACATCTACCTCCTCTTTTTCATTTAAAAAAAATCCAAAGCCTATGAATTTTTTATTATTTATTTTCAGAATTGAAGTGTTGTTTGGTCACGAGTTGTCTCCTGCCTCACTGTAAAGTCCGTGTGAGTCCAATGGAGGTTTTGAGCTGCAAATCTGTCCAGGATGGGCTTCCAAACTGTGTCACATCCTCACAGGCCCTCATAGCACAGTAAATGTGAGAAAAAGTACTGTCTGTGTATTAATGTTGACAGACTCGACATTTACTAGTGCATCTCCAATAATGGAGTCAAAATTGAGTTAAAAATTGAGGGTTTTTTTTTTTTGTACCCTTTTTGTATCTTTCATGTATTCTAAAGTCAGTGCACATGGGGCGAAGTCTTTTAAGCCTTTGTTTTAATTTCGACTTACAGAGTTACATTAAAATATTGTAATATTTTGAGATGTGTTTATAAATGTTTTTTGAGCTGTGGGTCATGATTGGGATTGATGTAGTAAAATCATTGAGGTACCCTCATAATGTGAAATTAATGTAGAATATATTCTATGATACATCATTGCACACAGTGAATGTTCATCTGTGGAAAAAAGCAGATAAACAGGACACTAGTATGATTCTTCTTAACACCAAAAGGGGGAGACAGAAATTCAGCACAGCAGGTTTAAGGAAAAAAAAAATCTTTAAGAATTTACAATGGAAAAGTTATTCACTGATTGGTTTTCTATTTGAATGAACTTGCATAGGAACTGAAAAAAACCCCATTGCTTCATATCATATGATGTAAGATGTCAACATGCTCTCTAAGTCTTGAGTGAATAACTATCAACGTGTCGCAAACAATTCAGCCTTTCCATCAATTTGAATTCCTGAGTTCGCATTGGGTTTGTGCATTGTAAGATTGAATCCAAGAGGCACAATGTTGAGGAATGCAGTTTCAGTGTGACTTTCAGTTAATTTCTAGGAACAGTCATACATGTTTCAAATAGATTTAAACCCTTCACACTCTCAGAAACTCAACCCTTAAGCATGTTACAATATGGCGGCTGTTTTTGCCGGTCTAGACAGAGAGTCATGCAGTACCACTCCTTCTAGCACTGGGCCAGCCTTGTTATTGCAGCTGTGTTGTCTACAATACATCTCTTGTTGTAGCACAGCAGGAGGCTGGCCAAAGCTCCTGATGTGTGTGCGTATGTGTGTGTGTGTGCGCTCGCTTCTGCTTGTGTTATAATCACATTTCTTCTCACCATTCAGATGTTACAGATGCTGCCAGTAACCTTTTCATTTTGCGAGCTATAACTGTGTTTGCTAAAAGGTCTGTAACTTCTGTATTGATTAACGCGCCCATCTGAGAGCCCGCTGCATTTGCATCGACACTGATACAATGTCACGCACATGGGTAGGTAATTTACATGTGATTATTTGCATATTGTACAAGGCAAGCATGCCTGACGGACCACCCACCGCTCAGCTTGTGCGGCATCTGGCCGAAACACAGCCTACATGATGTATTGCTGATAGGGCCAGTGTCTCAGCCCAAGACTGACAGATAGGCAAGGTCACCTTCAGACACAGAGATAGAGGGGTGGGCGGGGTGCAGAGAGAGACGGAGAGATTGACATCTTCAGAAGCAGTGGCCAGATAAAACAATGCAATCACAATTGATCGAGCTCCCGGTGATATGAGCTCATCAGGGCGGTCTGTGATGCTGCCTGTCCGGTTTCAAACAGTGTTAAGATCTATGTTTGTTCTTTCTGCTTCTCTCTCCTGGGTGTGCATGTTTTTGCACAGAAACGATCGTACGTTGTGTGCAGAAATGATCTTCTGTGTGTTACAAGGATCATAAATATTCCTCTCGATTTCTCGGTATCTATGTCATTCTCATACTCGCTCCCTGTACACACAAAAAAGCATTTACACTCACTGTCTTCGAAGTGGCACACAGACACAACCTGTTCACCATTCGCACACAGACATCCAACTACATCTTTTCGCTTTATACATTGACTACTCCTACAATAACTTACAACTAACTTGTGCATGTTTGTGTGTATTTTTGGTCGTGTGTGAATTGTTATACCAATCAGGTGATCAATTAGCACTGGCTTCGGTAAGCCTTCTCATTTCCCGTGTTTTTTAACAGTGCTCCATCAGGTCCACAGCTCCCTGCCCACCATGGCCCTCTCAGGAGGCTGTCACTGGTACTCACACACGCATAGTATATATTTATACACACACGGGGTCTGGGTTAGCTGGCTGGGCAGGCATCCAATATGACGTGCACACACAAACACATGCACAAAGTGCCTGATATTCATATTCTTTCTGTGCACCTCTCTTAGCGAGCAGTCCTCCTCTCTTTTCCTTCACAGCGGTAGCCCATTCAGTATTAGTAAGTTGCGAACAGCCTTCCAAACAAAACACTGGACCCTCTAAACACTCCGCATGACACAAAGGAGAGGCCTGTGTTGACCAAAAAAAACAAAACACCAGCATTCCTCAGCCTTTGTGTGTCAGCTGGTGTCTAACACTGAACCCTGACTCATAGGTAATACCTTGAGACCAGACAAGTCTATGCTCTCCAGAGTACATCCCAGGCTGTACACAACCAGGTGCACGCACACTCACACACACACACACACAGAAAGCCAGGTATCAAAGTGAGATGGCTTTGAAGCGGCTAAATGAAAGGCTGAAGGCACAAATAACAATGTTTTCTGGCAGCCCATAACTGTGTGTCTGGCTGAGAGGGAGAGCTTGGGAAATAAAGGCAGCATTATGATCTGAACACCCAGATATGAGCTCTCCTAACCGCCTCCATCTGTCCTCGCACAGCCTGCGTTTGAAGTCTCACTTGGATCTGCATTCTAGTCTATACCCCGCCAGTGCTGTGAGGATTTCTGAGCTTTCAATAAAGCGCAGTAGTGCCCTTTTATTTTGGTGTAGTTTAAATCACTGAACACAAGTTGTCAGGTCCCTGGTGCTTCGTGCCTGTGGTCTACGGATAATGATCATCATTAGTGACTGTATTCTTTAAAAAAACTCTCTACCGTCTACTCAACTTGTCTTTAATTTCATGGCTAAACACAAAGTGTGTTGGAGGCAAAGACAAATATTTAAGTTGGCCGCAGCCTGTCTATTTTATGGAGTGATCAGCCGAAGGTAGCGTTCTCTATACTCCACCACCATTCTGTAAGAATTACCAGTTCTACCATTCTTCTAATAGGACGTATTTGAAATAGAGGCGAGATAGATGTGGGAGTCATGAGTGGTGCTTGTGATTCTCCAGTGTGCAAAGTGTGCCTGTGGTTGGGCAGTTTGAACCACGAATAGTGGCCCTCAGCCCTCAAAACTTAATTAGTATCATCTGCGAGAGCCGCGTGACTTAAACGCTCTTTTCCTGTCTTTTCTCCATCCCCATCCTCAACTCTTTTTCCTTGGTGACTTGGAAGCATTTTCCAATGTGTTGCAGTCTGTCGTCAGTCTGTACAAGGATGCAACTAATGACTGTCATGAATTGATTTGCTAGTGTCTGCTCAATTCCTTGAAAAGAGGGGTTACATTTGGGCATTCGTGTTCATTTGTTTTCATAGACACACACACACACACACACATACAGTCAGAGAGCGAAAAGAGCAGGCTAAAGCTCATCCAATCCAATATGGAGCCAGGCTGACAGATGGTACCAGTGTGTTCAAAGCAGAGGGCGTCGATTTAATATCCAAACAGGTCAAGCCAAAGAGGCACAGAGAGAGAGAGACACCCTGTGTAAGCTCGGCGCGAAGGTCCTTCCAGCACCGCCAGCACAGCTGGGACTCGCCTCGAACCCCCCAACCCTGTGCAGGCTGCACACATCCCCTCAATCGCAAACATAAATCAGCATTGGTTTAGTGTTATTATATGTGCCTAAGAGAAGGAAGCTTGAGAGACAGCTTGGAGTAGCCAAGCGCTCCCTGTGAAGTCGATAGGGAGGGAGGTTGATCGCAGAGTGGAATCTTCCTACTGCTGGCTCTGACAGCCAGATTTAGAGGTGCTTTTTCTTACCTCTGTCCCAGCCTGCCCCGCTCTACTGCAGCATTGGGAGAAGAATAGTTGTCCTTATCCCCAAAGCCTGTTATTTGTGTATGTTTGCAATCGCTTGTATATATATGTGTGTTTGTTCAAGCAGCATGCTGGCATTTCTTTTAACAACCCACTTTGCGTGAGCACAGCAGATCTCTTGTACCTTGCTAGTGTACGTTGTTGTCCAGATGGAAATGCTTATTGAGTGCTGGTGTGCTGGCAGAGAATACTGGCTCTGAGAGTGCAAGAAGAAATAAAATAAAGAAAGCAAAGAAGAGAGAAAGAGGAGTAGAAAACCCTTCCAATCAAATCCATCGTCTTTCTTTAGGTGTGTGTGTGTGTGTGTGAGTGAGTGAGTGAGTGAGTGAGTGAGTGAGTGAGTGAGTGAGTGAGTGAGTGAGAGAGAGAGAGAGAGAGATCGTCCCAGCCAGCTCTTCCTCCTAATCTTATCATGTCGGAGCTGCAGATTAGTCCTCCCAGATCCCATCTCTGCCTCCAAATGCCACAATCAGCCTTTTGTTATTTGCCTGTGCTTACTGTCCCCTCGTGGCGGACGAGGTGAGCCCTTCGTGCCATTTTGAGCTGCCGCCTGTCAATGTCACACCATTGCCAGCCCCGATCTACCACAGCCGAGCCTCCCCTGCCCCTGGGGCGCAAGCTAACCAAGCTGTTAGCTCATCCGCCTGCTAGCTTAGCTGAACTGCTTGACATTCCTTGCTAACACTGAGCTGCTGCTCTTGTCTGTTAACCTCCCCCTCCCTCTCCTGTAATCTGTGTGTTTGGGGATCTGTGTTTCCTTCCTTACTTCTGACTGCCATCTTCAGAGGGAAGTCATAGATCCTGGCTGCTGATGTCACCACTGAGGGGGTGTTGGAGCGGGGGGGTCACTAACAGGGTAGAAGAGAGTGTTTGAACAGCAGAGGAAATAAACAGAGCTTTCCTGTAAACGAGGTGCACCGGAGCTGTCGTGTGGGAGAGGGAGGGTCTGGTTTTGTTTAAAGCAAAGCTTTTTGTTACAGCGATGGGAGGAGGGGGAGCTGGGCACTAGAGTTTGAGGGTTACAGGTTGTAACAAAGTTCCCTTAGTTTTCGTCACAGCTCAGCATGGCTGCAAGACAGGGACCATATTGTAAAAGCCACTGTGGACAGATGTGGGAGAAAGTCGCAGCTTGGTGTTAGTCTTTGGTTTTGCACTGAAAAGCACTATCATTGATTTCACACACTTTCCTCTTTCAGTCCATCTTTAAAATGTATGACAAACAGAGCTGGTTTCTTTATTTTTTTTTTTACATTTGAAGCCTCTCCGTTGTTTAAAAAGAGAGTCTGCCCTGTATTTCCCTCTCTCTCCCTCAAGCCTTTGTACAGCTGTAGTCATACGCAGGGGCCCCAGGTCCAGAGTTGACTGCGCACACATGCAGCCACACAAAGAAAAGTGCACAGCCATTATGGATCCAAGGGGCCAGCCACCTTTAGCAAGTCAGAGGGAGAATTAACAGACTTGCACAATGCCTGGCCTGTTTTTGGTGGCTTTTTTTTTTAGCAGTGATTAATACATTGATTTGGTAGAAAATCCAATAAGTGATACATTTGTGATTCATTCTACAATAAATATACTTTAAAATGTTGTGTAAATACCAAATTTAAAGAATCACAACCCCTGTCTGTTGAGCGTGTCCAAGAATGCCAAAGGCCAGGCTGAACCAGTGGACGGAGAGAAGGGGGTCCCATTGTGCTCAGCCCCAAAGCATGACTCTCAGATTTATATCAACTCAATGAATAAAGCAGCAGCCATGTACCCTGGGGGCTTCTGTAAAGCAGGAGGTGGATAGTTGTAATTTTAAGTCCACGGAAATGAGACGGTCTTGCTCCTCCTACCTTAATCCAGCCCTTTCTCCCTCTCCTCTACT
Source organism: Mola mola (assembly GCA_001698575.1). Taxonomy (NCBI): domain Eukaryota; kingdom Metazoa; phylum Chordata; class Actinopteri; order Tetraodontiformes; family Molidae; genus Mola; species Mola mola. The sequence goes on from KV751326.1 coordinate 202,635, forward strand.
CCTCCTTTATCTCCTTCACTCTGGTTCCTTGCACTTTCTCTTTATCTCCCCTTCTTGTTTCATTTCTTTCTCTCAGTAGTGAGTTAGTAAGTCTTTTGGCCTCTCCACAGTGAGCTGCATTCCCAGGGTCTAGGGCCCAGGAGGAGGGAGGGCAGGACAATGTTTAGCCTCTGGCAGGACAGACAAAGATGGCTGACGTGTGGGGCTCAGTGTCTACAGGCAGCATGGAATGTCTCTAATCAATTCAGCATTGTGGCTTCCCTCTTATATGTTCGCTCTCTTATTTTCTGTCACAGGCTTAGCGAAGCCCAGACAATACAACCGCCAGTTTGTGTAGCAAGTCTGAGCTGTCTGTCACCCCCCTCGTCATTTTCTCTTTGCCTTATCTACTCATTTTTCCACCCCGTGTGTTTATAGAATTGTGATAATTGAAAGCCATGCTTCCCTCCCGCTACATACTCCATATGTTGCACTCTGTCTTTCTCTCTGTCTCCCTCCCTCTTTTGCCTGAGAGGGCTTAACGCCGCTGTGAACAGCAATCTGCTCAGGGCAACGGCAGCTACTCTAGTCTATTGTGACAAGGATACTGATGATAACTGAAAGTAACAATCGCGGTCTGCTTTGGTTCCGTTAGTTGGTTTAATATAATGCAGACTCACGAATACGGTGTTTGCACCGGTTTGTTCTTTTTCCTTTTTCTTTCTTTTTTTTTTTTTTTTTTTTTTTTTTTTTTTTTTTTTTTTTTTTTTTTTTTTTTTGCATCAACCTTTATGTTCGAGTTCTCCCTTTGATTTTATCATTTTTACAGGCGGAATATGAAACGTTCAGGTAGCCTTATCCGTCTCCTTTAAGCATTAATTATGTATAAGCACTGGTAACTACTCATTTTTGCAGTGGCAGGCAGCCTGTTAGTCTAGAAGGCCACAGTTTCTGGACACTGGATAGACAAGAGGTTGCAACGGGTGGGCTAACTGCTGGGAGGCAGAGCGAGCGGAAAGGCATGACGTCACTGCATGCATTTTTTTCACACACAGTATGGCTACATGCTCAGGGTTCGTGCCTCCGTCCATCAGTATGGGCTCTCTGTTGAATAACAAGCAAAAGTATGGTTGTGCAAGACATTGTCTGCACAATTGTCCAGCGCAGTAAATGCAGCTGACTGACTGTACGCCAGCTGCTGTTTAAGATGTCTAGGCTCACTCACTCACTAAGACCTCCCCTCTCAAGGTTGGAGAAAGGGAAGAATGAAGCAAGGAAAAACGGAGAAGTGACAGAGTGGAGGGTTGGAATGAGAAAAGATGGATGCGGCGGACAGGGAAGGGGGTGGGAATGGAGAGAATATGGGGAAAAAAATCAGGTGGTGGGCTTGATGGTTAAGGGAGGTGATGATTTGCTTGGCTGCATGTGCTCACCCTCCTCCCTAGTGATGTTACAGAATAATGTACTCCAAAGGCTTTAAATATCTTCGCTCTGACCTCATGTTCCTGCACACACACACACACACAAACACACACAGATGTAATTAAGAGCCTTGAAAGAGCAGTGAAACTGCCTGTCTTCAATTATCATAGACTCCTTTTTCCTTCTTCCACTCCCATTTCTATGCGCTCATTTCTGTTTTTCTCCACGGGTGGTGTCAACATTGGTGCAGGTGTCTCAGACAGTTAGTGCAGTGCAGCGTAGCCGAGTCCTTAATAAAGATGGCCGGGGCCAATAGGATTGTGTCGCAGTCCAACAGTCTCTGTAATGTTCTTTCAAACCACTATGACGGTCAGTTGGGCTCATGTGAAAGCACAATAAATATTTTATAACATGAAATGAAAACAGTATTTTGCCCTTTTCATCCCTCACCTCAGTGTTGGCCTCAGTTTTTCCCCCCACCCCCTTTCCTTCTCTGCTTTTTTTCACCACCCCCCCCCCCCCTTT
>KV751326.1:208316-219460 GCA_001698575.1 Mola mola
TCACTGTAAAGTCAGCAGGCACTGACAGCCACGAGGTACTCGCTGCTGTATTTGTCACCTCCGATGGAGGAGCACCCCAAGAGTTTCTAATTAGGGCTACGTGTGTTCCTGCTTGGCTATCACTTTGTCATGTAGTTGTTGTTGTAGCCGTCTAATAAAGCCTGTCTTGTCTCTCACAGGGGGAAATGCAACATTTCCCATTTCTCCGACATTTTTGCTGCCAGGGAGTTCAAAGCCCGCATCGACTCCTTTTTCTATATCCTCGGATATAACCCAGAGACCAGGTGAGGAGGTTTCTCTTCAGTCAATTCCACTGATACAGTTCCATTTTCAGTCCTACCATGAATGTTGCATCAACTCTCGACGTCCACCTAAATTAAAATGACTGGCACTTAATGATTATTTTCTTCCTTACCCTGATTATTTTTGTCAAAATGTAAACAAATGTTGAACATGCCCATTATTGTGTTTGATTCCCAAGGTGATGGCTTCAAAATATTTCATCAAACAGTCCAAACCCCCAAATATTCATGTTAGCATCACAAATTCTTAGTAAAGCTAGCGGGTCCGTACATTTAAGACGCTTTAAGTAAAGTATGTGTTATTACATCATTACTGACATAATGAGTCAGACATTTAATCAATAATTAAAAATAGCGTTTAATGATGTTACGAATCCTAACATAGTAATTGTTTCAGATATACAATAAATGGGCTAAATTTAATTTCAATAAATATTAGTTTATTGTTATTAGTTATTTAGAGCTGAATATAAAAATTGCGAATGACGCCGTCAGTGTTCACAATTTAGTTGGTGCTAATGTTGTGTAATTGTTAAGAGAGGGCTCAGGGAAACCCTTGTGGCTTTTAATTGTTTGGGCAGTTGTTGATATTTGTCAGATTACACTTTACATCTGAGCAGCCACGGCTGTTTTATGTTGAAATTAAGATTAGACAATCTGAAAAGTGTCTACACAAAACTCATGATCTGTGTTCTAAGTTGCTTGTTTGATGAGCACAAGGTGTAACTTTAACAAGTAAAATAAATGCGAATGATAAAATTCATGTGGACTGAATTCCATTCAGCCGCTCCAGATAATAATAAGTTAGCTGTGAGTTTTGTTGGACTCAGATATTAACATTTGATTGAAAACAGACTTTTAATATGCTGTCTCAGATGGCTGCATTGTGAAATTAATAAATCCAATAGCTTTATTGCCTTTAAGGGCTTTATTTTAAAATAGGACATGGAGAAGGATGATTGTTTTATTTCCGGGCTTAGATCCAGTCTCACTTTGGGCCTTCAAATGGTTAAATAGCCTTTGTTATAGTTTGTGGATTCATGGATGGACACATAGGGATTAATGTGCATCGTAAAAAATGATTCATTATTTTCATAATACCATTCAAAAAGTTAAACTTTGATCACACATGAAGTGACATGAAGTGAAAAGGGATTTTTGGCTTACAGTTAAACTGAAATATTCTAATATTTTGAGTGCCACTTTTGTTGGCCACAACTATAAATATAAAATAGTAAAATGCTTGAAACCTTTTAGTTGACGTGTAATGAGTCTAGATTAGAGCCTGACCGATACAGTTGGCCGGTATTGGCCTGTCACAGATATGTCAGTATTGGCATTTGTTTATCAGTATCGGTGGATATAAAGAATGGTTTTAAAAAATGCAACACAGAAAAAGATTCTTGGGGTGATTTATTATAAATTTCCAGTGAATGTTTCTGTGTTAATGCGCTGCTGCAATTTAAGACAATAAAAGTCCATTATTAATCTGTAAAATATTCAGATGCGTATATTGGCAGATACCGTATATCAGTATTTGAACTTTTTTACTCTCTATTATTGGGACTGACCCTAGCGTAGATTATATTAAATCGCTTTCTTTTATAACCGATGATAAATCATGATATTCTAATTTTTTGGGACGCACTACTGTACAGGCCAGCAGGTATTTTGCATAGTAGAGTCACATTTTGTTTTGTTGTTTGTTGTGCTACAGTGGAATGTTAAATATTGTATTTCAGTTGGGTTTTGTTTGTTTTTTTTGAGTATTTAAACACTTAAGTTCTTCCTTTTTCAGAAAAATGTACCGTTTGTCTACATGAAGTAGGGAGATGTAGTCCAGTTACTGCGCTTGATGCTGGAAACTCCCATTGTTGTTCTCCACTGTCGGTGTTTGGAATGTGTGTGGTGCTGTGGTGACAGCTGTCCTTGTTCTTGGCACCGAGGGTTGTCAGTGAGGAGCCTCCTCCCTCAGAGCCCCGCTCAGCCTCCCTCCCTCCCTCCCTCCCCGCTCCGCTCCGCTCCTCTCCGCTCCTCGGTATTCTGATCGCGCTGTCTGCAGCCTCGCGATCTCGCCCGTGTTTATTATGGCGCAGGAATACGAGGCGAGATGAATTCCGTCTCCTGCGTGCGCGTCTGTCTGCCTCTCCCTCTGCGTGTCCGTGCGTGTGCGCGCCTGTGCGAGGTCGCGGCACATGCTCAGTAGCGTCCGCAGAGGAGCGAGGCGAGCTCGCGACGCTGTACGTGCAGGCTGAGGTCACAGCACAAGCTCAGTGAACACCTCTTCGGCGGCGAATGCGTGCTTCTCCATTTTGAGCACCTAGAAATAGGTGGGAGCGGGGAGCTAATTCCAGCCAGGCTTTGCGCACGCACTATCAGCAGCCAACCTTAGGGCTCCATGTCAGAAATGGACGACTTGTTCAGTCCCCGGAGGTAGGTGTGCGCTCATCTTCCCCCGCTTTCTCGTGCCGCTACGACTTGCTGCGCGACTGTCGGCTCGTCTTATCCGGCTTGACAAAACAGTGTGAGGTATTTGCAAGGTGTCCGCATCGCTGTCATGTTGTTGTCCGGCTGTTGCTCGGGCGATTGTGCACTTTGTGTGAGCAGCAGCTGGAGGGTTGCAGGCTGTCACCGCGGATCACATACCTTTCGGTGTTTTTGTGCTGTCGCGTCACACCTTTTATTAATATTCTACCCGGGGATTGCAGAGTGTGTTTGCGACGCATCCGCGCACGGTGGGCTGATAAACGCGCATGCAACGTGCCTTTTAAGACCCGGTTTCAGACCACCGTGGCTCCATTTTGCAGCTCCTGTTTACAATCTGGATGACATGGCGCACCGGGCGACGCCGGGCTGCACACAAAGCTCGGTGGGCTGAGCCCCGTGCGCGCTGCGTCCATGCAGCTCGTCATGCCCGTTAAGTGGCATGAAGTTGGGTTTGTTTTTCTGCGCTGCAATTATGTCAGTGTGCCACAGAGTCGCGCCGCGATTGGCCGAAATTGATGGAGGGGGGCGGGGCTATCCTTGATTGCACGCGCGCGCACAGGGGTTGACCAGACTGTCTCGTTGTTGTTTGGATTTAATGAGTAAGCCTGTAATCATGTGACAAGATTGTGTGCTAATGCTGTTGTACTAGGCAACAGGCTGTGCAGCTACGATAGGAAATTAGAACCATTTTCCAAGAGGTCAGTAGATTACCTAAAAACTCTGAGGCGATGCCCTTTTTATTTTACATTCAGATCATTAAAACTTAAGCGTCTTATGCATTTTATTTTTCTTTTAATCCACAAGAAATAAAATAGAATCATGAACTTGAGTGCTTTTTGGTTTTGGTTTTTTTAGTATGCTTGTGTTACTAACATAACCTTTATTTTATCACGTCCTTGCAAGTATTACTGCAGTCTGTATGGAAAATCCTGAGCGCTTTTGTACTGCCATACATCTGTATTCTCCTTCCTGTCTCAGGACCTGTGCAGCATTCCAGCTAAATGTCTCCTCTCGACTATTTGCCTGAGTAAAGTATGTCTGCCTTCAAGATGCCGTTCTTATTCTGGCACATACGTAGATCCTCATTTGTCACCCTTACAGCCTCCTGCCAAGCGTAGCATGGACCTGATGGACTGCATATCATCCGGAACATGTTTGTAGAACTTTCTCTCAGCTGCAGTACTGGCCAGATTCACGAGTTCCTGAGCAGACGCATACACAGCACACTCAGCTTTATAGATAAACTGCATGTTATGATTTCATAAATCATTTTTAGTGAAATCTTTGGTAATCATTCACAATAACTATTTAAAAACTTTCCAAGAAGTCATGGTACAGGAAACCGCTTGAGTTGCTATGAAATCATAATGAAACCTTTAAAATCTAATCTGAGGCGCTGATGACGCAGGACATAACCATGTTTCATTTTTTATCAGCGCTCTTCATCAGTCAGTTGGCCAAACTTCGACTGCTTAACATTTAGCTTGTGCTATCGTCTGAAAAAGAAAATGTCACAAAAGTGAAATGTTTTGACACGTTGTGGAGCTGTAAAAGATGCTCGCAGACCTCGTTACATTAACTGTAGTTCTGTGGTTTTTTGGCCTCGTCTGACATAATGTGTGTCATTGCTTCTGTTGGCAATAGTTCACAGCAGCAGGAACTACTCAGTGTTGTCTGGGAGGATGAGGAGGTCTGTTAAGGAGAAGGAAGGGACCGTTAAATATGTAGCCATCACAGGGATTCGTGTTTGAAGGACTGTAAAAAGAACCGGAGGACTGTGGCCTCTCAGGTTTCCGCCAGGTCTCCATGATGGAGTGCAAGCTTCTCTGGGTGCAAATCACGACGACAGATTCTGGGCTGCCCCGCGTTCTGCAGTATGAAAATCGGCGCTGTTACCTAGGTAACAGAGGTAATGGCTTTTCAAAAAGAACGTCTTGTCATTTTCTTTAATCCACTGCAGCTGGCGATTCGGTGCACTGTTATTAAATTGCAGTTTCTATGGCTACCAACATTTGCACCGGCAGCCGTTTCAGAGGCTCTCGCCCTGCATATCCATAACCGGCTCTCCCCCACCTCCACCTCCGCCTTTTAGGGGATTCTGTTTTATTGCTGCATGCACAATATCAGGCCTGCAAATGTGCTCCACTCAGCTCCCCTTGCAGGAACAATCGACCAGAAGTGCCCTGCTGAAATCTTTGTTTTCGTTTCATAAAAACACTGTGTACATTCACACACACGTAACCTTTAAAGATTTCTACAAAAAAGTGCCAACGTGTCCTTTTTTTTTTGTATTTGATCTCAGCTAAAGAATTGTTTGTGTTCAGACTTTGTAGTTTGTGCAGTTGGTAAGTTCATATTACAGCCACAATGTGGACATATTTACATATTTTCTTCCAGTCCGGTAAACATTTTGTTTCAATCTGTTTTCTTTGTGTGTTCACAGGCGACTGAACAGCACACAAGGGGAAATCCGAGTGGGACCCAGTCATCAAGTAAGTCAATGTACAAAACACTGTGACCCAGCAGTTGCGAAATTATTTGATTTTCCGACAATAGCCAATTTCAACTTCTTTTACCTCACAAATGCTATTTTGTCTGTAATTTAAAATGATTTAATCTAAACTAGATGTTTGTAGTAGCACATTAATGTCTTGATCTTTAGCTTTACCGCAACCTGTCCTACAAAATAGCTTTTGACAATAACTAAGGTGGTTTAATCTGTAACCATTTATAAAGAAGTTTGCATGATAATCTTCCCGTCTGTAACTATCTGTTCACACAAACTTTCTGAAGTTAAAATGTGTCAGTAAATTATTTATATTTCCACCAAATTAAAGCATTAAATCACGACACATCAGCAACAGTCTCGGAAATGCTGCACAGACTAAAAGCACCGCAGGTCTGTGTTGTATTAAGATACTTAATCCTCGCTATCGTAAGGCCACCACCTGGGGCGGACTTGATGACAGAGGGTTGAAAGATAATAGTTTCTCCAAGTTCGCATGCTATTTAGAGTGTGACACCATCTGTCCCCCTCCTGCTCCTTCTCCCTGGACCTAATTAGGCCAAGCTCCCGGAGCTGCAGCCTTTCCCCTCGCCTGGTGGCCAGACTGTGACAGAGAATGAGGAGCTAGTCTGGATGCCAGGGGTCAACGACTGTGATCTTCTCATGTACCTCAGAGCTGCACGGTGAGCCCAGAGAAACACAGGGCTGCAAGGCCCACCTCACAAGTTCAGGGAAAACTACAACCAGATAGGTTAAAGATCATATAAAATCCTAAATTACCCCTTGCCCTCACTATATTGGTGCCTGAATGTTGTTGCATATATCTACTTAATAATATAAAATATCGTCTAAAATATGCATAGCAAGGAAAAAAACATCAGGCATCAAGGACAGCCACTATTCATCATTAACACGTGTATGAATCCAAGATCAGTGAAACAGAAGTATTTCAATGTGACTTATTAATGTTACAGTTCAAATGATGATGTATCATCGGTGAAAGTTTTATGCGTTAGCAGCTTTCTGTGTTATGTTGTAGTAACTAATCACTATCCAGCACTATGACAGACAGTGTTTTACAAATGGTTTATATGTAGTGTTACCTAGAAATGTAATATGCTGTATTTGGGTATGTACTGTCAATTACAGTGTGCTAAAAGAAATATTTTCTTGTGGAACAGGTGTGGAACATTAAATGTGCCTCTAGTGACAAATAAACATTGCTTGGTAGTAGGAGAGTCATTCAGGCGTGAGCAGTAAGCTTGACTGCAGGAGAGAAGACCTGTAGCGCTTTCACATTGACGCTGTTCTCCTTCTGCCTCCGTCCTTCTTTGTTCGTCTCTCGTCCTTGAGTTTTTGTTCAATGGAGGCGGCAACCAATCCTTTTTTATCCCTCCTTCCTGATAATAAGACATGCCTACCAAAGACATCACTGGAGACGTCATAGTTCGTAAGAAAGAACCAGCTATTTTTTGTTTCCGGTGCAAACCACTTTTCTGAAAAGTTTATAATGTGAACGCTCTGGCCCGTTCAAAAGTAGGCGCAGGAACCAGAACCAGTACGGTTTGGAGTCTGTTTGAAAGCACTACTATTGTGGCTTCCAAGAGCTACATAGTCTCCTGTCTGTAATGCTCCATGTTTTATGGGTTCAACTTAGGTTCTCAATTAAATTAATTAATTTAATTGTTTTAGATGTAAAACCTGCAACCCAAAATATTCTAGGTACTATATTAAATAGAGGACCTAGAAAAGTAGCAAATTATCTCATTTGAGAACCTGGAAGCGTCACATCTTCGGCATTTTTTTCTTTGAAATGATTTTATGAAGTAATTTCAATAGCTACATTTTTTTTCATTTATAATCTGTACACGTGAAAGAAGTAATTACTTCTCAACACATGTAGTGTTTAATTAAGGAGGGGATATCTGTTAGGGTGCTCCTTGCCTTTAGTCATTTTTTGTCATCTCTGCTCTAACTAAGAGACATGATTTTGACAAATGAGCCATGTGGACATTGAATATGGCTGCTCTGTGAGAGGTAGGTTTGTGTGGTTGGTGTAACGTGGAGTGTGCATGTGTTGTTTCCACAGGAGCATGGCCGCCTTTGCAGGGATGTGTGACGGAGGCTCAACAGAAGACGGGTGTTTAGCAGCCTCTCGAGATGACACTACATTAAACGCACTTAACACTGTAAGTATCCATGCAGTGCTAGTAAATAAGTGTAACGTAATAAAAAATAATGGCTTTTGTTTTTTGCGGGGGGGGGGGGGTTTGTTGCTGTAGAGTGTTGGGCAATGATATAGCCCGTGAGGCAGTAGCATAGCCCCCTTGTAGCAAACCCAGGCCTCAGTGGTTTACAACACATAATGGACACTGGGAGATTTGTCCATCACACTGATAATGAATACTGAGGAATCAAGAACAAGAAAGAGATTAGAATCATCATAAACAGGGCATTTATATTCTGACTCTATAAACTGGAAAATTAACATAGCTGACAGGTCATTATCTCTCGACCTTCTTCTCTATTTGCAATTCCAATGAGAAATGCTTGTTTATTCTCAGGGTACAAGCTCCACGGATGCCTCCTCTCACCCGTTTGAATGTGACACAAAACTGCTTAGTGACTGCCTTTGTCACTGTTGTTGTGTTCACAGGGCATTTCCTCAGATGTTCTAAGATTTGTAGTTAAAAGGTTGAGTCCTGTATGTGATGTAATTATTTGAAGCACAAATCACCTCAATTAAATTTGTCAGTGCATCTTAAAACATCCCCACTGCCTAATTGCCAAAAAGTTGACACCTTTGTAAAATGGTTCTTATGTTAATAGATCTATGACCTGTTTTATGAACATAAATCTAAGCTGGTATTTGTTGTGATTGACCTCAGCTTCACGAGAGCAGCTATGATGCGGGAAAAGCTCTCCAGCGTCTGGTGAAGAAGCCCGTACCCAAACTGATAGAGAAGTGCTGGTCTGAGGATGAAGTGGTAAGAGAATCATGCCTTTAATTTGGAAATTGCCATACACAAGATATTGATATTTAATTTCTTCAGTGTAATCTGTCTTTGCACTCCTTGCATGGGCTGTTGTGCGTCAGAGTTGGGTCTGTATCTTTAGAGGGAGCTGTTGAGAGGGAATTAAACACATGCCTTCTGGCCTGCTCTCACAAGACATCAGTGAAAACACTCATCAGTTTCCAGCTCCTCCAAGACCCAGAGAGCAGCTGCATCCTGTTTATCAGACACAGAATAAATCTTTAGCATGGAAGTCTGGAAAGGAAAAAGACCGAGGGCTGGTGATGTTGGCCTCCATTTGAATTTAGATGTGAGTTTCAGCACAGCTGTTGAAGGGCTGGACTCAGAAAATGGCAGCCGTTCTGCCAGATCAAACGGCGCATGGTGAAGGGGTAGGAGGGGATGGAAGTGCTGGATAATGCCGTGTCAGAAACAACTAGGAGCTGTGGCTTTGGCCCTGATGTTTTATGACACACTGCACTACATGTTTGTGTACCCACTCTGTGTTAAAGATAACACTGCTGACTGATCTGTCTGCAGATCTTGGAAAAGCAAACGGCTCCACTGCTAGAATTGCTCTTGTTAGTTTTTTCCTCCTCCCGGGTGAACCCTCCTTTTCCATTTTGATATTGTTGTGTAATGCTGAAGCTCAGCAGTGTTTTGTTGGGCTTTTAATCCAGTAGCCCGGATGCGGTGGCAGCGGATGGGATGATTTGTCTTGTAATTGAATATAATAAGCACATTTGAATAAAACCAGAGCCCACGGCAGGACCACCGCAAATTAAGTCAGCCATCCTTTTGTGGACTAGTTATGAGTTCCCCCTTATGTTATGCGTGCTGGCTGGCCAAGCGAAACTGCCATGGAAAAAGCAAAGCAGGGGCTCAGTAGAAGCTGTACATAGCATGGTTCACACAATAAAGGGATAACTTTAGTGACTCAGAATAACATTACAGTGTTATTTATCTCTAATTAATGAAAGTAACATGTTCTTGAAATCTTAAAACATTGAACTCAGTGGCACAGGCTAGAAAAATCTTCCAATATGGCTGAAATCTGTGTATAAAACATGAAAAACTTTTGCCCACTGAGGAGAACATTACGTAGTTTAGATTTGTATTGGTTACACTGTTTAAGTACCTCAGATTTAGTTTTTGTCTTTTTGCACAGCGCATTTTTTGTTTATTTTTTTTATTGCTGGCAGGGGATGTGGTGTAGCTATATGCCAAGATATATCAAGGAGCAATAATTTTACAATGCTATACAATATCTCAAAAAATGAATATCTTGATTTTTCTTTTCAGTGTTATTTTGAGAAATTAAGCATTTAATGTATTCTATACTCATTGTTAACTAAAATGTTTAAAGCATTTTACTATTAATGGCAAAAACAAAAAATGTCCCTTAAGAAACACACACAAAAAATCTTAGTATGTTTCATTGAAAACTGAAAATCATTGAAATATTTCACTTTTATGTGTAATGAAAAATAGACTATATTAAAGTTTAGCTTTTTGATTGAAATTACAAATAAAAGAAAACTTTTCTGCGATATTCAAATTTTTGAGATGCACTAGCATGCAAATACTGACACTGAAACTCAACATTAAGGATGCACAGATAAAGAAATTTTGGGCCAATACTGTTTTTAAAATAAAAAAATTTGGCCAATACCTGATACTATACCCTTTCGTGTCAATGAAATAAAGAAATCCTCGGTATAAAAAAAAAAAAAATGACAGAACTAAACATCTGCGATGTTAAGCCCCGCCCCCACATGAATCAGAGATGGTCTTTAAAACTAATCAACAGACCCGCCGGTGCTCCATTTGCCCCACAGCGTCTGCAGCCCTCAGAGGAAAAATCCTGACCCTGGCCGGCCAAGGACGCAGGTCCTGCTGATCTGATCACCAGTTGTGCTTTCCCTGCCCTACAGCCTTGAGAGACAGGTGTAAATGTAGCTGCAGCCTTGACGCACTCTGAGAAATAAGCCTGCTGACCTTTATTTATTTATCACCCCTCGCTCTGCCTATCCTCCCCCTTCGCCTTTTTCTTTTCCATCCCCCCCACCCACACTCTCTTACGCACTGAGTAAAAGTGACAGCAAAGGCCGCTGGAATGACAGAATCAGCCTGTCTGCAGGGTCACTTGTCAACCTTCTGCCCCCCCTCAACCCCACCTCTCTTGGCCTGTGCTCACAGCTGCTGCCACACAGCACATAATCCTGGACCTTGTCTCCACTCTCTTACTCCAGAAAAATATTTGTTATTCCCCCCACACACTTCACATAGAAAGACAAGACTGCCGTCAGGCTCATTTTTGAGCTATATCATTGCTGTCGTGGAGGAAATCACATTGCTGCATAGAAAAGCAGTGCAGAAAATCATTTGACTTCAGTAGAATTTGTTGCAACCTGTGAATGATCTTTCACTGTTGGACTTTCAATACAGCCATCAGAGGCTTTTATCAGCTACATCAATCCCGTCTGCCCACACAGCTCTGCCGGTATTCTTGTTTCCTTTTGTTTTTTCATTTTTAAATTGTTAAACCAAGAACGAAAAGCACACAGGTTGTTCCATTTTGTTTCCATGAAATGATACCTCCAGTGATGCTGCATTCTGAGCAGTAATGTTAGAATGTTGAATAATCACAATTAGCTCTCAGGACACAATCAGACTGACTGTAACTGCAAAAAACAAAGGAACATTTTCTAGCTGAGTACCAATTTGTGTCTTTGATTTAATAGAAACTTCACTACACTTACTACTAGAAAAGACTTACTACTACACTAAATCTAAAATAAAGTCATGACTCAACAATTCTAGAAATCTTTAATT
>KV751326.1:226236-238793 GCA_001698575.1 Mola mola
ACACATAGAAGGAAAATCAAAGGTGTTTGTCATACTTCTCACTACTTCATTTCCTTGTCTGCTGCGAGGATATGTCTGCCCTGCTTCTCAAAACACTCCAATACATCATGTAATATTTTTCACTCAAGAGCCCTTTAGTGTCGCCTCCTTTATGCTACATTTTTTATTCCTCAAAACCAATTTGAACCTCTTGAATAAGAGATTAAAGTGTATGAATACAGTTTCCTCTCAGAGATTTATTCAATTATTTTTATACTGGTTTTGAAATATATGACTAGTCCAGTTGATTGGCTATAAAGGAGGTATTAATGTAATTCAACCTGGAGGGGGAGTCGACTTGGCAGGAAAGGTAATAGACCTCCTCCAGGACCCAGGCCTGCCACCACCACAGAGCAGAGACAGATTAATTTTTCCCCTCCAAATGGAAAATAAACTGCCCTTTAAACATATGAAAAGAGGAGAAAAATGACTCGGAGAGCAAGGGGGAGAGCACCAGCAGCGAGCGGAGGAGAAGGAATAGGGTACAGCATTAGCTGAGTATAGACATGGAAAAGCCTGGGTTGTCGCACAGGGAAGAAGAAAACACTCTGCTTATGATTGAACTTGCTTTTGTGCTGTGAGACTGATCTGAGCGAGAGCCAGTCACTACCCAGAGGAAAGCTCTATTTATTTTCTACCTGCTCATCCCCAAATGCTTCATCTGGAACATGAGCGCAAAAAAGAAACCTCAGGATATTTTAAGGTGTAAGGAATGACAGAGATCCGTACTATCTCTGCACGCAGGCACACACTTCCTCTATGCCAAGCTGTCGAAACATAAGCACATTGGAGAGAATTAAGTTCGTCCCTCCCTGAAGTCCTCTCCACACCGCTGCCATCACACACGGAGCCCTGATAAACCAGTACAGTGTGTCTGCCCCTCTCTGTTCCTCCCGCTAGCTCCTATTAGCTGCGCTGCTCTGGAGCGCCGGTGCGGCTCAAACAGCCAGTGCCAAGGGTAAGCACCAAGCGCTGAGTAAACACACCAGGCCTGACTAACACTCAGGAATGCTTTATATAAAGTCACATAAAGGCCCAGAGGGGGAAGTGGGTGTGTTCTCTGACTGTCTGCAACTGGCTCTCCTGCCACCATTTCCTTCACTCCAGAGAGGACGTCATGGAACACGAGCTCGCTGCTCCCAGTGTGTGAACAACTAAATATGCTGAAATGGCAAGTTGCAGATAACTGTGCATGATATTTGCATGGGAGGAGTTGTTTGTGGAGGAGGGTTGTATTTTTTTCATTTCCAGTCAAACAGAAAGACGCCTCCAAATTAAGATGCTTCAGTTATTTTCTTATTTTCATACATGTTTGAATCGTTCAACCGATAGAATAATATACAACAGCCAACATGCTTATGTTACAAAGGTATTGATTAGAAAATATATTAGAAAATAACAGTAACAACTTTACATAGCATAACAAAGTGTTTACCAGTGTCTTTTCATTGCAGTGCAGTAAAATATAAAATTCAGATTGGAAACTAGGTGAAGTAATATTTACATTATGTTCACCTGTTTATCTGTTGTCTGTTTACTATGTATTTATAGACCATAAAAAATGTTTCACAATCAAACACCGTGAAGCACTGTAAAACACTTTACGAGCATAGGACAAAAGCTCTATATGTTATTGTTTATCAGTTTCCCTTCACCGGTTTTCTCTTGCATCCTGTTATTACTTCCTCATGACTGCTCGCCTTTAAATGTTTAATTTCATACAAGCACAGAATTAGCATTAGCATTGACACAGTTAACTAAATGTATTATAGTGATGGTAAAACTGATAATTTGTATGATTAAGGTATAAAGTATTCATAATAAGTATCCATAATAATATTGTAGTAATAAAAACTCAAGTAATAGAGTCAGCTGGTGCTTGCGTAACACAACATCTGCTGCAAGCGAAACCAATGGTAGGGCACTCATCTGATGTGTAGAGACATTTTTGTGCTGCAGGTTCCTGCTTTGTTTTGAACACGAAGATGAAAAAAAAAACAGAAAGGTGCACTGGCGGCGTGTTAGAACAGCCAACACAGGCACGGCCAGACTGTTTGTTCAAGTCACAACGTCACAAAGTCAAACAAGTGTCCCCACACAGTAAACAGTTTGCTCCCAACAGTTTGGCACATACCAGCAAGAGTTCTAATTCCTTGTGACTCTTGGCTTGTTTTGTATGGATGCACCCAACGTATTTTTTACATAATTCCAATGATATTACTAATAATTTTGCCCTTTTGGATTCAAAAAGAAGTTAAAAAGTTGTAGTTTATGAGGGGTTGATTTCGTATTGCATTGTTCAAATTAAAATTTGTGCTGTTCCAGCTAGCTCATTTTTCACTTGTCTATTAGAAAAGATCCACCCCAGTGGTGACATACTTAGACCATCTACTCATGGTTGTTCTTCTCTTTCTTCTCTGTGCTTTCTTTGAAAGTGCATCTTAGTGTTTTTATTAAGTCATTTACGCAAATAGACGTTGGATCTGTTGCATTTGTGAGCTAGTAATGTTATTATTGACTGCTGACTGATAATAGAACTTTCCCATTATGAGGCAGATAATCTATTGGTTTCATTCATTTTGCTTGTGGCAGAACAATACACTACACTAAAATCAGGGAGAATAAAAAGTATGTTTTCCAGACAAGGGTGACCTGGGCTGTAGGCCTGATGTTTATTATTAATTTTTATTTGTTAATGTTTTTTTTAATGCTGCCTTGTTTGTGTCGGTGCTCAGATCAAGCAGGAGAAGTTATACTGAGCAGCTACGGGAGAAAAGAAGGTACTCAGCCACCCCCACCCCCCACGTCCTGTCATTTAGGGGATGACCGACAGGAGAACAGTGTTCTCAACGCAACTTCGCAGCAGATGTTTGCCCTGGTACAATCTGTACAAACGTCAAATAAAATTCATTGCCATGTCCTTAGTTTAGCAGCCAGAACCTTGGGGATGACAGTGATTATAAATACTTTGGTTCCAACACTAATTAAACCGGCCGCAAACTACAGGGGCCTGGTCCAGTTGGCAGCAGCTGTCAGTGCTGTGACAGAACAGCTTTCGTGTTTCGTCAATGATATAACTTGTTTAAGCAGTGAAAATGCTGTCGGCTGATGGAAGCTCAACCAGCACGCATTGATGTTCTTTCAGCAGACCACGGGCAATTTAGCATGGCGGAGGGTAGGCAGCCAAATAGATGGTGTACAGCCAGCCTGAGCTGCCAGTGTAATTGAGTTGTTTGGTAGGTTTCATGTTGTGTTTTTTGGGGGAACCAGTTTATCAGCAGAACATGCAGAATCGTCCCTGCGGGGGGGGGAAGCACTGTTGCCATCCAATCTGCTTTCATAGGCGAAAGCGCTTACAGCAGGAAAAACACGAGTGCTGATTCTTCAGCCTGTACATCTCTGACCTGTGAAAGCAGAGCTTATTCAGTCATTCTCTGGCAGAAAGGCTCGGCGCAGCAGGGAATGGTTGTCTATTTAACCGCCTTTCACTACACCCTGCTCCACCAGCCAAGGTCCTTTTACTATTCAGTCACCGCTGACTACCAGTGGCTCGGAGGCATCACTGTACCGGAGGTCTATTTTTGCATTGGCTACCTACATTTGGCTTACAGCTTGAATATTTTACCCCTGTATTTTACTGCACAAAATCTCCGAGGTGAAGTATGCAGCCTAGATAGTGGGAATGAAAGGTGAATTAAAAGCCTACATTGGATCTTATTTTTCTCTTTGCAGAAACTACAAATTGAGAAAATTGTCAAACTATTTAATAGATCATCACAAAATCTGGTGTGTTTTACTTCACCTGGTACTTTATCATGTTACAGACATATTCTTATATTTGTTTTTATTGATTTTCTTTACTTGTTTGCATATCCAACTCCCATAAAGTTAACATATACTTATGCAGTAATGATCCTGTTGAGATAAATAAACATATGCTTTCTCTGTAGCAGCGCTTGCTTTACAGTGCTTTAGGCATTACACGTACGCTTCTGACCTGCTTAGGCACATGAGCTTTTACAAAGTTCCCCACTACAGTCACAGCCAGCGTGAGGATGATGGAAAAGTCAAGCATCACTCACTGAAGTAATACACTTTTGAACCCGTCACGGGCAATGAAGAATACCAAGTCTAGAGGTCGAGCACATACATAATTAAACCTTGGTTTGATATACCTTAGAGATATACCCCCCCTCACCTCGCTGAAATTAATCCGAAAGCAATTCTCCCTCCACAAGCTGCAGTGTGTGTGGATAGGAAGCAGGAGGATCACAGGTCCGTGCTGCTCTAATAAATGTTTACACAACACACGATCAGCAACCAGAACATCACATGCTCCCAGCACACTGCCATCACTTCTGCCTTCAACTTAGTTTTTAGCAGGGACTTTTAGGAATAGTTGTATAGGGACTGAATGCTGATTGCTTATTGTGTTCCATTTTGCACTGGCTCTTTAATTGTCTCCCTGCTCTCCTCCGCACTCTGCCCTCCCCCTCCTCTTGCCTCCTCTTGCCTCCTCTCAGCTCTCCCCTGTTCTCTCGTCCTTCCCCTGCTCTTGCCAGCAACGGTCTTAACCGTTTGGCTTCATGTCAAAGCAGGGGCCTTTTGTGGCTCTGTCACAAATCTGCCACGAAAAACAGAAACCATCTGTTCAGGCCCAGAGCATGAGAGGAGATGAGGGTGTAAATACATGAGTTTAGCCCTCGGCCTCAGCCCTGACCGCGCACTCAGGACCATCAGGCCCAGTGGAGGATCTTGAACTCTCAGCCTCAACTTGCACTCCCACCCGCAATTCTACTGTAGTCTACAGTGGTTTATGTCATGCTAATTCTCATTCAGTATATGTCACACACAGGAACATAAGACCTAATGAAATGCAGAGACGTATGTGAGTATACACATGAATAGGATTATTTTTATGAATTACAGCTATTGCACGTGCCCTTAAAGACATCACCTTAATGAAAAGATGAGGTTAAAATGCTGTTTAAGATATTATAAACATGCATACTTATGTGCCAGCACAGGATTCATACAGCCACTCTACATGTTATCAGCTGTTTCACCAAAGAGCACAGAATGCTTTCATTGTAATCTCTAATTGATATTTGAGGAAGATTACAAATTTGTACAACAAATAAGGTTTGCGCCAGGTTTGTCAGACGGTCAAGAATTTAAAGAAAAGTGGACGTACGTAATTTTTAATATGCAATCCATTCTATATAAACGTACTTGAATCTGTATGGCCATTTTAAACGGGTATAACTAGAATGGAAGCCCTGAGTGTTGTGATAGAAGGGTAAGCCCTTTCCTTGTCGAATAATCCACCGGCCAGAAAACTCCTGCAGATGGAAGCAGCCTTAAAGGTCTTATAATACAGAGCTTATGTTGTCACTTTCTCATGTTCTGTGAAGCAGCAGCACACTCTGGACTGCTCTGCAGTGATCTATTGTGGAAAATTATGGAGTGAAGGCCAGGGCTAATCTACATTTCTATTTCAAGTATTTCCTTGAATTTTTATGGGATACCAATGAACTCTTTTAGGGCCACATTCATTAAATTACCTCTCCTTTACTCCCTCTTTTTTCTTTTTAAGAAATGGTATCTATTAGGGGCGCAAATCACCAGTTTTGTCATAATACAATATTGTATTGATTCTTTGTCTGCTACAATATGATTTCTATTCAATCAAGGGCCTTGCAATTGATTTCAGACAATATTATGTAAGCATTTAAAACAATCCTTCACATTTCCACTTAGAAAGATAAAATTCATATGACTTGACAATTTTATTGCTGAAATATTTCAAACAATATTTTTACAAGGTGATACAATGTTGTACATTCTGCAGGACAGAATAGAAGTAAAAAAGAAGTATAATAAATGTATCATAAACGGTCACCAGTATTAAGCTTGCTATGATTTGCAAGTTCCCGGCATTGATTGAAATCAAATGAAGGAAACTGGGTGGAAACTGTGAAACAGGCGTGCGGTAGGAATTTCAAAGTAAAAGGATATCTTAAATAGGGCAACAAAGATTGATTATTTTACTTTAATTCAATTTGATCAGATTGTTGGTCAGCCAATCAACGTATCGATCTAGATCGGTGGATTGTTACACCCCTAGCATGTATGCAGCTTCGAGGAATGCGAACATGACATGCAGGCAAGCTGAGAAGTAATTTATCTGTGTCTCTTTAACACTGAAGTGCAGGCCAAAGTATTTCTCTGCTACAACAAAGCCACATTCTTCTTCAGCTGATCTTCACTTGCAAGCATCGCATGCAACTATGCAACCCATACAACCCACAGCACATTTTGTCTTTGAAATTTTCAACTCAGATTTGCTCTGAATTTGTTAAGCTGCTGCTTTTGTTTGTCAGCTCATCAGTGCACCTGTTATTCTCATTCAAAAGCCCAAGTTAAGGTTTTCATTAGCCCCTTCCCTTATATAATGGTACTTGATACAGTGTAAGTGATGGAGAGGCAGGTTGACCTTTCTCCGTCTCTGCCAAGCTGTTGTCGAGGCCGTGCGGTTGACAGCCGGCAGCGGGGAGGCAGAGAGGCACCGCAGAGAGCAGTCATTAAGCACAGGGCAAAGCCAGCACTCGGCACCACTCGACACTTTTCATCTGCACATTTCAATTAGATTTCACATCAGGACACCTGCCTTCCCTCAGTTAGCACCTGCGACCTGCCCTCCCAACTGGCTGGGTAGGCTGAAGAGAGAGGTGTGCAGGAAACCACTAGAAATTTCCCTCACCAGCCTGACAAAAATTCACAAAAACGTGGCACCGTTATTTTCACTGATATAACGACTATTAGCTCCTCTGTTCTTGGCAAGAGTATTGCCAAAAAAATCATTTCATGCTTATCTGAGGCTCTGGAAATTTTCCAAGGTTAATCTTTCACAAGTTTTTTGGTATTTTTATAGGAGCCCTACTGATTTGTCTCTGCTGAGCTTATTCGTGTGGAATCTTTCCCAGTAACTCCAGATGTGCTCATCTGCAGCAGTCCTAGAGTTTAAAAAAAGAAAACCCAGTCAAGCTGCGGCACCGCCAGAGCAATGGCTTTGCCGTAACAACACAGCACAGCACTTTAATTCACCCTGAAATTGAAGAAGGTTTCATTGAGCTCAGACACACTCGACAAATGTTCCCAACACTGTTTTGCCTGATAAGACGGGTGCTACGGCCACTGATAGATATAAATTTCCCCTAAGAGCTACATGAAGAGAGATCTTATTAAACAGGCTTAAGCCCACGGAGTGGAGCATTTTCTGCCAATCAGACGAAGCGCTGAGTAACTCTTAATTTCACGATGATGCGATAATAATTCAAACACACAGGAAAATCACTGGCCTGTGTTTTCTCTCAGCAAGCAACAATAAACCAACAGCAGCCTCAAGTCGTTCTGTATTTAATGAGATAACATAAAAGGAGCTGTAGTTACTTTTAATGTTTCCATAAACAACGGTCTATATAATTGTCTCTTGCTGACTTTGTTTTTTTATAATGTTTTTTTTTTTTACTTGTAGCTCTTTCTGGCCTCTTAAGATGGTGTGCTATTTCATGAAATCTTTCCCTCTCTTTGTTTGCTTTCATACAGTTTGATTGAAAATGTTTAGCTGCGTCTGGAATGCTGTTAATGCATTTTAGACAGCAACACTCTGACTAATTTACGTCATGTCTCTCAGCTGAAGCGGAGAAGGCAAACAATCAATAGCTGCTAAACTCTGGGAGCTTTGTTGAACAGCAGTTTAACAGACCCTAAGCAGTAGACGGGTGCCCTCTGGGCTTTAAAGATTACAGGTGACTTATTGCTCAGCCAACAATCACAGCACACCTTCATGAATTTGTTATAGAGTCTGTGGAAGAGTCAGAGTTCATGGTGAGGAGGAAAAAGGACAAAGCCCCACAGGAAACTGCATAATTGTCCCTGATTCCCGTTGCCTGTTTTGAAGGACCATGTATTATGAGTGCAGCCGGATAGTGGAAGTTAATATGCACAGGCAGCCTCAGCAAAGTGCTTTCTGATCCATGATTGCACGTGTTAATGTTTCAGTTGGCTATTGATTTCCTGGCGGCCTTTTGTACAGTGGATTTATCCGCCTCTCTTGCTGTCTAGCACTCCCCTCTGAATGTTTGATTAAAGTTCAATTGACTCTTCCAGTGAAGGGGCGAGGAGCCATTTCACTCCCTATTTGTAGCGCCAAAGCTCTGCCTGACATGTTCTTTTGTTCCCATTCAAGCTCCTGCCACCCAGGCAGCCACCAATGCACTGATCCTAATATCCCTGCATTCAGCGAGCCTCCTCGCCTAATCCTGGGACAGACAGGGACAGACAGGGCCGCAGCACAAACATGCCCGGCCAGCTACAAAACCTGGCATGGACTCCCCCCTCTCAGTGGCCTTTCACTATGAAAACCGTGCTGACTGCTAATGTGTATTTTCCACATATTTAATTCACCCTAACTGCCGACAGGAACTGTTGTTGAATTTTTCAACAACTTTAATCAAATCGACCCTGATTCTGTTTTATTCATTGACTTGTTCATTGCTGTCAAAAGCGAGGCCTCCCTCTGTGCAAATACATATTTGTGATCTGCTGGCATATTTGTCCATTTTAACAGCATTCGTTTTGTGTTTAATTTCAGGGAGAGTTAATTACCTTCTACTACTATTGGAAGAAGACCCCTGAAGCAGCCAGTTGCCGAGCCCACCGCAGACACCGCCGCCAGCCCGTCTTCCGCCGCATCAAGACGCGAACTGCTTCTACTCCTGTCAACACTCCCTCGCGGCCCCCCTCCAGCGAGTTCTGTACGTATATTTGACCTCTTGAATGACAGGTGGGGAGGAGTGGGGGAGACGGGATCTGATATATTCTGGTCTGAGATTGGCGGGTTCAAATGCTTTCCTGTCTCTCCTCCAGTGGACCTCAGCTCAGCCAGTGAAGATGACTTCGACAGTGAGGACAGCGAACAGGAGCTGAAGGGCTACGCCTGCCGCCACTGTTTCACTACCAGTAAGACCACGTTCCATTTCCAGGCACTCTCGCTCTACACATCCACTTGCTTAGTTATTCCTGCCCTGATTAAGATCAGTGCGGCCGTGCACAACACAGCACAGTGTGACAGATGGGCATCATTAGATGTCAGGACTAATTTGATCAAATCAGACATGAGCCCACAGCTCATTCACTCTCTCCACCTCATTATCTTTAACCTCTTTCCACACAGCTGGCTTCCAGTTGCAGGCCCCACATATGATCTCACATCACAACAGGGGTGGATAACAAATGTGGTTTTACGGCTCTAACTCACATTGACAGTAGTATATAGCTGAAAATTTAAGTACAGTTTATAGCTGAGCACAGATATCATCAATGATTCAGCTCCCACATGAAAATAGGACATTTATTTTTGAGCCTCAAAGTTACTCAATACTTCAGTAGTCACAGATCATTTCTATGTGTTTGTACATCTCATGGAGACTGTTATTTCACAACTGAAAATGGCTTTTCCCTCAGCCTCCAAGGACTGGCACCACGGGGGCCGTGAGAACATCTTGCTGTGCACGGACTGCCGCATTCACTTCAAGAAGTACGGTGAGCTGCCCCCCATCGAGAAGCCAGTGGACCCACCGCCATTTATGTTCAAACCTGTCAAAGAGGAAGAGGATGGACTCAGCGGGAAACATAGCATGAGGACTCGACGGAACCGAGGCTCGGTACACACACAGTCCCGCTCTCTTATTTTCACCTTAAGGAACCATTTCCTTCAATTTTCTACTGCAGTAGCCCAGACCAGACTTTAAAGCAATAGACTTCTTGTATTTAAACTGATAGTAGGGGGACAGCTTTGTCGAGTATTGATTCATGTTGGTTCTGTTTGTTATTAACAGATGTCGACGCTACGTAGTGGTCGTAAGAAGCAGACAGCCAGTCCCGATGGCAGAGCCTCACCTACCAATGAGGATTTGCGTTCCAGTGGACGAACCTCACCCAGTGCAGCAAGCACTGACAGCACTGACAGCAAGACAGACACCATGAAGAAGCCCAGCAAGGTAAATGCAACATTGACTGCTTGTAATTTTGTCTTTACATGCAAGTGTCTCTGTGAAATACATTCTAATGGCTCTTCTGCATGGGCTCGACAGAAGATTAAAGAGGAGGCTCCCTCACCTATGAAGAGTGCCAAACGGCAGCGAGAGAAAGGAACCTCGGACACAGAGGAGCCCGAGAGGGCCAGCGCCAAGAAGTCCAAAACACAAGTGAGTTTAGGGCCTTTTGTTTTGCTGATTGAACATCTTTCAGTGCAATGCACAGACTGGATGTTAAGATACTAAACCCTCTGTCTGTTCGACAGGAGCTGAGTCGGCCAGACTCACCCTCAGAATGTGAGGGGGAAGGTGAAGGTGAGGGCGAGAGTTCTGATGGGCGCAGCATCAACGAGGAGCTCAGTAGCGATCCTAAGGACATTGACCAGGACAACCGGAGCTCCTCTCCAAGCATCCCCAGCCCCCGTGATAATGAGAGCGACTCAGACTCCTCTGCCCAACAGCAGCAGCTCCTGCAGAGCCAGCACCCTCCAGTCATCCAGTGTCAACCAGGCACCTCAGCTGCCCCCTCAGCACTGCCTCCACCTACGACCTCAGCCCCCTCACTGCCCCCGCAGGTCTCCCCAACAGCAGCCTCCACGTCTCTACCTCCCCAGCCTCTGCCCCAGGCAAGCCCAATGTCTCTTATCCAGTCAGGAGTATCCCTCCACCCTCAAAGGCTTCCCTCTCCACATTCACCGATGACTCAGGCCCCACCTTCTGGCCCCCCAGTGCCACCTCAGTCGTTACCCAGCTCGCATCATGGGCCCGTGCCTCCCATGCCCCATCCGCTGCAGCCTGGTCCTTCACACATGCCTCACCCTCACTCCTTGCCCACTCAGGGCTTCCCTGTAGGTCAGTCTCAGGTCCCACCCCTTCCGTTGTCTGGCCAGTCACAGCCGAGGTCACATACGCCTCCTTCGCAGTCCCAGTCATCTGTTCAGAGTGGAGGCCAGCCTCCTAGAGAGCAGCCCCTGCCTCCTGCCCCGATGTCCATGCCTCACATCAAGCCTCCACCAACCACACCCATCTCTCAGATACCCAACCCACAGTCCCACAAACACCCACCCCATGTGTCGGCACCTCCATTCCCTCAGATGCCTTCAAACTTGCCTCCACCTCCTGCCCTCAAGCCCCTCAGTTCTTTATCCACCCACCATCCTCCATCAGCACACCCACCTCCCCTCCAGCTCATGCCTCAGGGGCAGCAGCTTCAGCCTCCCCCAGCCCAGCCTCCAGTTCTTACTCAATCTCAGAGCCTTCCGCCATCAGCCAACCATCAACCTCCTCCAGCTCCTCCTCTGCCACCCCCAGCAGCAACCTCACATCCCAACGTGCCACCGCAGCCGTCATTCTCGTCTCATCCTTTCAGTGCGGTTCTACCTCCAACTGGCCCTCCCCCATCTTCATCAAACACTATGCCTGGCATACAGCCTCCATCATCCTCCGCTTCATCCTCCTCCATCTCTATGCCACTGCCTGCCTCGGTCACCTGTGCCGGCCCTGGCCCAGTGGTCCCACCTGTACACATCAAAGAGGAGCCTCTGGACGAGTCAGAGGAGCCTGAGAGCCCTCCACCCCCTCAGAGAAGCCCTTCCCCAGAACCTACTGTTGTCAATACACCCAGTCACGCCAGCCAGTCAGCAAGGTATGTCTACAAACTCCAGTTTCTCCCCAAGAGCTATCTGTAAGGGAGGAAAGCATACACCTGCTACAAGCTGTTATTTATCCATGGTCTACTGAGCTGCTTACTCTCTTGTCTGGGGATGCTGATTAGCTCTCATACACAACCAACAAAAAAGAGCCTCTGCCTCAGATTTGAAGTCTTTGATATAAGAAAACAAATCAAATGTCCTCAGCAAAACAGCCATGCAAGGCCACAATTAGCCCTGAGCTCTGAGTGACTGATGGGGAGGAATTATCGGGGATGGAGAGCAGGGAGATTAATTACAGTGACATGTGAATAAACCAAGGCATCTAAATATTTGTATTTGTAGTTGCCTCATGCTTAAGTGGCTCTGACGGCCACTGAATAGCAATGAGCATTTTAATAAATACTCAACATAGCAGCAAAGGTTCTAAGGGAACGTGGGTCCTTTTCAACAGTGGACTAGCGTAAGATAATACAAGCTGACTTTTGTTCTTAAAGGACATTATCCTGCCATTCAAAATGCAAAATTAATAATCAATGTAACGTTGATGTCTAAAACCATAAATTAGAATATCATTGCTATTAATGAGTAAGTATAAGATTTTTTATATTTTATATATTTTTTTTCTTTTCCACTATGACCACAGGTTCTACAAACACCTGGACCGGGGTTACAACTCTTGTGCCAGGACAGATTTCTACTTCACTCCCCTGGCTTCATCTAAACTGGCCAAGAAGCGAGAGGAAGTGCTGGAGAAAGCAAAGCGGGA
>KV751326.1:260857-284936 GCA_001698575.1 Mola mola
CAAACCAAGTCGTTTCAGCCTCCAATATAATTGTTTTGCAGCATTATCCCTTGTTTCAGAGGGGAGCATCATGGCATTATATGGGCAATTTCTGAGAGAGTTGTGGTTCAGTTGTGACGTTCCTCTGACATCACTGTGTTAGACTTAGTCCACCATACACTATGTAAACCATGAACCTGCCACACCCCCCACATCCACTCATGTCACCTCCAACATGCAGCAGGTTGTCAGAATGTGTTAACTCGACATGTTGAGTGAATGATTTGAAACACTTCAAGAGGTGACGCAGTTGTCACTGAGGTTTCGGTGGAGTGCACGCTGAAGCCATGGATAAAAAAATTAAAAAAAAAAAACCAATTGCACTGAGAGAGTATCCTTTAGCTCCACTCAACTGGTTTTATCCCTTTTATTTAAAATCAGTATTTAAATCTTTAAAAAAAAAATGGACTAATACTTCCTTACTTTTGCTTTTACAGAGAATGATTTGAATAATTTTTAAAACGTGAACATTAGAAACATTCGGCTGAACTGAAGAAGTTCTTTTAAATTTTTGGGACCTAAACTTTAGCATCGCTCCCCTATAACAGGAGCTGAACACGGCTTTAAGATTGTTTTAAATGTGTGGATGGTTGCAAGTGAACGCCAGTCGTGTTATGGTGTGTCCTTTTCTTTCACCTGGTCTGATCACCTGCGTTCGCATCAGACTGAGTCATCATCCAACCAGGCTGTAATGATATTCACTGTGACACTGGGGGAGGTGGCTGCCAAGTGATGACCAGGAGGGTAAGAGGGTCTGTGGTTGTATGTGAGTGTGTGTGTGTCTTATAATGTTTTCTTATGCCTTGGTTCCTTAGGGAAACGTGGTGTGTTTGTGTGCCACTGAATGTTACAAGTCGTGTTGACCTGTCAACAGTGCACCAGCCCAATTTTTTCTCTTTTCTTTTTTTTCCTCCCCTATTTGTTTATTTTTGTTGTTGTTGTAGCCTTGAGTTCTGCATTTGTCCCATGCCAGACTGTTTGACTGTCATGGACATTTAGAAAAACTGAGGCTATTGTTTTTTGTTTTTTTTTTTAGTTTTTTTAAACCAAATGAAGAAACTGTACTTGCATTTAAAAGTGACCATATCTTACTCATGGAGCACTATAATTTACATTTAAAACACTTGGAAACATAATCAAATGGCCTCCTTCAAAACTAAAAAAAAAAAAACCTAAAAAAAATCTGGATCTCTGACAAGAACCTGTCACTCTGTTTTGCCATCTCCCAGTGATTCCTGTCTCTTTGCGGAGCTCCTCATCCTCATCTTTGCCTCATTTCCTGGCGATTCCCTTGCCTTTTATTCCCTCTTTTTGTGTCTCCAAAACCTTTGATGTTAAGTGTTGTCAATGGTTTAGCTTCTTGTTTCAAAGCGGCAATAGCAGAATGTAAATTCTGACTGCTAAGATTTATATATATACTGGTACCATGAAGCTTATTGTATATATGAGTAGTCGCCATGGGATGACACAATGTAAACAAAAGGTAGAAATAATAAGAAAAATTGTGAGTCCTGTGTTCTCTCCATTTGAGTATTTTGTAATTTTTTTGAAAAATTTGTGGAATTAAAATAAACGACTAAGTTACACCACAAGATAAGCGTCTTACCTTTTTTTTTTTTTTTTTTGTACCTTCTAAAATGATTGATTGTTTTGTAAACACAGTTGTTTGTAAGCAGATTCCCAAATCCTGGCAGCTTTGAGACAATAATCCTTTTAATGGCTAAACAATTTTGTTAACCCACTGCTCATTCACTCAACAGCAAAGGGGGATGGCAGAAAACACACTTAATACCACCTGTTTTTACATTTGTGAAATGTTATTCTGAAGCTGAGCAGAACAACTGATGCTGCATCCGTTTTGATAATGCTCAAGTTCTACATTTGCTCTTGAATAATAGAGTTTTTTTGCTCAACGGGAGCAGGGTGTTACAGAGGAGACCGAGCATCTCTGTTTGTCATTCTCAGCTTCACACATACTGAGCTTTAGGAAGGAAGTGAATCTCTCGCGCTGAATATTGCCTTGCTGTGCTATAATAACATCAAAGCCGGGCGAAGCCAGAAGGAACACTTAACGCAGGCTGAGATGCCTCGCTATCAGCGGGGCATGGCTGTCATTTCATCCTGTGTGCGAGAAGTGATGGAGCAGCAATCTGAGATGGTGTGCCGCAGCGACGGCTGTCATTTTGAGAGAGAGCTATTATTCTGCTGCAGCTCTCTGAAATGATGCCCTGTCCTCGGGAAAATCGAGGTTCCTTGGATGCTCCATCCTGGGGCTGTCATGTGATGGCCGCCTTGTGAGGAGGTGCTGCTGGTTGTTGCAGGCTCCGCTCACCTCCCCATAAGAGACACACAACAAGACGTCGGAGCGGAGCAGCACTGGCTGGTTGAATAATTCATCTCCCCTCCTCCTCCTCCTCTACCACACTGGCGATGGAGCGACTGTGACTTGTGTCAACTCAAATTCTTCTCATAATGCTGTGTGTAGCCCTCAGGCGATCACACAGGGATGCACAAAAAACAATCTGCTCTTTTCTGTCTGAATAGCAATATGTCTTGTGCTGTTCTCGCAGCGTTATTGTGTCTGTTGCAGCAGGTCATGGACACGGAGCCTCCTCATCTCCTCCATCCTCCTGTCTTTTTTCCTCTTGCCCCACCGAGCCTGCCTGCCTGCCTGCCTGCCTGCTGCAGAGTCGGATGCTCGGTGGCAGAGAAGAGCCCTCATGCCAATTAGTGCGTTCAGTCGGAAGGTATCTGGCTGCCTTTGGCAGGTCCTGTTTATCTAAAAAAAATGCGCTCTGCAGGCGTATAAAGCGAATCTGATGTTTGTGTTTCTCCACATTTGCTGTCTGAACAAAACATACAAGAGCCATGGTAATAGATATTTCATCTGTCTGCTTTTCTCCCACAAACCATCACCCTGCTAGCTCAAAAATCTCCCAAATTCCAGAGAAAAGTAGTCGTAGTCATTTTTCTGATGTGATTCCAAAACAATATTTCTAGGAAGTTTCTCATTTTGAGATGCAAAATCATAACTTTTTGATCAGTCATTCGTTTGAGAAAGTCTCTAATTTTGAGACCCTATGTGATCATTTTTACTTACTAATTCATAAATACCTCCACCAAAGGAGGTTATGTTTTTGCCTGCATATATTCATTGGTTGGTTAGTGTATTTCTTTGTTAACAGGACAACACAAAAAGTTAGACAGACTCCTGAAAACGGAAGTCTTTCCCTTGCGTTCATATGACAATGTTGTGAAAAGAATCCATAAGAACACTGAAAAGGCTGTAGTATGTTTGCCAGACCAGTAGTTGGCATTGTAACTTTGTAATGAAACACCACATTCCAATATATTCAGGCTTTCTCAGCAAAGCAATGGATATAAACAAGTAAGTGATAGTAAGGTGCATTTATTATTTAGTGATTGCAATTTATGCATCTTTGCTGCTCTAATGGGGCAGTAAATTGACGCTTTGTTGGTTTCAGTGGAGACAGTAATACAAACACAGCTCGGTAGTGTGCCAGTGTTACCTTTAACAAGAAGGTTATGTATTTGCCAGTGTGGTCAAAATTCAAAGTCACTGAAAGGTCAAAAAGCCATTTTTTTTTGGCCATAACTCCAGAAAGATTTGAAAACGACAAGTCCAACTGGTGTCATTTTGTAGCTGACAGTACTAACTATGGATGATTAACTTTTAGGGTAAAAGTTAATATCAGTGAAAAGTTAAAAGAAATATTCTTTGCACATAACTACTTAAAGAATCAATACAGAGATGTCTAATTTGTGTCATTCGGCACTCCTAGGTCAAAAGCTAAGGTCACTGACAGGTCAAACGCATAGATAAAAGGTTAAGGTCAACACAGATAAGCGATGACGCCACGTTTGGCACTAGTATAACTGTCTTATACGGATCATGTGATTGCAGTGAGTTGGTGTGTTTGGACCCTTCTTAGACCAGTGAGGTGATAAATTCATGACAATAAGTCTCATTTTATGTGAGAGTTGCCTTGTGCTTTCTGCTGTTTTTTTCAATTATGTCTAAATATAGTATCAATAGTGACAAGTACACCAACAGATAATGATTTCCCATCATCATTCCAGAAATAATAATTATCAAACAAGTTCATTGTAAATCTAAGTAGATAGTCTATTTCCATCTGATGGTCATGGGGCGCACTATAAATCCTTTTGGTCTTCATTCTGCACATTTGCAGGTTTTGATTTAAGGATTTGTTGCTATGATGACAGATCCAAAAGATCCAGACTCAAGGGAGTAGTCAGTGTCGTAATTTGGGCAATTTTGTTTTTATTCATAAAACAAGAACCTAACTCATGTGATTTTGGCAAATGTCCACTGAATAAATGGAGTGCACCTGTAGCAATTTGATGCCTGCAAATCAAAGTAATTAAACACATCTAAAATTCAAATGAGACCATCTCAAATATGCATACATGTACCTCATTTAAAACAAGGCTTGGACCTGCATTTTAGACATCTGAATATTTATATCTATAGAAAAAAAACTTTATTTTCCTGGGAAAGGTTATGGAATGGTAACTACACCTGGGAGACAAAAACCTTTAAAATTTGCTATATGGTGAAACGCTTATCATGTTGCCATCTGCTTTCAAGCACTTTTTCTGTAAAGTCGGAGCAAAGGTCCTGCAGGAAAACTTTAGCTCTGCATTTGTCTCAAAGCAGCCGAGGGAACAAAGAGAAAGACAGAGGCGTTTGCGTTCCAGATGACTGACCCCATAGTCGTCTGGTGCCTGTGACCCTCTCATCCACTTCCCCTGAGCTGAAATCGCCTCCCTCCTCAGCAAACATGGTGCACAGTTTCTTTCCCTCAGTCGGGCTGCTGAGAAGTGTGTACCAATGTGTGCTCTGCGAGTTCAGAAGTTAACTGTGGTTAGAAAAAAAAAAACAGGAGGGGATTTTTTTAGCCTTTTTGCTTGGCGAGTTGAAATGGATAGAATGATCTGGCAGGAAATGTTTTATGGTCTGGGGATCTCCGCGCAAACTTTTAGAGTTTTCACAGAATCTATGGAACAAGAGTCTATTGCAGCCTTTCTGATCCTGACCAGCTTGTTCTGACACCTGGATTTTAAACTAGTTAAATTTATAGTAAAATCTGTTTTTAGTGTTTATTTAACATAAACTTTTGAGAAACACGAGTACTTCCTCCTCAAGCTTGTGCCTTGTACCTATAATTTTATGCCTTGTTCATCTTAATACGGACATTTGGCAAAAGGAATATTCTCTCGTACATTTTTGCATCTCGTCTACATAGAAACAGCATTTTTGGTCATGAGATTTTTCAAATCGGCAGCTGAAGTGCATGTTTACTCTATTGCTGTGTGTTTGCGTGAAATATCAGTTTTGTATGAATTTTCCAGTAAATGTCTTACTAAAATTTGAATGAACATGTGCAAATTTGACAACAAAGACTGGCAGACTGTGATCTTTGGCGCCCCCTTAAGGGGGGCCTGCACACTAGGTTGGGAATTACTGCTCTAGAGGGGGGCTTTTGCATCTGTTGCCATGTGGAATCATTTTGCTAAATGACACTAAATCGTGCACTTTTAAGTACATTTTGTAGCTAACCATGCATGCCTGTAATTGGAGTCCATGCAGGTCCCTCTTGAGCCACAAAACGCTTTTGTTATACGACGAAAATCTACAACATTTAAACCAGTTACAAGTGAAGTGAATTGCAATATTCTGCTGGGAAACTTTGGGTCCTGGAATTCATGTGGATGTTAGTTTGACATCACCCACATAAACATTATTGTGGATCAAAATGTTCAAATGTTTAACTTCTTTTTTAATTTATGAACGTAGTAACAATTATTTAATACATATCACAAATAATATATTTCTAGATACATTTTTGTATCAAATGTTACCAAAATTGGTAAAACGCTAGGAAAGTGAGCAAAATATTTTTAAATATAACCAAATTTTGATATTTGGCACCCTACACATGGCAGCGCAGACAGAGGTCAGCTTTGGTTCAGGTGGCATGAGAGGAACCTTTACAGCAACAGGCAGGTGGTTTTATTATTTTGGCCCACCGGATGTTACTAAGGAAGTTATGGCTTTGGTAGCGTGTGTTTGTTTGCTGACAAACTACCAGATGGGTTTAGACAAAATTTGGTTGGAAGATGAAGAATGATCTGAGGAAGACTCTATTTTGCTGTGGATCTGGATAAAGAGGTGGATCAAGAATTTTATTTCAAGGGGCCTGTTGGGCCTTGGTGGAGTTATTTGTTGACTGAATGCCATTCCACTTGTTCCAAATGCTCCAACAGTGCTCAAACCCAGACAAATCTGTAGTTTTACTCAAGGTAAGGATTAGTTTACAAAGTCAGGGAGTTAGGAAGGAAGTGAACCTCGACTATAAAAAAAAAAAAAGGTGAATAAAGTTTTATAGCATTACCTCATCTGTGAACATTTCTGCTTGAGTCTGGTTGGACAGATTTTCTTTAGCAATGTCCTCTGATGGCCTGTGTTTTTACTGGGAGACCCCTAGCAGCAGGAACAACATACTGCACTCCCAGGAAACGGATCCACGTACCGCCCCTCAGTTTAAGACACATTACAACCTGTTTGGACGTCAATAAAAAGGAAATACATGAAGACGGGGAAGGCTGCGGTTCTGCGTGCACCAGCTTAATGTTTCATGTCCAAGAGTTGGCTGTCGTTCAGATTCGCCCCTTAATGTCTCCATCCCTGCATGTGTGCCGTAATGACATTCCCAGAGTGTGTGTCCTGTCAGTTTATCTGTTTGTGTTGTTGCCCGCTGCGCATTTGAAGTCTGAGCTGCAGCTCTCCTGCTTCTAATGATATCCTGCTCTCACATTCCTGTCATAGCCGATCTGGATCCCCCCCCCCCCACTTGTCTGCGCCAGCGGATCAACCCAGCGCAGCCACCAGCCCTACCCAAACATTCCTCGCCCACTTCCAACAGCACAAATCTTCAGGAGGCCGACGCCTGCTGCTGCAAACACACATACTGCCTCTCTGCCTCCATTCTGTTTCCATTGTCCTGACACAGTTTGCAAGGCAGCAGCCTTCGGCCAAAGTCAGAGGAGCTCTTTGTTCAATAAAGTGCACCGGGTTTGGTTGCTTGCTGGCAGAGGATAGACAAAGCAAGGCTCACACGCTAGACATCCCGGCTCCTCTTTAATGTGTTGTCATAAAACACGCAGCTGGCAGAAGCTTAACATTCAGTGGGACAGAGTGCTGCTGCGGCACTCTGAGCGCTGGGTGCTGCCCTCCCCACTGTCCTCGAGCATGTTTCTTCCCGAGGCGTCACAGGCCTGACATTTTGGTTTCTTCATCACAGCGTTTCAATTCCCCGTTCCCCCAGAGGAAAAATCAGAGGTCTACAAACGTGCCCTCCACTGTCATCGCAAAAACATTGCAGCTGTGGAGAGTTCTTTCGCTCGTGCACGCCTTCGAGTTTGTTGTTCAGATGAAGTCTTCACGCTGTCATCCTATTTACTTCTCTGCTTAAAGGGGGAAAGAAACCGAGAATTAATTTAAGAGGCAGCCCCGCATACTGCCAAGCAGCTTATCCCCCAGCCCGTTAAATGTGCAATCATGAGGGTTTCATAACCTCTCAGAACTCAACAACAGATTTGTTTTACTCTTGCATTTCCAAACAGTTTCTGTTAGCTCTTAAACCAGAGAGTGTATAATCAGTCCCGTCCAGCGCAGACACTGGGCTAATGACACACTTCAGGGCACTGTTTGACATTATGGACCTCGTGTCCGTAGTCTGTAGCTGCACAACCCAGCATTTTTTCAATCCTGATGTGCTTTTCTCTTCGCTTTGCGAGGAAAGAACACCATGTACCATGTAATAATATATTCATTAAATGTCATCTGTGACCTATATGGCCTCAACATTACCTCCTGTTTTCTCTGCATAGCTGCAGTACATAGCAGTAAGATTATGTGTGTTCATGTAATGGGGGTTTTTAGAGAGAATTCCATCATTGAAATTTACCTGCTTGCTTTGCATTTTCGATGTATGAGTCAGTTTGAGAGAGTCGTTGTACGTCATGAAAATGATCCAGTCAGTCCGTGTGTGTGTATTTGGACATGCATTGTTGTCTTTGTGTGGACACCTTTATTTCTTTAAAACAACATTGTGAGGAAATTTGAACAGGGCTGCATTAGGAGACTAACGTGCACGTGTGTCTGTCCATGAATGTGTGAAGAAAAACGATATGGCGGCTGCATAATTAATCAGAAAGATATGTTAAAAATGCCACCACATTAGAAGCACTGAGTCAGAGTCACTGTTTGGATTGTTTTCAGACTTTACAAACCAAAGTATGTGACTCTTTGTCTGAAGCCACGCCCAACATGGTGGGAAAAGAAACTTGGAAAATGAAATACAGGAACTAGCACATTCAATACTGGATGGAATAGATGAACAACTCTATCAAGTTTTTGTCTTCTCCTTATTTTTACATCGGACAGCTGTTGTAGCTAAGGAGAAACGTTTGAACAAACCTGATGAAATATCCTCTTTTCTGAATCAGGAAGCTCACAGTCGGCGTTCAAAAACCTTCTCTTAAACCTGAGGAAAAGTTGATCTAAAGGCAAGAATCAATGTCACATGCTGAAACTTCATGTTTCAAGTTTGCTCACATGTCAGTTTTTATGTTCAGGCACAACACCACCTAGTTAGGGTTTAAGAAAACGTTATTGTGTGTTGAAGGCACAAACCCTGTCCAGTTGTCTCTTTTTTGTTTCTGTTGTGACAAAATACTCGAGGGGTCACAGAAATGACCTGATTTTGTCAGTTGAAGGGCTCTCTTGCTTGGCTCCTAATGAAAAGATGGACAAGAAGTCACTCACATAATCTTCAAATTATATTGCAATGTAATAAATGTTGCTATGATGTGTATGACTTTATTCTCGGAGAGTATTAGCAGCTGAGTTGTGACCCCCCGTTTTATGAGCACACATGCAAAGTAAATCTAAGCGGCATTTGATATTTACTCACGCAGAACAAAGGGAAGCATCCTCTTTAGGTACGTCTGCTGCTGGAGGTTGTTTCCTGGTTTATTTTTGTCCACTCCACTTCAGTAGACGTTATATTTTTCCAGCAGCAAGGATTTGTTTTGGCTGTGGCCACACTCACAACGTGTGTACTTGATAACATTTTCCTCTCATCATCTGAGGTGCGCAGCAGGACAATGACAACACAGTGACTAGTCAGCTGTATGTGTTCCTCTGGAGGAACGTTTATGGCCTCTGCAGCCTGTGTCGAAACTTGCTGTATCGTAATCTCATCATTTAGATGCCAAATGTTATCCCTACGCGCTCCTCGTAGAGCTATAACTAATGATTGGCC
Source organism: Mola mola (assembly GCA_001698575.1). Classification (NCBI taxonomy): domain Eukaryota; kingdom Metazoa; phylum Chordata; class Actinopteri; order Tetraodontiformes; family Molidae; genus Mola; species Mola mola. Next base: position 270,271 of record KV751326.1, read on the forward strand.
TCATTATCGATTAAACATTTAGTCCTAATGTAAAAGGATGGCGGCCATTACAGTTCCACAGTCTGTGGCGGCTCCTTCACATTACTTATTTTGTCAGTACTGGCAGAAACTCTGACACGAATAAAAGGATGGAATCAGCAGACAGTCTACATTCATCTTGATAAATTATTCAAGCATCAATAGATACACTTATAAAACAGTTAATATCACGTCCATTGATCGATAAACAAATCAAGTTATTCAGTACCATTTGAAGGTGTAGTTAACAGGGGTGTAAAAATACAACATATTCACAATACGATATCTATCAAGATGCATTAATATAAAAAAATTGGTGCTAAGTAATTCTTTGAAAATAGCATATTGAATGGCACTAAAGTTTTATCGTTGCAGAAGATATGAATGGGACTGTAACTTCCCTTTTGGAAATGTTGCTTGTTACTTCCTTATATATTTTAAAACATTTATGCAGTTTCATGTGAAATAAGTCGTTGTGTCTACATTGAACCAGATGATAAATGGTGTCAGAGTATTACGATACACATTTTCAAATACCAAGCAATCTGACTGAGGCTTCATAATACAGTTAGCCTGATTTACAATGTATTGTTACACCCCTAATGTTTGATGTGCATACCCTACCTCAGTTACCGCTTTGAAATCTTTTGACACGAGATGTCTTTTAAAAGGAGCAATCTGTAAGATGTTGAATTTATTCCTTTAAATCGGCCCAGCTACCAAAGTATCCAGATCCCTATCTTGTATCTAATGAAATGGGATTTTATTACATTGAGATTTGACATTGTACATTTGTGATTTTAGAAAAAAAAAAAATCATCAATAATGTGGATTTAATGACTCAAGTGGATCAAGGCAAATATTAGAAAAAAAGGAAAATAAATCTGAAAGTTAGGAAAATTACATTATTTTAGTGTAACCTATTAATTACATTATGAATTACATTACATTATTAATTTCATATCACAATATAACGATATTCAGAATCTCATGCCGCGATAACAGTACATGTCATATATTGCCAAGCTCTCATTCATAATTGTTGTTTTAGAAAACAACATTTCAACGGGGTCAAAGTAAATCTTTATTCGTAATAATCAACCCGGATGTGTTGTAGGGATCAATTGGCCTTAACTGACAGTCTCTCATCATGCAGGCTCGACTCCAGCCTGTTGTACTTGCTTTATGAAGCCTCTCTGTCTCAGGGTAGCAACAGCACTGAAGCTTAATAAATCAAAGCCAGCGAATGGCTTCTACTCCTCAGCAATTTCCTCAGCTATCATCAGTCTGCAGGCCAGAAGTGATAGCATGCTGTCAGGTGCATGCTAACCCAGTATTGGCTTCCTTTGCAGCATGGTTACGGGTCGGTCTCACCTCCTGTTTCTCCAGGACAACGACACAAAACTATGGTTCAACCAGGGGTTTTGAGGTGGGGTTGCCATACTGTGGCTTCGGGGGTGCCAGGGGAGACAGGTAGCGCCCTGACCTTGTGTTTGTGCAGTGCTATCCCTGTGATAGATGCCACTGTCAGTGCATTCATCCGCTGCGCTGTGGGGCTGTCCACTTCTCCTGACGCAGATGGATGGGTCTTTGTTTTTTCCCTCACCTTTGCCGTGCAATTAATCTTAACTGTGAGTTCATAAAAGACAGTGTTGGCTGCTGGCCGACGTGCTCGCCTGCTGGTGGGCAGCTTTAAAGGCCCCGAGGACAAACACCACCGAGGAGATGGCAAAAGAAAATGCTTAAGCACGTGCTGCTCCAGGCTTCCTTGCTCACCTTGCTCATCAAAAGAAGAAACACAATATTTGTCCCTGCTCCAGAGGCCAATTTATCTCTGACGAAAATAGCATCTCTGTGAAGATTTAGCAGTAACAGCCCAACCGCAGCACCACTTCCATGACATATTTTACACTGAAGCCTGGTTTCTCTCTACCTATTGCCTCATCGTTTCCACATCTTCTGCTCTATTTCACAAGATAATGTGGGCTGTCAGCTAAAATGGCTGAAAGCAAATCACAATATCTGTGCTGCTATTTTACAAGCTGGCCGCATTGCAGTTAACGATTGCTTCGACAAGGCGTATACAAGCAGGAAACCTTTAACAGGACTCTAAAGGAAAACATAACCTTTAATTGAGAAGATACATTTTGTCTATGTATTTGATATTTTGTCATATCACTTGTTTATCTATATAGGATTTATGTGATTTTTTTTTTGCAGGACTTTGTAATGTTACATCTATATGTTGAACTTTAAACCTAAATGTATTATTGAATGTACAGGAAATCTTGATAATTCTGTACAAATATGAGTTTTGAGGCAAAATTTGTGTTATGAGTAGAAAATCCTCCTTCTTCGCAGTGGCAGGCTGTTAATCAGAGCGTGTGGTTAATCCCTCTGCTGTGGAGCTCTTCACGAGCTGAGAGGAGTGATGTTATGGACAAACTGAAGCCCCCTCCAGATGGAGGTGTGAGGCAAAATCCAGGCAAGTCGCTAAGCCTCAAAGTGACGGAGATGAGATATAGTAGAGGAATAGTGTTTTTCCTATTGTCAAGAAAGGAGGGCCCTAATGAAGCTGCACTTTGATAGGGTGCAGAGAGACAGGTCAATTTAATGAGGTGAAGCCTTGAAATGAATTGTGTTGCGATATCATGGCAAATAGAAGCACTGGGAGCCATTGAGCTTCTGAACCTGATGTGCAGGACTGCAGAGCAAATCTGATTTAAATCGAATGAATGGACGTGGCTTCATAAACAACTGCAAACAGAGCGCGCAGTTCTCCTCCCGATTATCTGTGTTCATGTTAAACATTTCTGTGGCGCAGCCCCTGGGGTCATGGTGGAACAGGGAATGGTTTAGTGGAGCCCTCCTCCCTCTCTGTAAGCCCTCCACTCCGGTGGCTGGCTGCAGATTTAATGGATTTAGCAGCTGTTGAGGAAAAGCAGTGAGGGCATGTGGCATATGCTCTGGTTAGAACAAAGAGAGGCAAGCACATACACACACACATGCACTCGGTTATGACCGGCTGAGCCGAGCACAGTGCTGCTACACGGGCTGGAATCAACCATTAACCTGTTTCACAGCCTATATTGTCCTTCACTTTATTTAAGTGACTTTTTGTTAATATGCTGTTCTGGGTTCTGTGTGCTATTCTGGTTCTTTTCTGATCAGTTCAACCCCAGTGAACAGAAGAATACGTTTTTTTTTAAGGGGGTGTATTTGTAAAGTAACATGTATTTTCTCTTTGCTGTTTGCGATTGTGCAGTAAGTGTGGGAGAGCAGAGGATGGTGCATTTCAAAGGTCCTCTCAGGCCGCCCTCTACAGGGAGAGCTCCAGCACGTCTGCTGTCCATGTTTTCCCTGAGGTTGCATGGGTAGAGAGCGGTGCACAGAGTCCTCTGGTGGAGACGGACATGACGTGCTCTGTATTGTTATCTATTTTGGATTATTTATTTTACACGTTTCCAGTTCGACCAAACCATATTTCTGTTTGTCCTGGCAACTATGACGACATTGCTGAGCTGAATTGAATTTTAAAAAAACATGTGACCCCTAACTTTGATGAAGTAAATAAAGCTCTAGCATCAATACTGCGCTTTAAATATCACATAGAGTATTTCCAGTACGTGAAACGATCTGACTTTGACACACATATCTGGCCCACGCACTAGTTCTGCCTACAATTACCAGCTGTTGGACACACACAGGCTGATGTAAGTTTTATTGCAGTTTGCACAGTTGCTCTGTGCATATATGAGCTTCAGCAGGCAGCATGTGTAAACAATGATAATGTTGTGTTTGTGCAGTGTGTTTTGCTTGCTCTCCCTAACCGTTAGCAAACATGTTGTGGTGCCATTTTCTTCCACTCACTGCTGACAGAATAAGTGACCGTGTGGGAGTCAGGCGCGGCACGTTTGATAACTGTCAGTGCACGTGACAGTGCAGTGTGAGCTTTCTAAATAAAGACGCTGCTCTCTGTGTGTCTGTGTACCAACTTAGGCTGCAGGGAGCCAGAAATGTTCAAACCAAAAGTGAAAAAACATAAACGCTGCGTAAGAGTCGGTATGCAATATGAAGGCAGCCTGTGAAGGCAAAGGAGGGGTAAATGAAACCAAGCAAGGGGCTGCTGGGAGGACAAAGACTTATGTGTGATCTGCTCCAGTGTTGCTTGTCAGTCTCATCGTGGCTGACCTTGCCTGGAGCTCCGCTATGAGCGTGACCCTCTGTCCTGACTTGACTGAGTGGACCCGTCACACTCTATTTGTCTACGGGCAGCAACGCTGCCTCTGTCCCAGCTTGACTTGTTTCACGGTGTAGCAACGTGGCGAGAAGCTGATGAGAAAGAGGCTGCGTGAGGGCGAAAGTGTCTTAAAAGAGGATCCCATTGAGGGCGCATTGATAATCTTATTGTACTGCAGCGGCCAGGGGGTGGGTGTGGGCGCCAGTTAGGAGAGAGGTCAGTAGAAGAAGCAAAAAACCGAGTTAGATGTTAAAATTGCTATGTCAAACAAACAAACAAACCAAACTTGATGGATATTACTATTCAGCCACTTGTCTGTCACGGGTGGGCAACATTCTTCCCGAGAAGGCTATACTGACTTAGATAAAATAAGTATAGCGCAAAAAGTGGACCTGTTATCACAGCAATTTGAACATTTTTGATGTGACCTTTAGTGTCTGGTCACAGCATGGTTGCCGATTCAAGATTCTAAGAATGTCACACAAACTGCCTCTGAAACGACACTTGTGGCAAAATTTTCAGGTGCCCTCTCATTGTTGAAACAAAGAGTGGAATAATTTTTCTTTTTGAGCATTCATACTTTCACAAACACTTACATAATTTGTCTCTTAAGTGGCTGAGAGTCAACATGAGACATTTAGTCCAATCGAAATGTAGACTATTGAGTTTTGGGGGATTGTTTTATTTATCTCGTGGTAGGTTGCAGGCTGCAGGGAGATGGTCCAAGGCGTGTGTTTAGCCCACGTCTGGCTTAAATGATAACAGTGACAATATTTTTGTAACTACAAAGAAATCTAGTGAAAGGCACAAAACAGTCAATTCCAAAATCAATAGGCTCCCACTCAAGATGACAGTCTTTAAGAATATAGCAGTTTAGAGTTTGGCACAACAGGAGCTAAAAATGAATATAAGAAGAATCAAGAATACATCAGTCAGACTTGAAGGGAACATGAAGGTTAAACTGCGATCACTGTGCTGTATGCTGTTACACAGACCAGGGATGGCTGCAGTTCTTTCACATTTTACTGTTATCTATACGTAGTGGACAATCAATAGAAAATCCAGGATTTAGTGGTGCACCTCTTAAGAAAACCTACACCTTTTGTGGGATGCGCCATGGTTGCAGTATGACTAACTAGGAGCAGTAACCTTCAACATTCAGTTCCGCGGGGTGTTTAGGGCCAGTTCAGGATTATTTCAAAAGTTTAAATCTTGTTTGTGACGTTTCGGTGACTCTCTGCTTGCCTGACTTTTAGTACGTTATAACCCTCAGGGACATCATTTACGTCTTAAAGGTACTTCTTTGTTCAAATACCCTGTTCACGTAATGCTAATAAGTGGAACTTTAATTTCATTTTTAAAAAAAAAACAAAAAAAAACACAACATCCATTTTCTACCGCTTATCCTGTTAGGGGTCGCGAGGGGGCTGGAGTCTATCTCGGCATCTTCGGGTGAAGGCAAGTCACAAGTTCATCGCAGGGCTGACATATAGAGACAAACAACCATCCACAATTTAGAGTGACCAATTAACCTAACCCCCAGTCTGCATGTTTTTGGACTGTGGGAGGAAGCCGGAGTACCCGGACAGAACCCACGCAGGCACAGGGAGAACTTGCAAACTCCACACAGAAACACTCTGACCCGAAATTGAACCCAGGACTTTCTCGCTGTGAGGCGACAGCGCTAACCACTGCACCACTTGTGCCGACCGAAACACAACATGACCAAGGTTAATTACGTTACACACCTGTAATTTTCTGTATAATTACAAACATGCATCATACGCTGAAAACCGACCGGAAGTCTACCACCGCCAATTACAACATTTGCCGAGACGGCTTATGTTTTGCTAAAAAAAAAAAAAAAAATGATCCGCATTTTATCAGTCGGTAAGTCAGCACGCAATTCGAAGCAATTTAGAGGGAAAATATCGATCACGTGAGTAAATTTCCGGCGCGAAGAAGAGAATTTACGGACTGTTTCTCTTCCATTCACGTTGAACGTTCACGTTGAACGACTTTTAGTTTGGTTCTGCTGCCGGAAGTAAGTTAGCTAGCTGAAGGCAAAGGACGCCAACAGACTGAAAAAAGTGATCAGGTAAGCAGGTTCCGTTGTCGGCTCTCGGTTGGCCACCTTGGAGGAGGTGGTGGAGCGGAGGATGCCGACCAAACTGCTGGCCATCATGGACAACACCTCCCACCCCCTCTATGAAACTGAACATTCTGAGGAGCAGCTTTAGCAACAGAATGATCCAACCCTGCTGCTACAAGGAACGATACAGGTTGTCGTTCCTCCCCAGTGCAATCAGATTTTTCAACACCTCTGTTATTAGACACTAAACACTTTACCTGGTAAAATCATCCACCTCCTCCTACCTGCACTAAGCTCTGCACTCTGCACAACATCTTTACATACTATTAGAATTCTACAACTGCCAATACTGTGTATATTTTTGTACTTTTATTTTTATTTTATTTTATACTTCTATACCTCTATAGTGTTATATGTCCACTGGTCCTTTACCAGAACAATATTGCTGCTGTGACAAATTAATTTCCTTCCGGGGATTAATAAAGTTATCTCTATTTATCTATCTATGATATTTTAAGTATCAGCTAGAGGATGAGATGTCTGTTTGTCCCCACAAGGTGGAGCTGTAAACAAACATTATGTTTTAGTGTTTTGGAGCTGATAGAATTTCAGTCTAGGCAAAACCTAGGAAACACTCAAGCCAGGAACTCAGTATACAGCAGGTGGTGCTAGTGATATACGATCTTTGAAAAGATCTGTTTGGAGGTTTCAGCTATGAATAAGCAAAAAATATATATTAACTGATTTGGATGTGCCCTTTATTTAATTAGAAATTGTTTGTTTAAATGGTTTTACACAATCACCTCCATAATCAGTGTGATTCATGATTTATTAGGGTCCGGCTATTTGAATTATTACTGGACAGAATTCCGCCTGAGTGTTGAAACCCTGACTGGTTGATAATTTAAACCCTATCAACCACATTATGTTGCTTTGAAACCAAACCAGAAAGAGACACAGCCTCTAAGAACTAATGAGGCCAGCTTGACAAAATGGAATACAGGACTGAGGTGATTTACAGGGTCTTTGACAAGGACTTAGACTTGGGGGACAACACAGCAGATCGGGACAGGAGGGAAGTGGAGTGGCAGAACAGTGATATAAAGTCAGCAGCAGCAGAAAATGGTGTGTAGAGATGGAATGTTTATTATCTTCATCGTTGACATTTTTATTAGAGGCTGACCCATAGTTGTTTTTTTTAAGGCTGATATAATAATAGTCTGGAGCAGGAAGAATCTGTCTATAGCTAATTGATATTTTATGAATGACAAATGATTTTTGAATAAAATTGGACACTGAAGTGAACCATCTGACACCCGCGACCGAAATGAACTTACATTGTTCTCAGAATCCAGGTTAAAGTTTAACCTGGTAGCAATTAAAGTTTAACCAAGTTACAAAGCATACTTGTAAAATGAAATGTTGAAATCAAAATGACATTAATTGCACAGCCCTACTGTCTCTGTCACAGACATATACTCTTGTGAGCATAATAAGTGAGGAGTTAAAATAGAGCTGCAAAATAACCAAACTTTTTTTTTTTTTTTCATTTATGACTGTATATTGTGTTGTCTTGTTTTGAGATGTAGCTCCCGATAATATGTTAATGTTAAAACGAGCCAGTGGGAATGGGTAGAATAGGTGACCATGATCTCTTATGAGACCACCTGAAGTATTTCAAACCATTAGTGAAGCTTGTAATGCAGTATTTTGTCTTATTGTCCATGTTTGACTGTATTATCATTTTTCAATGCATTTGATCCTCCATAGAAGAAACAGCATTCTTTAAGCAAAGTTTTAAGCTTTAAGCTTTAAGCAAACTCTGACCCCTTGAGCCTGACCGATACAAAAGTTTTGGAGCTGATACTGATACTGCTATCGAGCAGTAAAGAAGTCTCAATATCCGATATTGACCAATACAAACAGATTTTTGAAATGAGGTTATCAAATATTTTTAACAAAGCTATGCGACAGAGGCTGAATATTTTACAGATTAACACTGACTTAATTGACAGCAGTGCACTGAAAAAAAACCTTAAATGGAAATTTGATATAAATCCCCCCATCAGTTTTTGCTATGTGTTTATTAAACCAATTTTTTTTTAAATATTGGCCAATATTGATATATCTGTGATAGGCCGATATCTTTTAACCTTTGACCTTTTAACCTTTTTAATAGATTTTATGATGCCAATCTGATACATCAGTTGACGTCAGCTTTGTAAGATGATGTCTTTACCATTTTACCTCTCCCACAGTTGATATGAGCATTACGGTCCATTCAGAACTGACTGAGGTGGGAGGAATGACCAGGCAGATCACACATGACCTGCAACCTCAAACAAGGTCACATCAGGATAAAAATGGCTGCCATAAGGTACAGTACGCTAAATTTTTGATACTATGTTGATACTACCAGTTGTATTTGAGAGGGGAAGACATGGGTGCCTTTCCACTTGAAAAAAACAAACAAAAATGCGTTCCCTGCTTCAACCTTCCACCTCTTTCTATTATCCCCCAGACCCTCTGCTTTTAGGTGGAGGATCTTGTACCAGATGCCACCCTGTCTGAATCTATAACTGATAAATTGAGTATTATTGAGTTACTCTTGTCACTGGTACAAATTTCATGTTCCGGGGAACTCACAGAGCAGTTACATGCTGTGTAAATTATCTCATGTGATGCTGTTCTACCAATCAAATCTGCTGGTTCTGATAAGTTTCTTTTAATCAGGTGAGACCAGAATGAAGTATATACAAATGTTTATTGAACCCAATAAAAGATTAATATGAGTAAAAGTCTTTGGCGCTTGGAGTCTATAGAGAGATTGTGATGGATGGCTGTCTTCCTAAGCAGCAGCACTATAGATCCCCCAGTAGAGTTCAGACACTGGTGGTGGTTGTGGCGACTGATGACTCTGCTGAAACTGGAAATGATGGAGCTGGTGGAACTTCCAGGATTGGGTGGAGATGGGGAGGCGGAGGGGTGCGCACAGCAGCAGCGGCAGCATGAAGCAACTAGGAAGGGAACAGAGACATATTTAAAAAAGACAGCATGATAGGCTAGCGATGCAAGAGTGGAACTCGTCTATTGGATAGGTGAGATCAGCTGATATGAACAGCTGATCTTGACAGCCTGCAGAAGCAGAGGTGATATGAGTGACGTGAGAGAGAAGGGTGACTATTGGAAGTTAACACAATTTAATATGGTTGGCCTGCAGATAATCTTCCTGGCTGAACTTTGTTACAGCTCCATGTGTCTTGAGTCAATGAGTGAAGTACACACTAGGCCTTTCACAAAAGAGATTGCACATAGTCCACCATTGTTTATTCACATGGAATGGCTCCCTAACGTCATTACGCCACCCCATAGTCATATTTTAGATAGCAAGATAGCAATTGCTGCTCTCCTTAGAGTCAACTGCTAACAGCTGCAAGTTGCTTTTAAATCTCCCAGTTTTGGTTTGCACTTGAAAAATGTCACGGCTTCGTCTTGTTGTTCAGGCACGCCAGCTCACTCTGCTCAAACAGACGTTGATTCAGAGCTGTTACAACCTCAGCTGCCCTCTCAGAAGCAAAAAAACTTTGACCCCCCATTACAACATTTAGACAGATGGCGAGTTGCAACAGTCCGGCATTGAATGGGCTGTGTAAATGAGGCTAATAATGTTGACAGAGTTGTCCGTTCTCACTAACAGTGCCCTAAAGCTTAAGGATTATACAAACTTATAAAAAAATATATGGGGATATACTGACTGTTAGCTGCAGCTACGTGAATTCCTATCTTGATAATGAATACTAATATGGAGGCCGTGTGTTTGCAGTATCTTACACATTCTTCTTGATGGGGCCCTGTTGTACCTTAATCTATCGCTAACAGAAGAGTTGCCTTTGGCCACCCAATATGTCAAATAACCTCAGCAGAAACCTGCCATAATATCGATCTTTTGTATGATATCTACATTATTGCTTGAGACGGCTATTTTCTTTCACCTCAGGTTACCTGATAACCATTGTTATTTTGTAGTATTCCTCCAATTAGCTGCGTTTGATTAAGGGTAACATGGGATGTGGCTGTTTTTTGTTTATATTTTATGTGTGTGCCTATGTGTGCGTTTGACTTTTCGTTTTTATGTGAATGTAGCCTCACCTTGTAGCATGCGCTTGTGTGTTAACAAGTGTGTACTTGTGTGTTGCGGGTGATGTTGGCTTCCTGAGGCTGATTACCACCCTCATCCCAGCGCCTTGTTTTTGCCCGTTTCTCCGCCTGTGTGGAAGTTGTGTGGGCACCCTCTGGATTGCCTCACCGCCGAAGCATGCCGGACCCTGTTATCCAGCTATCCATCTGTGTTATTGATTTTTTTCCCTCTTTGTAGAGTTTCATCTTTCCTCCACTTTTCTGTCGAGCGATGGAAAGGGAGGGATTGCGAGAGAGAGGAGGGGCGAGCAAGGGGGCAGAGCAGAGATCTGAGAACTGGTAGAAAAGGGGGGGATGGAGGGATGGAGCATTGGTGGAGCAGAGCAGCAGTGGGGCTTCTGAGGGTACGGGTGTAAGAGGGTGGGGATGGGGGAGCACTCAGCCTGGACTATGGATGAGCAGAGCGAAAGAGAGAGAGGCACACTTGAAGCTTGGGCTTTTTTCTCTCTCTTCGTTTCTCTATATTCTCATGGGAGTACCCCCCTCGTCCTCCGCCTCCTCCATCTCTCCTTCCTCCTCCATCCTGCTCCGAGGCGCCTCTGGTACACACGCTCCAATCGCCAACCCCCCCCCTTCCTCTGTCTCTGCCTCTCACTCCGTCCGCCTGCCTGCCGTCTCTCCTTCCCGGGAGGCCTGGGCAGTGCTGGCGGCGCAGCCGTGATTTGCAGGAGATTTGTCTAAGTGAGAAGCAATTAGTGCGTCTAAGCACCGCTAATGTATGCATGCTGGGTCCGCCGCCGCCCCTCCCGCTTGATGGTACAAGAGCCAGGCCAGGGCACCGTTGGCGCTCCCACTCTCTGTCTCCCCTTCTCTCTTTTCATCTGCAGGCTGTCATCTTGCTCTCCTTCCCCTTAAGATGACACAGTCCTCTCTGATTTTATTAACACGGTCATTATTGGTGGTGTGTGTGTTATATATTCTACCATGTTGCAGTATTGTATTGTACATACTCATATATAAGCATTTTTTTTTCAATCTCGAGGCATCTCCAAAAGGTAGAGAGAAGTTGTGATTCTTTAACCTTTATAAACTTCACTGAAACTCATTGGAGGATGTCTGTGTGTGTGTGTGTGTGTGAGTGTGTGTGTGTGTGTGTGTGTGTGTGTGTGTGCGTATGCGGTGGAGGGTCTGTCCTTCATCTACTCCTACATATGTTTCCATTGTCAATTTGAAGGAGGCTTCTGCAAGTCTGGAAATTTCAGTCTGTAAGCGATGGTGAGTGGCAGTATAATATCCATCCACACACTAGAGCACTCAAATGAGCACGCAGACAAACACACATATGTGCAAAGTAGAACGGTGGTGGGTGGCAGGATTCCCTTTGAAACCCGCGGCATGGAAAGGCTTGTTTTGCAAGCACACATGCATGAGGGACGTTGTGCATGCTGTGACTCCTCAGCTACTTAAAGATGAACTTTGTCCTTTTCTACACGTTTGCTCTCTCTCACCCAGACAAAAACAAGATTAAGTCTGCTCATCTTTACGCCGTGTTGACTGCCTTCCAAGTGGGAGCCTACACAGACTGTGGGTGGTTTTGGAGCGAAGTACTCGTTAATTAAAGATAGGCTAATTGCTGGCGCTTCTTAGCCTGGCTTTTGCGGTGCTGATAAGAGGATAATCCTGGAGAGAAAGGCGGAGATCGAACTGGTCCCCGGTAGACCAGGCCTCCCACTCAACTGGGCTGGAATAAAGCGTAGCCCCAGTCTTCCAACCCCCCCGTCGCATCTCTGCTTCTTAATAAAGCAGGAATTGCAACCAGAGACTATAGAATATTCAAGCAGGCTGCTCTTGAGCAGAAGGAAGCCTACATAAAAGCCTCAAAGACATTAGCAACATCTTGTTAGGCGGAGGGTTTCTGGGTGTTTTTAAAGCTACATCCTCTGGTTCAGCTGAATTTGGTGAAGAAAAAGCATGTTAGTGTGTTGTTCTCTCACAACTTTGTACCTCTTTATGTCATACTCAAGACTTTCCAACAGAAGTAGGTACATTCTTGAAATGTTTTGGGATTTGAACACTCACACACACAAAATTGTGTGTAAAGGTTACATGACCTGACTATCGTCCACGTGTCTATAACCCAAATTTTGTCTTGAGGAGTTAGCCATTAGCACTTGCTGCACTGTTCCCATATGCTGGGCCTCCACAGATCTATAATTCAGGAGTGGCAGATGTCCCAATGCATTATTCATGAGTGCCGTTCCATGCTGGCCTAGCAAGCGAGCCAGCGGCGGAACCGTCACATGGTCCCTGCATATAGATGGTAGCTTCCATGTTGACCTGCGAGTGCACCTTCCCACAATGCCTTCCTACCAACGGACCACAGCAAGCTTTCCAGGCAGAGTATTTCAAGTTGCTCTCTTAGATGACAGACAGCATCCTGGGATTTGGGAGCCACATACTGTAGATTGTGTGGTGATGGTCTTCTATTTAGTATGTATTGACTTGATAGAGGAATATTTATTCATTTTTTTTTTTTGGAGGGGCATTCCATCAATTTAACATGTCAATTAACTGGCCACAAGGAGTACTACAGTCCCTCTGATAGCTGCATAATGCCTTCTGGGTCTCTAGAGGAGTTTTTCAGTCTGAGTAAGAATTCATTTCTTACTCAGGACCAAAGTAAGGGACATCATTGCCTTTGTTGCATTGATTTAGAACATTCTTTTTTAAGTTTATCCCTTACATATCCCTCAACCCTCTGGAAGTATACTGCCATATTACAACAGTGCTCCCTTTAAAGGGTCATTTTACCAATACTACACAAAACAAAGCATATTTGTAATTGACTTCTTGTGGTATCTCGGCATGTAGACAATTTTGGTTTTGTTGTTCTGGTTTTTGAGGTGAATTTTGCCTAAATGTCCACCATTGTGGAAGTGAGCTGGATTTTGTTTGTGACACTTACAGTGTTGAAAATTTGCAAAATTCAGTGACATGACTATCTGTATGACAAGACACACATAGAGATGAGTGAGAACATGTTTTTCTTTGTAGCTAATGTTTAAAAAGTCTTCACCCCTTCTAATTATACATTGGTCTTTGTAATTCAGTATATATTATTCGAAGGTTGGAGCACTGGAAGAGATCAGACTTTGTTTTGTGCGCATGCGTGTGAAAGGTCTATACAGTAAATCACACCTACATACCTGGAGGAGACAGCAATGTTGTGTGCCAATACCCTCAAAGAGTGGGAGATAAAACACACACACACACACACACACACACACACACACAGGCACCTAAGATCACAAGCTGCCGCCAGCGCAGAGCCTGGCCGGCGCTGAACGGGCAACCTGATACCTCCTCCGGAGTCCTGTGGAGGGGGAGAGTTGGTGTGGGAGAGAGGTTTCTATAAAGTCTGGCCCGCCGGCCGGCCGTAACCTGAGCCCCCAGCAGACAGCTGTGGTGCCTTGCAGCCAGGCATGGAGGAGTGTGTGTGTGTGTGTGTGTGTGTGTGTGTGTCTAAGAGTGAGGGGACGGTGACAAGCTGCCACACGCTTGTTGCCACGCTTGGAATCAGGTGTTTGTGTAGATTACAAACACACACGAACCCCACACCTACCTGTGACTTTGACTTTCTCGCAACTTTACATACTGTGTGACATTTTAAAATTCTTCTAAGCATATTGCTAATTCTGTTCAACACAGAGGCCTATTTTTTCCTTAAAATTGATACATATAATGACATGACACAAGCTTTACACTCCTTCAGGCTTATGACCGTGTCCAAAAAAAATCCCCTTCTTTCTCCTTCAAAGCTTCCAACGGGACCATCATCCAAACATCAACTAGATGTCAAAGAGCAGAAAACTGCTGTCATCTACCATATTGCCTGTCATTGCTGCCAGGGTGCTGCCCTTTACGGATGCAAACTTGGTATTTGCGGTTTGGGAGCTGGATTGCAGCAGGAGGAGAGGGGTGGGAGGTGGGTGGTGGTGATCATGCCTGTCTCTGGGCTGGCAGAGGGACAGGAGCCCCTTGTGCAGTTGCAGTGGGTGAGGAGGTTAACTGAGCCCCAGCAGAGCCAAGATGCTGCCTGGGATATTGACAGGTTGGAACCTGAGGGCTCCTGCAGGATAGGAACACACTGCCAGAGGCTTTGTTACCACCACCGTCTGC
>KV751326.1:284997-299910 GCA_001698575.1 Mola mola
CTGCAGTTCTGGCCAGAAGAGAAGGATTATGAGGAAGGGCTTGACACAGTTGTGGTTCGACTGGACTTTTTGTTGTAGGCACTATCGTATTATTACTAAGTATATATTTTCTTTGGATGCAAGATATGACTTTTTTTCAGCATAAACTGATAACCTGTTCTCATTGTATTTAAAAAAAAAAAAAATTATGTCCTGCAGTTTTCACACATATCAGAGGCTGAGTTGTGATGAGCTGGGTTTGTGCTGATTGGCGATCAGATTGTATATTGATGGAAGAATCAGTGATTGGTTTTTCCTACACAGATTTTAATTAATGTGTTAAATAATGTCAGGAATCTGTGCCCTACTGTGCATATAGATAAGTTTCTGGTGGCGCTGCATGTCCGCCTCCTCTTCCCTGTTTATCAACACCAGTAATAAGTGAATTTAAATCCTTAACTACAGACTCTCTCCATGAATCTGACATATTGCATCTCCATTCTTTATGCCCCGGTCTGTTGTTGTTAAGGTTAGGGATATGATTTTAGTTGTAATCTTTTATTTATTTATTTATTTTTTGGTACTTGCACGCAACAGAATCATTTTACTTTCGTCTACACCGCCATACTCATACATACTGTACAGCCATACTCTGTGTTGCTGTGTGCAGGCTTGAGCTTAAGCTCTCTGACTTAGCTGTGTCTCATGGGTGTAATTGTGATCTGACGCACTTGTTTATGATTTAAGTCTTCTTTTTTTTTCAGAAAAACGAGCTAAAGCTATCCCTAATTTCCACTCTTTGGGGAATAAAAGACACAAAAATCTCTGCAAGGCAATGGAGTCCCTGTAGTATAGGCCTAAATGAGTTGCTACTCCATTTCTCTAAAACATGATAACAAATTTAAGCGCTGCAGTGGCCTTTTTCCATAACATGCTGGAGACCAGCCATAGACATGATTTGAAAAAACTGACCCGATACTGGCCATGTAAATTATTATTTTCTTGGCAAAAATTATTACAACTAAAGTGAAATACATTACCAAATTTAAGATTGACAGTTACCTAGGTCCTAATTCAGGCGTAAATCACAGATGTTATCGATCCATGCATCAATCCAGATTCCACATCTGATGTTTTTATAGCTCCCATGTGCCTACACCATTGGAACTGGTAGCTAACGATGCTAACGTTATATGGAAATTCAAAATTGCCTCTAAAGCAACACTCTTATTGGAAAAATAAATTCCTTGGGAAGTTCTTGACAAGCCAAGTGAAAAGTATATGTTAAATTCTATTAAATATTGTTTGAAAATTAACTGCATACCGTGTTTGTTGAAATAGAGTTTTTCCAGCTGACTGGCATGCATAAATCTGTCTCACCACTGTTAAACAGGATTGATGAGAAAAATCTGACATACTGGCCACTATAACAGTTAACTGTTAGCACCTAAACAGCCAGTCATGTTGTTTCCCAATGATGCCCACATGTTCTCTTCTTGAGAAATGCTGTTACTTTGCGATTTACATTTGCAGAATGGAGAAGCACTGCATGTTTATCTGTGCAAGTGTAATGCCACAGTCAGCGGCATTACACACTGATACAAACATACTTTATACTTAGAAATTGTGCAGCAACACAGTAACAAAGATCTTTCACTACATCTACACCTTTGTACGCTCCATAGGGTATGATTTTGTGTAGCACCGGTATCTGGTTGACATTTTATGTGTGCATTGAGGAGACGGTTCTACACAGTGAAGTAACATGGCAATAACAATCATTGAATGCAGCTATCATGTGGCGTTCCCGGACGTTCGGACCGTGAATTGCTAACAGTTGATAAGTGCTTACAAGAGGGTTACATTGTTAAAAACTACACAGCACAAAAACTTTATGAACAGGCTTTAGTTAAGGATTTGTTGTAGCCGCACAATCTTCGCAGAGCTCCGCGTTGCTGCTTTCACTCAGTACGATGCCTAGTATACGGTCTGTGTGGTTCAGGGTCATTTGTCATGGTAACGGTGGACCAGGTCAGAAGGTGATTGGCTCAGCTGAGAAAGGTGCTGGCGGCTGTTTGTTGATTCTCTGTTAAGGGTGACCTACCCCTGACCTCCATACAAATCAATACTGCTTCCTTAAACTTTCATTTGTCCTCGTTTGCTCATGCTCACCCCTGATTGGGAGTATTTAAACTAGGGCTTTTTGTGTCTAAAAAAACATGTTAACTGAAATCGGATTTAAAAGCAGAAATATGTATTACTATTTACTATTATTCTTATTATCATTACTATTCATTTAGAGACAAAATCAAAAGAAAGATTATATGTCTGTAAAAACTCAGTGGATGAATTGGAAAAATTTACTGTATATTATTATTTCATCCATAGTTTACTGCAGTTACATTTAGATTTGAACTCGGCCTTTTTATGGTAAATTTCCAGTCACGCTATGATTTCAGAGAATAGTCTTTGTACCACATGTATCGAGAATTTGGTGGTGTAGGGAGTCCCTCCAACGCAGGAAAGCCTTTGAGAAGCTACTTCCTGTATGTTCACCTCCTCTTCACTGCACTTTTGTTTATCTCTCTTCTCTCACCCCCTCATTCTCACTTTCACTACCCGTAATTCCTGGTGTGGCCTATGAGGTTACTGTGTTCCTTTGCTAAGCAGCATGGCTGTGTGGGCCATTAATTTCTAACTTCTTATCTCTATTTTTCCATTCAGGGGTCACCCTTTTCCACTCCCCCACATAGGGAATCACCTCACTGAAAGGCACTGTGGTTGATTTAGTGGGTGGTTTCACTCGATCCACTGTATGAGTGACATGACATGCTCTGCTGTTAGTTCCGAAAACTGACACGTCAAAACATAGTGTTTGCCACACAGCATTCTTATTACTGTGTACCCAACTTAAGCTTTAGAACTTTAGTGATTTACTATAATATGACTTATTTTGCCTCAGTGCAATTCGAGTATAAAGATTTAAACAGCAGTAGACATTTGAAGCACAATGCCATAAACAGCTACTGTCACTAAATACTCAAAGTGGATTGTAAAACATATTATCATCCTGTGAATATTACAGTAAGTGACAGTAAGTTCTTATAATATTATAAACATTTTGTTAAAAGGGGATATTTTAAATCCTGTTTTTTCATTTGTTAGGTAACAATTTGAAATCTAAAATTGAAAACAGCACCTCAGAGATGTTGTTTATCATGAAATATTTTAATAAAACCGTATACAATCAACCTCAAAATTGAAACACTCAATTGATATCCATCTGTCAAAATGAATTTCAATGTAAGGTTGTCAAAATACCAGAATTTTAATCTTTGCTAAATGCTACCATAAAAAACAATTCTCAATACCTCTTTGAAACCATGACAAAAAGTAGCTGGAATTGCCGGTAGGGGTGTGGCAATACATTTTGAATTGTAATAATTCTATTTTGAAGCCTCATTCAAATTGTATTGTGTTTTAGAATCGGTATTGTGGTACTCTGATACCAATAAATACTATTTAGTTCAATATAAACACAACAAACTTTTTCACAAAAACTGCATAAATGATTTACAATATGTGTAGGGAGGTGACAAGTAACCTCCCAAAAGTGAAGTTATGGTCATGATCATACCTTTTTGCAATGTCAAAACATCAGTGCCATTCAATATACTGCTTTGAAAGAATTAATTAATATGAATTTTGTTATATTATTGATTGTGAATCGTTATGTGTGGAATCGTGTTTCATGTATTGTAAACTGTGAATATAGTGTATCATTACACACATAATCACTGCTGGTTAGTTGTATGTCTCCACTCAAGTTGTACTTTCAATTCATGTGCATCCAGATGTCCAATAATATATGTAGTGACTGGTCTTCATCACATGGGTCACTCACTTGAGGGGTAATGTCCGCAAACTCAGAGAGCCTTTGTTGGACTACATCGCATTATGGATGTTGCTTGCTCTAAATTGTGGAACAGGCCTGGAATTTCGTAACTTTAGGCATAAGCCTACTTGGCATTATTTTTTGAGGGCACAAATGCCATAAGTCAGGCCATCGAGACCAGAAATGAACAAACACGGTATTTGTTTTCAGTTGAATAAACAAATTGATCTATACATGCATTAATGCCTTTAGCAAACACTTCTTCAGACATTAAAACACAGTTTTTATAATGTAGTTAATGTATTTGTGAGTCGTTTTCAAAATGATTTAGGTTCATAGTCAGGACAATAAAATGTGCTGGGAAATTAGAATGACTAAGTATTAGAAGAATGGCTGCCAAAGTACACTGAGAGATGCAGAGAGCGGGGCAAGAAGGTCACAGTGGCTGATGGGTACACTGATTTGGATGAAATTCTGTTTCAATAAGCTCTATTAAAATCACCTGATGAATATTCCTGTATATTGTTTTTCCTTAAATTGTATTTAGTATATTAAAGAAAAGAAAAATACTGCAGTGTCAGTTTTTCCCATGTACAGTCTGTCTACCACAGACATTTCTCTCCTCCAGAGAATTTATACATGGAGTTAGTTGCCACGGTTATAGTAGTTTTCCTGAAATAAGTGTCACTCACTTTTGTGTTATAAAAATATAGTATCAAAATAAATATTTATTTGGAAATGCCACATTAGTGTAACCCTGCTTGGGATGTCACTACCTCTACATTTCCTTACTTGAGTTCTAGAATCTACTGTCTGATTCTTCTGAGAAGCTTTTTAGCAGCATTGAATGCTATAAGTAAGAACAGATAGCAGAAAATGACCTGAATTTCCTCTAGTCTGTTTCATCTGTTTGAAAACACAGTAAAATGTGTACTTGATTCGCTATTTAGGTGTGTGTGTGTGTGTGTGTGTGTCTGAGGGAGTTACAGGCCATTATCTACAGAGTGCTTGGCCGTTTTGGTGTTTGGAAGACTGCTTTGTCGCCGTGGCTGCGTGGAGCAGCAGCACAGGAAACGCGTCAAAGTGCTGAGAGTTAACTGGAACCACATGTCTGAGGCTGCTGGCCGGGGGATTCTCGCTGTGGAGCAAGAGCGTCAGCAGTGGAAGCTTGCTTCCCCCTGACTGTTTTGCCATCTCCTTCTGTCTGTATCTCTGAATCTTTCATATTAGGCCCCTTTCCTTGGTTCTCTCTTCCTAAACTACCTGATATGTGTTTAGTTTGAAGCAAAGGCAGCTCCAAGACTGCAAAATGGGATGATTCAAACCAAGAGGAAGAGAAATTTAATATAGATTAATATTACATATTGACAAAGATTCTGATAATGAGAAGATGGTAGAAACTACAATGTGCACAAATTGTAAATACTATGTTTTGCTACACCCCCAGTTTAAATGGAATGTAACACTTTATCTTTTAGAACTTCACTGATGTATCCCGCAGTTTTCTACCGTATCTCGTTTTACTACCCCATCTCTTTGAAGCTCTCCATAGTGGGAGATGCAGTTGGCCTGCTTTCTATGCCTGGGAGCATTGCCTGTCCTCCTCCGCCTCACTGCCCCTTGACTTTCTCTCACATGCATAGTACAAACACATACACACGCACACTTTGGCACATGTGCACACACTCTCAGACATACACGTAACTGATTCAATCATGCACGGCAGTCATACATGGCATGTGCACACACATAATGCTCCGCAGTCCGCTGATGCTGTGCACACATGACTCCAGCTGAGCCTGCGGTCTACTCTGGGCTGTCGAAGCCTCGCCTGGGTCTCTTCCCCAGTCTTTTTTGCCAATGGTGAATCCTCTAACACAGGCCACTAGGCAACAGCAACAACAACACACACCCCCGCCCTCGGTGACAACTGTTCTGTAATATCGACTTCTGACAAATGACAAACAACAACTTGTGTAGCTCGGAAACTGTGATTAGAGATGCTCATATACATAGGTGCGAGTGTGCTGAAGTCTGCTTGTTGCATGTAGATTGATATCTATCAGTGGCATTTAGATGAATTCTCCATCAATGTTTTTTCGGAGCTATTTTCTTTCTCTTTCCTGCCGGAGGTGATTCTGCGCAGCCTGAAGGTCCTGCATAGCTCTGGGTGAGAGCGGCTTTCGACAGGCTGTTAGTCTTATCATCTCACACATACACGCACGCACACACACTGTCCCCTCTGACCCAGGCTGTTTCCTGCCCCTGGCTGATCTATTGGTTGATGCCTGCCCTGTGACTGTAGAAAAAAAGATGAGGGGAGAGAAAGTGTGTGTTTGTGTGTGTGTATGTGTTCTTGTGGCCTGTCCCAGCGAATCGATATCCGTCTCGTATCCGTGAGCTGTGCCTGACCCCTGGCTGACCTTGTTCAGCATTGGTGGTTGAAGTACTTTTTTTTTTTTTTTTTTTTGGTTAGAGGTCCGGGGCCACAGAGGAGTGTGGTGAGTCTTTACTTAAATGTGCCAGTTTAAGGCGACGGCCGTAACTTTGCTGAGTTGAAATAACAGGAAATACTTGGTGTAGATGATTTTCCAGTTGGTTAAGTGAGGTAAAAAGTATTACTCAGGAGATTGTTAAACAATAATTGTACGGCCGCTTTTAGACCACAATGGCTACTAAAAATGGAAGTGTTTCTTTTACATGACAACCTTGCAGAAACATCCTACATTCAGAAGAACAACTGAAAAGGCTGTAATCTGCATGCGTTGTCAGTATTTACCAGCACTTGGACACATGAACACAACTTTGTAATGAAACACCACATAACACCATGTGCCCATTTATTCAGTCTTTCTTCTACCGAGTGATAAATAAAAACAAACAAGAAGACACTGACTTGATTATTTCCCGATTATAATTTATGCTTCTCTGTCGGTCACAGTACTGTTGCAGCCAATCTATACTTTGCTGGGGTAACGTTAATAGATTCAGTGGATTCAACAACTCAAACAGCTTGGTAGTCTGTTGTTAATGCGGGGATGTGATGTCATCATCCCAACATGATCTGCATATTGCCAGTTTACACGGCATGTGGTGCTTCCAAAAGATTTCACTCAGAAACCTAGTTTCAGTCAAAAGTTTGCACTTCCAGGCCCCAAAAATGCATATTGTGGGTTTGAGTCTAGCGATGCAATCATTGAATCTTGGCTCGATGTTGTAGTTTCAGAAAGAAATGTAAGCATCAATTTTTACTTTCAGTTTTTTATTGATGACCCTGTTTTGTAATAGCTGGGTATGCGTGCAAACATTTACATATGCCTGTTTCAGACCATTGTATGTATGTGGTGCCCTGTAAGAAAAGTGAAACTAAACTGAAAACATATTCCTCAGTTTCCAAACCAAATACAACAAAACAATTTTGTAAATTTAATTTAGTTTTAGTAAAGTAAAACTTTATTTTTTTGTTATTTTGCATCGCAAGTTTGCATCATGAACATACAAACAATGTTTTAAACATTAGAACCATTTAGTAACACATTTTATCAATGTTTTTTGTCTTTACAAGGAGAATGAAACATATAAAAAGTTCTTGAAAGAAAAATATCCTAAATCCTATGATTCATAATGGGACTTTGAGGTGGACTACACAACAGATCACCCCACAGACAATTATGCCTGGACGATACAGACAATATGAAAAGTTTATCAGGAGAAGGTTCATTTTCAGGTGATTTAGAGGCGGTGAGATCAGTTATCATAAACATTTTCAGAGAAAATTGTTCACTTTATTCTCAACTATCATTCATCATGCGGTGCTGAGGATTTCTGGTGTGGTTAATACCTCTTTGGGGGCACCGAAAACTTCTCTATGCATGAAAAACTCCATATATTATATACAAACTAAAACCTTTTGAAAATCTGGAGCTATTCTAAACCCAGCAAAAACACAAACTAAAACTAATTTAAAGTCAAAACTGAACTCAATATAAAACTAATTGGAAATGAAAATGTATAATAACTTGTGTGACATCAACAAAGAACTCAGTTTTCCAGTTGGGCTCAGCCTTGTGTGTTGTTGGTGTGCAGTGATAGAGGCTCCAACTTCAAGGGTGAGCGGGGCTGTGGGTGCTAGCTGCCCCCGGCACTAATTGAACCCTGCCGCTAAGGTAAGGGGGGGTGGCTGTCAGTGAGGGGGAGAGGAGCAAAAAAAAAAAAGAGAAGGAAGAAAAAAATAGTGGTGAGGGCGAAGTGCCCCTGGGGGGTTGGGTCCCTGCCTGCCTGCCTTTCGTTCTCCGCCTCCCCCCACCCCCCTTCCCTAAATAGCCTTGCCGGCGCTCCAGGGCTTCCTGCGCCTTATCTGCTGATAATTGGGCACTGGAGCTCCACAGCTCGCTTATGAAATATAGATTCTTGACGGAGGGGGGGTGGTTAGGTGGTGGAGGGAGTGTGCAGGCAGAGAAAAGCCCCTGGTCATATCAGAGAGTGTGGAGCCTTGTGGGCTCCGCTTTGTTGCTCCGGCTCGTTTAGCAAACGCAGCCCCACAAGTAAGGGCGAAGGCCTCTGTGCTGAGCAGCCCACACTGTCACAGTCAGTTGCAATGCAATGCTTTGTTCTTACTGTTCGTTGCACCCACAAGGTTCAAAGAGCTCCAAATTTGTGGGGGTGAAGGATTGTTGTATAGTTTGTCGTAGAGACAAAATAAAATCTTCCAGGCAATTTTAAACACGTAGTGGGCTACCACCCCTCTATAATGCCTACAGTTACTACACTACAGTTCCTGGTTGGCGTTTTGGTGATGGGAATGGCGTGAATGAATTGCCACTTAGTTACTATGTCATAAAAGCATGTCCTGATGAGGGAGTGTTATGAAACTCAGTATTCCTCTGTGTTTAAATGGAGGAGAATGTTATTTTTCAGCAGCAAGTTTGGGATTCTATCCAGAGTCTCATGGGGGAACATTATTGGAACACAACATGGAGACCAATACCCAGAGAGAGTAGAGCAAAGACTACTCTTCTGCGTGCTTAACACAATTTGGATCCATCTTATCCAAGGCAACTTTGCATCAAGCTTGTTCATTTAGAGTTTAATTTCATAAGAATCATCTGTCATTTGAAAGTCTAATATTTTCTGTCTGTAAAAATGAACTATTTAACTCTTTATGTCCCATAATGGCATCATTTGGAATGAAACTTGGCAGTTGTGGTCTTGAAACTCTTGAATACAGAAATAAAGTAGTTTAGCATAGAGCATTTACAGTAATCATTTTAAAGACAGTAATAACATTTGTTATTAGTTTCTCTCCTCAAATTGATTTTAAACACATACATGCGTGCAGACAGGTATGAACGTCCCAATTAGTGGTTGGGTTAATGAATGGGGAGCTATCTGTTTGGCTGTGGGAAATGGACTTTGGCAGCAAAGCTGACTTCTTGACATTTTGTGCAATGTGGTCTTAGAATACCGGCTTCTCTGAGACCACATATTAACTAAAATATGAAGTTTTCTTACACTCTCGGGGCAATATTGCACACTTTATTTGGATGCAATAGAAAAAAAAGAACATGGGATGGGCTAAAGCAATCTCAGGAGTGATTCTCCTCTCCAGTCTTACCTCTGTGTGTTCGCATTATTTTTTATTAGTATTCCAGCTCACATCTAAATTGTACCCAAACATCAGAGAACTATACCCTGAATAAAGACTCCATAATCACCTTGAACAAAACTACTACAGGAGCCAAAACAATAACTCACCTGTTACATGTTTGTCTTTGCCAAACGCCAGTACTGGGTCATGCATTGATCTCAACACAGACTTGCCACACTCCCTGTTTCATTTCCACTGGACCACTTTGGCCCCATTGGTCAATAGCAAGTGCAATTCTCCACACTATGGCCCACACATTCATTTCAATTACAATTATCATAGAGGCCCAGGGACTGATTTATGGCCTTGTTTTCTTTCCCATGCATTCCCTTGTGCATTGGCCACTCCTACACCAAACTGTGTGATCTTCTTTTCATTTACCTGCCAAAGCAAGCACCCTGCTGTGCACTCCTGGGCTATGGTATAGTTAAAAAAATGCATCTTATTAGCTTTTCCCAACCATTTAAACTTGACCTCAATGTAAAATGTTATGAGGTCAAGGGAAGTTGTGAAGGACAAATTTTAAGGCCTTAAGAAAATAGGTTAGATCCAAAGAGACTCCAACTCTACTCTTACTGTGTAAAGACAGGATCAGCCAACTGTTGGATCCATTAACAGTGACAAACAGACTGGTCTCCTCTATAAAAAATCTGTAAGTTGACTGCAGTAAGACATTTTTACACATAGAATCTGGCGTAGCACCGCATTGAAGGCTTACCAGTTCTCCGTCCTTGTTAATTTACACAGAACCAAGCAGTACCAGCTGTAAGATGCTCCAGTGTGGTATTTTATAGAGGCATGACCGGCGATAAGTAACATGACAGCATCAGCACGTAGTGTGAAGTACTACTCATGAGGTTTGATATGACTTCAATGAAGAGGAAGTTGACTTTTCTGTACAGCAATGGTGAGCAGGGCCCCGGCGTTCATATGGGCAAACTAGGCAGTTAAAATCTTTCACGTTGTAAACACAGTGAAAGGCAAAGGAATAAATCAGTCACAAACACTGCACCTGCATTGGCCTCTAGCTCTAACAAGCCAGTGGTAGCCAGACAAATGGACCCCAGTTTTGATTGTCAAAAAAACCAAAACATAATTAAACTATGCTTAATTCTCCCATTCTCAATTGCTTAAGCGGAGAGAACATTTTCCACCCTGTGCCGTCTGATGACATGGTTTTGTGTAACCCAAAATAAGCTGAGCAACTAGCTCTCATGCATGTTCATGGAGATATTTTGGACAGTCTGGGCATTAATGCCTTGATGAAGTCTAACCAGAGAAGGAGGCCACATTTAGAGTTCTGTGATGCTTTATTTGTTGCTGCTGTGGCAAAAATTTTGGATGTTATCTTTTCACATTTGAGTTGGCAACCTGGAGTGTTGAACATTTAATCTTTTTGGTTCCTGTAAAGTGCTCCACATAGTAAAGTGCATAGTACAAATAATAGAGGCTTCTTCATGACAGACGAACTTAAGAAGCCTTTCGGATGAATTGTGAAATGTATTGAAAACCAAAAAGAAGTCTGGATGCCTTCAACTAATGCACTTAAGACTACCTAAACATGGAGGACTGAGAACCTACACAAACAATCCGAGAACAAACTTTCTAGGTTGCTATTTTCATAATATGTGTTATGAAGCGTCATTGCATACTCATCATAATTGATTTTGGAATGAAGTTACCAGAGTTGTTATACGTGTAAGGATCCATAAACTGCCCGTATATTACACACTTCAATATTGTTGACACTTCGAGTTGCCCTGACCTTGGATTACGTGTGTGGAAAATTTTTTGCTGGTTTTTGTTTCCTGACAGATTGCCGTTTGCGTGTTGTTGCTGTTGTGGTACACTGCAATTAGAGGGGTTGCCTGATTGCGAGTGAAGTGGTTGTTCTGCTTGTGCGTCATCATAACACCCCACCCTTAACCTGGTCAGCCAGCTTACCTATTTACACAAATACTGGTTTGCCTCTGATGCGGCTATGATAATACCTCTGAAGGCGGATCTGAGGCGCAACGAAACTGAACCCCCACACTGCCTCAGTAACTTCTATGCAGACAGTGAGGTGGGGAAAAGGCACATGGAAAGCGCCTTAAAAAAGGCTGGGTAAATGGGGCTATACTTAAGGAAAGTAATGAAGCAGTTTTCCTTTGCATTCAAAATAGCACAGTAATGGGACATTTTTATTAGAGATGTTCCGATACTATTTTTTCAGTACCGATGCAGATTCAGATACCTGGGCTTTCGGCCAATATCACATACTGATCCAATACAAGTGTGTTTTTATATACAGTATATATATCTCATCCATGGTTTTTTTTCACCTTGTCTGCAGTGTTGCGCTAAACAACATGAATGTTGGACTTGGAGATGTTCCACTCTATCAGCACCACCTCAGTTTTTTTCGGCTATTAACATGCCAGTCTGCCAACCACAAAACTTGTTTTTTTGCAGCAGCACACTTTGAAGGGCAAATGTTGACGGTGACACTATGTCCACCCATTGTGCAGTTAAACTCAGCCAAGACATGCAGTGCACGTTGAAGCTCCAAGTGTGAGTGGCAAAGCTGATTGCTTACATCTTTTAGCTTGTGATAGATGTGTTCCCTTACTGTCTCTTAAAGTTTGGGGAGAGCCGTTTGGGAGATATACTTGTGTTATAAGATTGCTTGTGTTAAAATTGGCAACAATGGTGCCACTCTGTGAAAGTACAGCCTTTCATACTGTACATGTCGCTTACTGGAAGGATTATGGAGAGTAAAATATCTCAAAATAACTGACATGTAGCACATCAGTACTTCATCATTCTAAAACAGTAGTTGCTAGTGTTAGCACAGGGCAACATCCGGTGTTGGCTTTTAGAGTGACAAAGAATTGATTGTTCCAGATTAGAAGGTGGCTGGATACTGATTACTGGTCTCGGACAGTCCTTAAAGTCAGTACTCGCCGATTCCAATACTGCCATTTTCTGCGATATTGGGAGTATTTCCGATACTGATGTCAGAATCGGAACAAGTCAAATTTTTACTATCAGTTATCACTTGATATTGAAAATACATCCATAATACGCAGCTTTCACTAACTTAATGAGCACAGCATCTACACACTTTACAGAAGGGATATTATCCACCTTTATAGTTGACCTGTAAATAGAGACGGCGAGAAGAGAAAATGCAGGAAAAACAAGGGCAGAGCGATTTTGTTATGCTTGCAGTTTTAAACTACTGAACCTGGGTAAAGTCATGTAGTGTAGAATAGAAAGCCAACTATATAGTCTCCAGTCTGGTTGTTTTTCACAATTTCAAGAGGAAGACATGTTAGGCAAGGGTTTGAGTGGAAAAAGGTAAAAAGTCTATTTTAACACAAAATTATAATTGCATATTAAATCATCCATCTTTCTTTGTACATGAAGGATGAATAAACTACTGGTAGTTAAATTGATCTTAAATTGATCTTATTTCTACTGGCTATGAGAAGCAGTTAATTATGTGTTGATTATGAACTAAACAGCATGCAGCCCAGTTTCCTATAGTTCTTTTCACGGATGTCACTTACATACCTCTGTATCATTTCACTCAGTGTGAAGGTTTCCTAAGAAAAAAACACTGTTTGACTGTAACCAAGGATCCCTTCCCCTCCTCCTTGTTGCCCCAGGTCCTGTCCTCTGTCCCTCTGACCACAGACATAACAGTGGGGGTCTTTAAATCGCAACTGACACAGAGCAGGGGGCAGGGAGCAGTGCTGCACTTAACTCAGTGCTGGGGTGTCAGTTGGCACTTACTTATCATATACCCATCACATATAATAAACAAATGTTCCTTGGGAAAAAAGGCATGAAAAGTTGCTTTTTCTTCCTTAATTTGTTCAAAATAAGTTTAGGAAAGTATAATTGCATTTTGTTTGATCTTACTGAATACAAAATTTAGAAATTTTCTTCCATGCAACACATGTCCCAGATACACACCTACCTAAAAAAGATACATAATTCATATGCTCATTTAATATATACATATATGCACATTCATACACATACAGTATATGTATGGGTATATGGTACCTGCCCTTTGGCCATGTGCTTCTAAACAGAATGCAGGTTTTAGAAGTTTTCCGTCTTGTCTTTAAAATTCCGTTAGAACCGACAATCACTCTCATCCTCCAATTGACATTTGGTTACCATCAGGTGGTGAATAACAGGCCTATTTTGGATAGTCTGGAAACTGTTTGGGATAGAGCCGTGTCTCTCCACTTCTCTTGTGCAGTGTCGGATGTTGAGTCATCCTGGGCCAGACGTTTCCACAGGGACAATATACCAATCCATGGTGGCCACAGTCCGTTTACATGTCTCAGTCCGCAGCCCTGTGGATCTGGCAGCAGTTTGTCTACTTCCAACCTCTGTCCCCTTCCCTACTGTTCAACTCTTTAATGTTTTACCTCAATGGTTTGGCAAATGTTTGTGTGGGCTGTGTTGAGGGGTAGTGACCAGGCAGTGGTGCTCTTTTTTGAAACACAGTAGATTCAGAGGGCCAATAAAAATACAGGGGCATTGCACTCCTCAGGGCAGACTAAACATCTGCTGGGGCAGCACCCTGACTCGATCTTCTCGGATGGGTAGGTGGAGTGCCAGCTTGTGCACCCTTTTCTTTTTTTTGCACAATGGGAATAATTCCAAGTTTTCTCGATGTCAGTTAGGTTTGATTCTATCCTTAGACAAAGACTGATCTGTGAACTCTGATGACTCTACGATTTCAGGTGGTGTTATCATATTATTTATTGAATTCATGTTAAGTCAGCATTCTAGTAATAATGGAACTTACCGTTCTTCCAACTGAGGAACTTTAATGCATCAGTTAAAAATAGTTACATTCACAGCCTGTTTTGTACTCACCCCAGGTTAATTTAAATTAAGATTAATTTTCTACTTGTATAATGTTGCACTGAATTTATAGTGGCCAGTGAAAGCAGATGCAAACAGTGAATGTTTTCTTATAGGTTATAGTAGCGTTAATGTTTTCATTCTATTTGTAAATGATTTGTTTTGCATGTATCTATTTTAATGATTGTGAGCTGACATTCCACAGTTACAAGAGACTTGACAGGAAACAGCAGCATCTACCTGACGAATAGTACTCTGTGAAGGATGGAATAACATAATAAAAACAACCATTTACCTTCCCTGTCACCTTGAGGATCTCATAAGTTTTAGAACTCTCAGTCTTTGAGTTAGCTGCTGCTAGCTGCTTTTAATTCATCTGCGTGTAGGTCGCACACATGACAAGGACAAAACATTCCTTCCGCCTTGTTGGCTTACTCGGCTTATATTCACATCAAAATGGACCTTTTACTCTCTCTATTGCTGTCTCAGAGATGGATAAACTTTGACCCCAATTATACTT
>KV751326.1:299945-315255 GCA_001698575.1 Mola mola
ATGAAACAACTGGAATGTTGTTGTATTTCTATTTATGAAGAGTTCTTAATAGACAATTGTTTCTATGTGACCGAAGGGATTTTGTTTTAGGGTTGTCTGTCCATCTGGCCAATTATTTTGACTAAAATACCTCAATAACACCTAGGGAGAATTTTTTCATATGTGTCCACTTGAAATTGTCCACTTGAGTAGATTTTGGCAGTCAGAGGTTAAAGATCAAATTTATTGTAACTTCTTAAACAAAATTGTAGTTATGACTCAAAAAATGAATTTTCTAATAATGACAACATTTCACACAATTGTCATAAATTACATTTCATATCCAGTTTAGAGCTTCAGCATTTTAATTATGAATTATTCTGCAGATTTTCACAATTAAGCAAATAATAATTTATTCTATAAATTGTCAAATATGGTGAAAAATTTGTTCAAAGCTCTAAGTGACGTTGTGAACTTGAATATTTATTCCAAACAATCATTGAAAACCCACAGACTCTGCATTTAATGTCAGAAATGACAAAGAAAAGCGGCAAATCCTGACATTTAAGAAGCTGGAACCAGTAAATGTTTTTCCTACAGACACTACTGAAACTGTTATTTGATTATCAAAGTAGTTGTTGATTCATTTCCTTTCGAGCAACTGAGCGATTAATTGTTGCAGCGGTACTCCACCCAATGGTCACGTCTAAGGATGGGTATTGAGATCCAATTTCTAATTACTCCCGGGTTCCAAAGTTTCAATTCCACCTGAATCATTAAGCAATTTTAATTTAGGAATCCGTTGCTTCGGCCAACGGATTCCTAAATAAATGCACACAACATGAGTCTGGGTAACGTTATAGCTGTACGTTGTATGGACCATAGATGCTCAAAACTGGGGCTTGATTTTTCATGTCATGTCGGACTCGTCACAGTGCGCAGAGGAAGGTGCACTATAAACGTGGCAAAATGCCTAATCCAGGTGCACGTTATAACAATCAATGAGCTTGCCGTGTTTGACATGTTGCGCCAGCCTATGTCCTCCTTCATCATCCTCCTGGGTAAGCTAACAGCCAGCACCTCACCTCCTCATCACGTCTGTTAGGCTTTGGTTAACAGGACGAGACTCAAATGTCAGCAGTGGATGATGGACATTCAGAACAATGACATTCTCCCGTCTAGTCTGTCTGTCAGAATTTGACGATGTGTGCAGACTGAGTATCCATGTTATCCTTTTACTGCTCTGTGTGTGTGTGTGTGTGTGTGTGTGTGTCGGAACAGGGAATGTGCTTCAGGAATAACCCCTTCCCTTTTAGCAGCAGCCGTAGTGAAACAGCAGATGCCACCTTGGATCACGAGACGCTGGAGCTTCATTTATTGACAATTTAGCTTCTTGAATAACATTTAAAACACTACCGGACTGCTAACTAGCTGCTAACTGCTGCTGTTTCTTTACTCTGTCTTGCCCACTTTGTTTCACAGCATGCGTCATACTATCAGCCTGTTGTTAAATGAGCCACTCTGTATCATTGTATCAGTGACAAAGGAAAGAGCATACTATGATTGAAACATAAAATGTAATAACAGTGACAAAGTTAAGCTTTATCTGTAACTTTTGTAGGTTCCTTGAACTGTAGTAGTTGTGAATATGATTAAATAAGACTCAAGTTGTTGACATTTTTTGACCCCAACCCTCAAAGAATCATGATTGAAAATAGTTTGAACCGGATTTTAAAAGCAGAATCGTAATCACTAAAATTCAAATGATACCCAACCCTAGTCACTTCACTCTGACATCATAATGTTCAACAGAACCACTCTTCGGTTCCTGTATTCAACACCCCCTCACTTACACTTCACAGGGTTTTTTTTTCAACCCTACACATATTTTTTTGTTGTTTATGAGTATACCAACCTCTCATTTTATGTATGTTTAAATGAATAAGAATCTAATTAAATCCATCTTTTTTTTGTTCCTTTTGTGACATAGTAGAAGTCTTCCTCAATAGTTTTCCACATGTGGTATATTTATGTCCCAGGAGGTGGTGTTCTCACCTGACCTCCGTGTGACCTGAGCAGCGTCTCTTGTTTAACACCTGGCGCTGAGTGATGAGGCTCAGTCTCTCCTCCTTCCACACAGGAAGTTAGGATTCCCTGTCTACAAACAACACAGAGATCTGTAGGATAAGCAGCCAAGAGACAGCGAGTGTTAAGACTCCCAATACTCAAACAACACAGGAAGCCGTCGGATAAGCAGCAGAGAAATTGAGAGAGACGAATGTTGCCTCTCCTGCTTTTGAAGTATTTAGAAGGATCTTCCACTAAGACTGAACTTTGCTCTCATGGACTTGTCAGCACAGTTCAAACGTATTTCAACCACTGATGCTTTACGGAATTCATATTGTGAAAACAGGGACAGGGAAAGATTTACCCATAAAATGAGCCTGTAGGATTTCTCTTGAGTTTGGCCTAATTAAGCGGTTCGGCTCTCATATTTTACTTAACACTCATTACTACCGATCACACTATGACATCCCTTCAATCTTGTGTATCTGTCTTAAAGATCGAGACTTGTCTCTTATAAAAACACCCTTCCAATTAAGCATAACCTAAATGTGTTTTTCTCTTTTAATTGATTTATCACCGTATTTTGCCATCTAGCATGAAACCTTTTCCCTCTATGTCTCTCACACCTATGCATTGTCATTCACAAACACATTCACATGAAGTCATGCATCATACACACACACACACACACACACACCATGAGCTACCCAGAAAGGGAGTGCTGTATTGGGTTTTCTTCAGGAAGTACGGCTCCTCCAAAGCTCTGGTCAGATGAAAGGCGAAGAGCCGTATCGATCGGCCCAGAGCATGGTGGTGGGGGGTGGAGAGAGTGCTGTGAGTTTGTGTGTGTGTGTGTCGATGGGGGGCAGAGCCTGTGGTGTGTCTGCCTGATGCAGGGCTGCCAGCCAGGCGAGGAGCAAAGGGCCAGGGGGTGGCGGTGGGGGGGCAGTGAGTTGTCGCTGTGGCCCTGTGGCTCCAACGTAACCCCGTGGCCCCTCAGTGGAGATTTTACGGCACATGCACCACACACGCGCACACGCACACACAGTGCAAGCACCAGTGTGCTGTTGTTGATGGCCGCTGTCAGAGACTAAAACAACATGAGAGAGAGAGCACAAGACAAGCATGCACAAAACCTTTTCCTCCCAGTTATCTCTGCTTCTCTAAACATTTTATCATTTGAAATGTTCTTGATAGTAGTACAGATTTTTTTATTTTTACCAGCATTTTATTTTGAAAAAGGCATTTTTCCAATTTTAATCATAAAAAATGGTTTAAAGAAGATTATGTACATTCCCTGCCATCATTGCTGTGGACATCTCAGCCAAAGTCAGAGTATTTATTTCAATCTGCCATTTTATTCTCACGATATTTGAACAGCTGAATAACAATAAAACGCTCCATAACAATACTAAAACCAGTTAATAATACAAATTATTCTTATTTCTCAAGCAAAATGAGATCTAGAAACTTGTTGAATATGGATCTAAAGTAATGTAAGTTTGAGTAGTTTTGTTACATTTTCAGCAAAAATCATTAAACCTTATATTTGGATGAGGCACATATATGATACTACTTTTATGATATTGTCATTTTAAACTCATGAAAAATAAATTTAGTAATATCCTTATACTACATAACATCCTTAAAACTCTTCATACAGACACTAAAGTATACTCAAAGTAGTTTTAAGTAAAAATTGCTGCCACTGAAAATCCACAGAATATTAAAGATGTAAATGGTGAGTGTCGTCACATACTGACGCTTTGGGTTGCTTATTGTCCATTTTACCAACCAAATGAATCAGTATTTGACAGTCCGGGATCTTTTCAAGGTTTCAGTAGTTACTCCTCCTCTAGGCATGGCCATACTACAATTGCAAAGCCTTTTCTGGAGGGGCTGTTCAAATCTCTCAAATCAAACAGTTGACAGATTCTCATTTTACATCTCCAAATCATGTGATATGAGCAGCTACTTGCACAAATTGGGCAGCCAAGTCTGGTCCCACTGCCCTATGTGCGTCTTTCCACTGGAAACAACTTGTGTCGAACAAACCGCACTTTGGAGGTCTTTGCAGGCTGAGGTTTGTTTGACCTGCGAATACATAAGTCAGTGTTTTTTTGCACTTAATCAACAAGAAATAGACAAATAGTTGGCTGTGGCATGCATAGATTCTCTGTCTCTGTCAGATTCATTTTAAGCAATGCAGGACCATATGTGGACCTGGACTGGGTGTGCCTGACCCTGTGTGCTTTGTGCCCCGAGGGAGAGATCGGCCTGGGCGGCTTGCTAATTGAAATGTGTTGGCGACTCATCGACGTCTCGGCTCCAGTTTCAGGGCTATTTCGAACCGCAGTGCTGATTGCTGGTTTCACATCACACAGGGAAAAAAATCAATAGTAGCTGGGGGAGCGAGGGCTTATTCTTTGCAAGCAGACATTAATGCTTGGCAGAGGAGGGTTTGATATTTATCATTTGTCACTTTGTCTCTGCAGCTCAAAATGAGCTGCAAAATCTGAATTGCAGAGAGTGATAGCTGAAAACACTTTTGAAGAATTTCCAAGCAATAATTTGCTCATAAAATCCACATCTAGAAGTGTTTGCAGTGTTGGCTGGCCAGGCCAAGTCATTATGCGACTTTTTCGGTTTCCCTCAAACTTTTCTTGCATTTGTTTTTGCATGCGTTCAAAGGAGAGAAACTCTTGACCTCTGGTGTCCACCAAAGGGGCCTTGTTATGGAAAAGTTGTAGAACCACACACTGCAGAATGCTGAATCTTTTTTCCTTTTTAGATAACATCATTGTGCATATAGACTGTGTATTGCAGTATAAAGTGATTTGTAGTGAGTAATTATTTTAGATTTCAGTCGACAGAAGGCAGCTAATTCAACCTTTTACCTTAAACAGTTGTTCACCCTATCTTTAGATAAAAAGCAACATTACTCAGCAATATTTTTTTAAATTTATAAAAACTTAACAAAACTTGGTTGGTTAGTTGGTTAAACATTGTGTCCACTTTGGTCTACCAAAATATTTCAGAGAATCATGATTCAATGCCGTGCTCACTGCTTATATCATCAGTTATATGCTAGATGCGTCAATGTGTGCATACTGCCCATTGTTTTGATGTATTGTTGGCTTCCAGAGACCTAATTTGGCATTAAATTATGTCATATATGGCATGACCATATCAACGAGTTTCTTCTCTTATTGTTTAAAATCACCATTTTGAATCTCTTGAAGGCTAATGTAGCCTACTATCTGGGCTTTGGCTGCTGCTGCTACCCTTCAAACACAGAGTGAGCCCTTTGAAAAATGGATTGCGGAAGAGATAAGAAATAATTTATGTTCCTATCGCTGCCTCGCACAAATATGTTGGGGAATACTGTGCCAATAACTCCCACAAATTCTGAGAGGCGCGCTATCTTTTACTGCACAAATTATTAACAGTGCTGGGGAGGAAGGGGAGACACTGCATTTTTTTGCTAGATAGACCTGGCTCATTGCTTGTTGAAGCTTTGGGTTCACCACAGAGCTTTATAATCAAAGATAAGGACTGAATGAAAACTGAATAAACTGTCACATATAATTTTTAAGTTTATAATTTCTCGCTTCATTATATGAGTGAAAGTTGTTTTCTGATAAAACAGCAGGCTCTGAAGTCATTATTTTCTGTGTGTGTGTGTGTGTGTGTGTGTGTGTGTGTGTGTGTGTGTGTGTGAACAGGGAATAGAGGGAGGAGGGTAGGGAGTCCAAACGGGAGTAGTGAGGGAGGATACTCGGGGTCGGGTGTCCGCTCGCCTCTGTCGGCTGGCGTTGACAGCTACAGACGCTGGTCTAAAATGAGAATCCTCTTGGGCCGCCTGCCTGCCCATCCAGCAAGAAAATAAATCCCATGTGGAAGAGCCGCTGTGTGGGATCACAGACAGCCGCCTGACCCCCCAGATCCGCCGGGGGAGGCCAAGGGCGCCGGGCCGACAGCATAAACTCCTCGCAGGCCCCCCCACCCCCCAGGGTTTAATGTTACTCTAGCTGCTTGCCAACTCTGAAATTCAGGAGTTGCAGGACTGTGTTGGTCCCACACAGTTTCAAACCAAATGAGCAGTTTGTAAAGACTTAGCTCTAGGCCTAGGTTAAACCACAGAAATAGCACCAAGGTCTCTCTGTGCTTACAGGGCCAAAAATTGCTCACACTTTGCAATAATGTACCCAAAATTTTAAGAAATGAGCATGAAAGAAATGAAATATGAATGAGCATTTAACTGCTATCGCTAGTCATTGATCAATTCTTTATCATATTTTATAGACGAGATAATGATTAGTTAATGATCAATCAAAACAAATAAGGAATTATTTTGGCCTTGATCATTGATGCATCAAGTAAAATATTTAAGCTTACAAATGTTTGTTTTTTCATCCTGTGACTACACACAGTATCAGCCTGGGGTACATAAAAACACCAAGCAGTCTTAACTGGCTTTATCTGGTCAGTTGGTCCTTTGGGTTCTAAAATTGACATGCTATATTACATAATATATATGAAAAAATACATGATACCGTCATTTGTCAGAGAGTTACTGTTTTCTGAAGTTTTCCGATGTTTTTTTAAAGACAAATTAATTCATGTAGATTTATTTCAAACTAATGCCTGGAATAAATACATTGAATTAAATAAAAAAGCTATTTATTTTGACTTGCCATTGCCTTGTATATCCTTGTTGAGCTAAATGGTCAGACTCCACCCTAACTCCATAATTTAAAAAAAAAAAAAGAAAATTTTAGAATCTAAAACACTGGGAAATAGGGCTTACATTGGAAAATTACCAGACTTGTCCTTGGCCAGTATGGTGGATTCAAAAAACCAATAAACTAATCATTAAAAAAATGAAGGTAAGTACTTATTAATGAGTCATCAACTATCAACTTTCCTGCTGTGGACCCTACTACAACATGTTAGCGGAATTTTTCTAAACCTAAAACAAAGAGGAAACTGAACAAAAATGGGCTGGTACAGTTCCTGGTTTTATTAGACTGCACACAGTGGCAAAAAAACCACCGAAAAGTGAAACATTTTGAAACATGAGGGTGTCTTTAAAGGCACCATCACATAGAAGGTCTAATGCATTCCAAAGACTCTCATGAGAAATGGATCTGATCCACATCTTTTCCCTTTTAATAAGGGATGTTTCTTCATGTCTGCTAACATAGAACACTCTAAGCCCAGAAACTGGATCCCCTGAAACATTTTCTCATATTAAATTCCACAAATTCCAACTTAAGAAAGCTAAACTTCCTTCAGGACCCTTGAGAAATTACCAAATCTTGATGAAATAATAAATGAAAAAAGGAAAAACATAGCACTAATTGATAACGAGTATGATGAATAAGAAGCTTTAATGACCTCAAGAATGGCTGTTGTCTAGAATTTTACTATCTGATTCAAATGATCCAGACATTAGAAATTTAATAAAAAATAACAACAATGAAATGTATCTCAAACATCAGCGATACTTCAGTTGACACGTGCAAGTAGAAATAAATATGTTTTTTTGCAGTAGTTCAGTGTTCAACCTAAAGTTTTTGTTCCAACACAATGAAAGCCAACTGCATTTTCTTATTGTATGTGTAACCATGATGAGAATTTTCCAGATCTTATTGTTTGTTTCACCTGGTCAACTCGCCTCAACTCAACTGGTTTGGTATTGCTTGGTTCCTTTTCCATTCCAAATAGCACCTTCTCAACCGAGCTGGTTGTTATGGTGACATTGCAGGAAACTGCTGTGACTTCACCAATGCAAAAGGCATGTACAACAATAACAGTTGAGGAGGATATTGAGGGCATTCTGTGTTTGATCCTGGGTTTGTGGATGTTTGCTGAAGTAAACAGAAGGGTTTGGGAAACATTACTGCAGTGGTCAGATGATAACACTTCAGCTCAAAGACGACACAAGAGGCTAATGTTAACATATAAAAGCCCAATAGTACAAGCTAATGAACTGTAGCCACACAATTACATATCTAAATGTGTATGGTGTCTAGTGTATTTGTTGGCAATGACTATTCTCTGCAATGGTTTATGTCACCTTTTTACCTCAGCTCAATTGGAACCTTGACTGATGTTGTATTAAAAAATCATACCTGGTACCAAATTTTCCCGGTGGAAAACCAAAAAAGGTGAGTGGAGTCGATGAGAGCTGAGTTAGTACTATGCAGTGGATAAGGAGCATTAGCAACATGGCTACTGCTGACAGCCTGGCTATTACTGAACAAAGGAAAAACATTAGTGATGGTTAATTATTGATCAGTTAAATTTAAATTAATGTTCGTTTCGACCCATTTCAAGTCCTGATTGTGAAACAGATTGAAGAACAGATTTGCGGCACTAGGGCGCTTTCCTTCATACCAATGCAAATTGTTTACCTTGTTCTCTATCACTCTTGTATTATTTGGTATCTATTATTATTACACCACCACCCTTCATTAAAAAATCAAGATGTGAGTGAAATGTAGACTTTGGAGCTTAATTTAAGAGGTTTCACAAAAATATGACATTTACAATTTAGGAATTACACCCATTTTATGCAGAGTACCTCCAATCAGGGTCTCAAAAGTGTTTGGACCATTGACTGACAAGCTCTGTAATGACATGAAGTAGACAAAAGGTATGGAGTTGATTCCAGGTGTTGGTATTTGATAGTTGTTTGACTGGCGCTATCAATATGAAGACCAAGCAATATCAACGCAAGCCAAGAACAGGAGAACAAGATTTTAATTTACCAAAAAACATTTAAAAAGACCAGTCCAATTCTGGAATCAGATTCTTTTTACAGATGAGACTAAGGTGAAAATTTACTAGAATGATAAAATGATTCTGGAGAAGGAAAGGAACAGCTCATGATTTGAAGCATACCGCACAATCAGTCAAACATGGAGGAGGCAGTGTAAACGAATGGGCATATGGCTGCCAGAGGAACTGGGTCACTGGTCTTTATCTATGCGGTGACTGCTGATGGAAGTACCTGGATTAATTCTGAGGTGTAAAGGGCTGTACTTCCTGCTCACATTCAACCAAATGTTGCAAAACTGAGGTGCGTCATAGTACTGATAGGTAATGACTGAAAAGACTCTGAGAGAGCCAGAGATTATTCACCTCTTCATGTGCTTGTAATGTCCAGACCTATGTTTGTGGAAATTTTCTTTCTACGAATTTGCAGCCTTATTTGTAATAGCATGACGAAAGTTGTAAAAAGCACATTTTCGCAAACCACTTCAGTCAAGCTCTCCTCAATTTTTTCTATGTTTGTCCCACATCAGCAGAAAAAAAAAAAATAAATGAATGAAAGTCTGGGAATACATAGCAACGAAGTGGAACAATCACAGCTTTTGTGTTCTGCGTTACCATGACATTTAGCTCCATTTTAAGGGAGATGGACGCTAGGCTACAACATAGGCCACTGCAAATGGTCAACACAGTACCAATGGCGTACCTACAGCGTACTGTAACTCAACCACTAATTTGGATGTGGGATTACCTGTGTTGGTACTGTAATATCATCAAGTTTAGATTTTTCCGCAACATTATTTTGGAGGTAGGTGATGGGAACAGTGCCTTTATAGAAAGAGTCATGTTTTGTTTTTGTTCTTTTTGTATGGGTCCATAGAATTGTACAAATTATTTTCTATGTAGTAATCTTTTGTGAATTATTCATACCGACTATCCATCACTACTGACTGAATCAGTAACTATAGGCATAGTCAACTCGTGGGAGGGTTATTTTAGAAAACTGAGGTTCTACATGATTTTTAAAAAAGTTCTCCAAAACATTTTTTTCCACATGAAAATGCAAAAATGCTGCAAATGAATGCCAAGGCAACAGTCAGCAACGTAACTGTTACCGCAAAGCCATGTTGGTCGATCAGAAGTGCAGACTAAATATGATTAAAAGTTCCGGTACACTAACAACAATGCTGTGTGTATGGATAGGCATGCAAAACCAGGTTAGCAACGTAAACCCCAGCACAAAGTTTGGCTAAATCTGCCAGTGCACAAAATGCTTCATGTAAACAATATCAAAAAGTGGAGAAACTGGCACAGGGGGAGAGAACAAGCCTAAAATGTGTTTCTACACAGAAACACAAGGGACAGAGTTTCTGAAAATCTTTGCCCTGGGAGAAGTTTTCCGAAATGGTGTCACCTAAAACACAGCTTGTGTGTGTACGAAAGGTAAAAAATTCGCTGAAAAAATCTTGATTTTCTAAAATACCTTCATATGTGAGGACTAGGCCTTAGTTTTCATACTGTACTTAGGCTCCTGAGGTGCATTTGGATAGTATGATTTATATTTGGAGAGAGCAGGAGAGCTATTCCTGATGTTCAATTCTCTACAAGTTAAAAAAAAAAGAAAAGGAAATGTGTTAATGTCTAACTTCAGGTGAACGGGCCCCAAGCATTGGTTTTAAATTTGGAATCCAACAGAAAAAAAATGTTTGAATGGTTTCAAGGGTAATATTTTACACAGGCCTGAGTGATCAAACACTCATTTCTTATATTTCTGTGGGGAAATTGGAGGAAGAAACGGTCGCGCATAGGCTTTTTAAAGAAATTCATCCCTCGCATTAAATAGTTAATTGCTCACGCCATGTCTCCAGTTGTGTCTGGCTGTGGATGGGAGGAGGGGGGCAGACTTCTGTCTGTCTTCCTCTCGTTTTTCCAGTAGGGGCAGGCCTATATATTTTGCAGCTCATGTCTGAAAGGCTGGCTCCAAGCGCTAGGGGTGGGCTCTCGCTCTCTGATGGTTTTCCAGTGAGTATTTGTCAGGTCAGACTGTGCACCGCCCGGCGGTCTCCGCTCCTCTCCCCGGGTTATTTATTACCTCTCTCCCCCGCCGGCAGCGCTGCGGCTCCGGGGCCGCTGCCAACAACGGCGCAGAGGCCGGGGCCGCATTAGGGGGGTTCCTGCTGGACGACGGGCCGAGGAGAAAGGACGTGAACAGCGTTTTGAGGATGCAGGCAATTTCAGGCGCTTCACGCGGCAAAGTAATCTTAAATCGCTTGGTCAAGGACACATCCTTTCCATAATAGGTTCAGTGAG
Organism: Mola mola; assembly: GCA_001698575.1. Taxonomy (NCBI): domain Eukaryota; kingdom Metazoa; phylum Chordata; class Actinopteri; order Tetraodontiformes; family Molidae; genus Mola; species Mola mola. Next base: position 311,082 of record KV751326.1, read on the forward strand.
TTCTGAATGGCACCTGGTCATAGATCTTAGGCAATTTTATGTGTTTAAAGTGTGACATTTTGGGGGGATTTTGAGAGTATCAGCAGGTGCCCCTTTAAGCAATGACACAATTTGGGGGGGTAAAACGGACCAATATAAGGAAAGAAAACAGAGCAATATATTGGCACTAACTATTGATGTTTAGTGTGCCATAGTAACACTGGAAACTCTTTTCATGCAAAGAAACCTAGACAAGTATTTCATTAAATAATTGACTGATCAAATGTGCATTTCTTTTTCTGATTTCTCCGGCAGGTATGGCTTTATCTCATAATCCATAGCCAGACACAGAAGTGATCTTTCCTTGGTGAAAGGAAGGTGTTTGATGTGTGCCCTCTCTCAACTTTATCCTGTCCTTTCCAAATGATGTTACTCTCCCTGTTGTGTCCACTCGCAATATCAGCTCAACAACAGTGACTCTCTCATTATTAGCTTGGTTTTTGCATTCTGAATAATATGGTTGCGATTCCTTTTTAGGTTTGTTATTAAAATTGACTTAGTTTATCACTTTAGTATATGCTTTTTTAGTAGTGAGCACATAAGATGTAGGCTAAGTAAAAATCGCCGGCTGTAGGGTGAATGAGATACCGGTTCTCTATAATAAAGCTACGGTATACTCATACTGGGATTTCCTAATTCACTGTAATTTCATGGGGTGAAGGTGTGGGTTTACTGTGGTTTTATTTTAGCTTTTACATACTTTATTTCAAAAATGCAAGCAAAGGTTAAAAGAAGAAGAAGGGTTAAACAAGGTTTCCCCATCACGTCTACCATTTTTATAAAGAGGCACTGAGACTGATGGAAAAATCAACTCAGCACTCAACACCAAACTCATTTTTGAAGATGTGAAAGTTGAAGCGTGGTCACTGCGCTATTTTGGGGAACCCCTCCATGATGAGCCGCCTGAGTGTGAGTCACAATCTGGGGTGAGGAGTGGGTGTAGGAGTGGGCACGGGTGTCCCCTTTATGACTGGTTTCATCAGGGATCTCCCGACAGTGCGCTCTCCAGCATCAGCTTACGCACCAGCAAGGTTTCCATGAAGACATTTTGAAATGGCGAGGGCTGGTTTGATGAAGAGAGTCGAAGAGCTTCTCTTATGAAATGTAGTGTTCCACTTCCTAGAAATGGCTTTGTAAACACACCCCATAAATGTCAGCAGCTCATGATTTATGTTGTTGCCACTGCACGGTGTGCACACCAATGTGTGGGAAGTGACATTGCTTGGTTGAAAAACGTTGCCTTTCGATTTCAATTTTTCAGACAGAACTCATGTTCAATGTGTCTGGTAGCGTTTTTAATAATATCAGGCCTCTTCCTGATCCGCAGAACCACTTGTTCCATTACATTCCCTTCAGACATCACAGGACATCAAAGGAAAGACGTCAGTCTACAGTCCCGTCATTGTCTCGCTGAGGTATCTGGCATGTGTTTCTGTAACTGTCTGCCGTGTGTTTGCCTGCCTGGTCTTAGCTGTAGGCTTTACCAGTTCTGGTCAGGCTGTGGTCTCTGGCCTTCCCATGCACCGCTTCCGCCTGTGGTGTGGCGCACCTCCTTCCTGTGTGTGTGTGTGTTTTAGAGGCAGTTTGGCCTGATTTATAGGCCCCTGACACACAGCGCTTTGGACCCCACCTCTGCCGCTGGAATGGCTATCCCATGTGTTGGTGGTGGATCCACCTGGGTGGTTCTCCACTGATGGGGGTCAGATGTGGTCCTGCTCCAGGGGAACATGCATTGCAGACAGTGCGGAGAGAGTGCTTTCAGAAAATGTGCTTCCAAGCCTTTCCAGTTAAAGCAACACGCTTGCAGCAACAGCTGCGCATAACTTATGATCTGTTTTTTCCTTTTATTTCTATATCCAAACCAGCTTGTAACACCAAAATAAATCAGGCCAGATAGCACTTGTCAATTTTAGGCTCAAAAGTTTAACAGCCAAAACACTTTAAGTTTCAACTTTAAACTTCTCTCTTTAGTGACGTCAGAGCATAGGATATCACACCTACCTTATCAACAGTTTTCACTGTGGTGGTCTGTACATGTAAAAAAATGCTTTAAAAAGACCCTAAATAGTAGTCAGAGGCTACCATAAGTAGCCGCAGCTGCTTAAGTGTAAGTTTGGTGAACTAGGCTCGGGATGGTGTCACTGTAGGTGGCAAACGGTTGAATGTTCCAAGAACATCAGGCAGCCTGTGTGGACATACAGCAGTTACATTTGATAACCTGTGGGATCCATGACCATGTTTGGCTTTGAAAACTAGATCATTAATGTTGTTGAAATTGGCACACAGGTGTCATTTGTGCAGCGGAAGCCAGATTTGGATCCGGATGGTCTTTTAAATGGTCAGAAATTGTGTCATTTTTGGGGAGAATCGCACCCATGAAGAGTCAATCCTATCTTAGTTCACCCCCCTAAGTCAGTGCGCAGCATGCATAAAACCGTAAATAGGAGGAACCATAGCTGTTTGAACGTGTTTGAGATTCAGTGGCGCGCTCTTGCCCACTTCCTCCTCCTGCACGTTAATGACGGTATCTTATTACAGGCAGCAGAGCCGGCACCGTCCCTCGCAGCCCCCCCTCTCCGAGCCCTCGCTCTTAAAATGGGCCAAGTTGAGAAGCGGCGGAGAGTGCAAATCTTGTTTGGTCTGGGTCTCTGAACTTCAGCGTGACTTCGACGGCACACACAGGGGTCAAAACAAACTCCGTCCAAACTTTCAACTGTATTAATACCACTCGGGAGCAACGACTCTCGCGTTTGGCTGCTGAATGTCATGCGCCACGGTGGTTTAAGGAACAGGACAAATGTCCTCATATCAGTTCCTTTATTACATTCACTGGCTGTGAAAATGTGCCTCCCCGTTATGATGACGTTTTTGTTTCGTTTTTTTTAAAAAAAAAAAAAAAAAAAAAAAAAAAAAGGATTTCTGTCAATCAAGAAATTTTGATTATACTCAGTGATTGTTAAAAAAACAAAAAACAAAAAACAAAAAACAAAAAAAAAATACAGCAACTTCTGACTTCCTCAAAGGCAGAGAAATTAGAGAGAGGTGCGTGTGCGCCTAATGAGCACCGCAGGAGCCGTAATGTCCGGGGCTCAGGGCGGCCCAGCATGTCAGGTATTAACAGAGCGAACGTGATTAAATGTGGGAGGTAGGAGCTGCGAAGCTGACGGAGAGCGCTGCCGCCGCCACCGCTGCTGCTGCTGCACGCTGGGAGCTACTGAATGGGAATATATCCGGCAACTTCAGCAGAGCGCTGTCTCACGGCGACACGGGGACTCTGCGTAAAACCGAGCGGCGCGTCTGCAAGTCTGGCTCAGCCCAACTCCCAGACGGAGAGGACGCTCAAGTTGGATCGGACGCGCAGCTTTTCACTTGTTACCGGCGCCCGGCTCCCACTAACATGCCTGCCATCAAAAAGGAGAGGCTGGATGGGGACGACATGGCATTGACCGCGTTCAACCAGTCCGAATACCTGGCCCCTTTAAATGCCACCGCGATCCCCGTCGTGACCCCGCATCCGCCGCCCTACGACCACATTTTCGCCCATCACCGCGCGTACTTGGGGCTCCACGACTCGGCGCTGCATCACCAGCACCTCCACCATCACACGGACGACTTAATGCTGGAGAGGTTCTCCTCCATCCCCGACTTTCAGCCCTTTTTCGACAACGGGGAGCCGTGCATTGAGGTGGAGTGCGGGGAAAACAAGGCTCTGCTTTATATCAATAAATTGTGTCAGGGTAGTAAAGGACCCTCGATCAAATACAGGGGCGAGTGGCTTACGCCCAACGAGTTCCAGTTCGTCAGTGGACGAGAGACCGCCAAGGACTGGAAGCGGAGCATTAGACACAAAGGTAAGCGTGCTCACACGTTCGCCGTGGCGTTGGTACGGAGAGGGACCCCCTCATCGGCAGGTAAACACTTTGTTCGAGGCACAAACTTCGCCTCGGCTCTTTTGGAGTGAAAGGATTACAGCCGTCGGTGCGTAAGGAGACAGATGAGACGAGGTGCATGTCCCCCACAGACCCTCCGAGGCTCTTAGCACACAGTTCCGGCTGCGATCGTACTCCAACCCGGGCCGTTTGGAGTCGGACCGAGGTGAAAAGTTACACGTAGACCATTCATTCGGCGCCAGTTA
>KV751326.1:338887-349697 GCA_001698575.1 Mola mola
TCCACACAGCCCCCCTCCCCAGCCTGATAAAGATGACAGATTAACAGAGTAAGAGAGGAATTAAGGAGTCTGGCTGTCTGAGCTGTCACCATGCTCCATGGGATGGAGAGAGGACAAGAAGAGGACTTAAGTTTGAGGGAGGACAGGAAATCACAGTGTAAGAAAGGAAGAGGAATGCTCCCCTGCCTGATGGTTCACCCTGCCAGTGTCACATGAAAGAAAAGTGGTTTAGGTCCCACTGTTATCTCTTTCTTTATATGTCCCATGGTTATCATCCCTGTTTTTTTCTCAGTGGGAGGAATAGAAGATGAGGAGGAGGTTAACCATTAAGGAATATCTGAGGCAGAGCCTAGAATAAAAAGTTATCTTGCCTTTTGGACTTTTTGATGACCAGGAATAACAAAAACATGATCTTATGTCATAGCAGCTAATTCTACATGCACTTGATTATTTCACCCTTTTGATATTAAAAATCAGGAGTTACAATGAAATTTTTGACTGCACATCCACTATTTTCTCAGCAAAATAAACAAACTGATGATAGGCAAATGTTCAAGATAGCAAACTTGACTGTAAGCGGTGTTAGTGGGAGTAAAAAGGGTTAGCAAAGACGCTAGCAAGAGCTCCAGGTTGGGCATTAAAAAGGAGCATTGGTACTCATAGAAGCCCCATTTAATTGGCTTTAAAAGCTTTCCGCCCCACAAATCTCTGGCCCTCGGGCACTTGCTCATGAGACGCAATGTCTTGAGTGAGGTTGGCTCTAGAGATGACTCGAGTGTGCATTTGATCATGAGAGGCTCTGGGTGTGGATGTAAGCATATGTGTGTGTTTGGTAGAGGAGGGGATTTAACCAGTGGGAGTTCTCTCTTCTGGTTAATATTCCATTAATAGGATGGATGGAGACACTTTTGAAAGCCCACTGAAGAAAATACAGTGGAAATGAGCAGCAAAAAACTGAATATGAGACAATACTAGAAAAAGTAGAGCCTATAAAAGACACTGTGTGTGTCTGCACATACACACATTGACTGTCTTTCACCCCCCTTCACCTCTCTTGCTCTCTTTAGGATGGTATAGGAGTGGATCTCCTCAGGACCTGAGAGGCAACATCAAACACTGGATCATTAGTGAACCTTCTCTCTCTCTCTCCCCCCCCTCGTTTGCTTGCTTGCCCTCTCATCAACACCAGGGATCCCTTCAGCATCCCAACGAAATCCTCTGAGCGCTGTCAAAACCCCTCTCTCTCTCCTCCCCCTGTCTCTCTGTGGCTTGTTATTGAGGAGAAAGAACAGAGGTTCGGGTGATAGGTTGAGGGGTTTAAGGTCAGACTCCACTCACGCTCCCCTGTTGATGACTGCCCAACTGTTGTTAAGGTAACAACAATATCAGGAGTTGACACATGGCTAAAATTGACAAATGTTGTTTGCTTGGGTATTGGGTATTTTATTTTCTTTTTCATTGCTTTTCCATAATGTTAACACGTGCTGTGCAAATGATGTGAAATTGCTTTGTTGAAAAAGTGTGACAGAGTGAGAGAGATGAACCAAGAGTAAAAAAAATGAATAAATATTCCTCCCCCCGTCCCTAAAAATATGTACCAAGAAGTTAGGCAGAAAGCAAGAATAAAAAGAAAGGAGGGATGCTGTTGCTGCTGTGGCTTGGCTGTCTGTGTGGAAGAAGAGCCAGAGATGGAAACAGTCTTCTCTGTTCCAAATGGCTTTTTCCTTGGCCTTCCTGCCAGCGTTGCATGTGATATGCTCTGCATCCCCTCCCTCTCTTATTAAGCCCTTATTGATTTGAGGTGTGTTTAAGGAGGGGAGGTGATTGGGTGGGAAGGAGGAGAGGGATGAGAAGGGAGGAGAAGGTGGCAGTAGGGGGTGCTTTAATTGTACACTAGATGGTCCTCCTGGGTGGCAAGGGAGAAGGTGAGGAAGGCAAGGCCAGTGTTAATGGGAGGAGAGATGGAAAACTCCTGATGGGAGGAAGTTTCAGAGGAGAGGAGAGGAGAAAGAGAAGGAAGCAGATGGAGAAGTGAGACGCCAACATCAGAGCCTGTTTCAGATGGGAGCATGGCAGGCGAGTGGCTGTTGTGCAGGTACAGAAACTAAAAATAAAACATGATATAGATAAAATATGGACAGAGAGGAATTTCTTAAGCAGCTGAGATGCTTTTGTGCTCTTCAGTTCGGTCTGAAGCTTTTGTTCCAACATCTGGAAAAAGAGTAGAAAGGAGAGAGGAAGAACCGTGACAACACTGGAGGACAGACTGTTGGGAAGAGACGGAGCCCTCCTCCCTCCCTCACATAGACAAACACACACACATGCGTGAATGAGCTGGGCGGACCTGTCATCCGTGGCGATGCAGGCCCCCTTTCATTTCTGATGGAACAGGCACATCTCCAGACGCCCGTGGTTTTCTTCTCTTGCTCCGTTTCTCTCTTTCTCTCCACGTATTTGTCTTTTTCCTTTTTGGCTGCTTTTTCTCCCCCTCTCTCCCAATTCTGCATTTCCAAAGCAGCCACTGTCTACGTAGGTAGAAGTGGAGGAGAGTGTCGCTATCAAAGCTTTAACTTTGGTCTTTTTTTAACCGACAGCTCTCTCTTGTGTGTGTGTGTTTCCAGATGACCTTCTAGGCAAGAGGAGAAGCTTTTCTCCTAGCAGCAGCAGCGAGTGTCCGTCTGACAGCAAGAAGTCACGTAGCGTTTCCCCCAAAGGTAAGATGATGCAGTTTATGTGTGTGCTGATGACTGAGTTATGACTGATGTTCAAGTTAAAGAATAGAAGCTGTAGAGGAAGACTTTCTCCTCTCCTCCTCCCAACCTTTATTTTTCATGTGTGTTTCATTCGGTGTGAGTGTGAGTACCCAGAGTGGAGCCAGCTGGTTACCGAGCCAGCCCCTCCTAAGGTAGACTTCCTAATCGATGCATTAATAGAGCAGGACAAAACTGCAAAAGGCCAAGGTCAGCCCACCGCACATCCAGCCTCATCTCTGAAGACACCTGAAACAGATACATACACGGAACCTATCAAACTTCAAATAGATGTGATTGTCTCCAATGCAAGTAAACTATTATTTTATGGCAGAGTGTTTGTGTAAGTGCATTTAGATGTCAGATTGATCATAGGACTTGGCCTGCTGTTTCTGGTGTTGACCATCACCCTCTGGGTGACCTTTTGACAGATAGCAGTCTCGCCTAGAGACATCCTAGCTTCTAAGAAATGCACTGGTTATGGTGTATGTGTGTATCTGTGTGCGTGCCTGTTTGCACACAGATTTGCTTCATTTTAATACAAATGGGGCTCTTGGCTTCTTTTTTGAACTCTTCTTCATCTTCTTGTGCCTGTGTTGGGGGTTTTGCCTTTTCAAGCAAACAACCTTTGTACTGGCCTAGAATATATCATTTCTTTGCTGAATATATGTATAAAAGAGATAGATTAAAAAAAACAACAACTGTGCAGTGTTCGGCAAAGTGGAAAAAAGCCATTTGAAATCACCGCTGATCCTGTATTTTAAACCTGAGTTCTGTCCACACTCAAGCCTAGTCTCTACACCTGCATGTGTGTTACACCTTCTTGCATCCATGCTTGGAGAAAGACGTCCTTTAAAGATAGTCGCAGGTGGAGAGCTAGATGGAGATAAAGAGGAGGGGGCAGTGTTTGGAGTCAGAAAGATTGGATGCTGCTTCATAAATGATGTCTGCCTTTTTCTCTGTGTGTACCCCCGACTGTGTTAAGAGAGCGAGAAAACTTTAGACAGGCACAGAGTAGTTGTGTATACAGATACACACATATACTTGAGGACCTTGATGGATTCACTGGAGTTTGGCAGTGGAGACAGTGATGCTTGCCTGCATGTTTCCTCTCCCACCTCCACCCCACCCACCGCTCCTCAGCGCCACTCCTGCTCGCCTGCCCGGGGCCAGGCTCAGGTTTCAATAAGAAGGAGGGTGGTAAAAATAACCTTTGCTTTCTTCTGCTTCTACCTCCTTCTCCTCCTCTTACTCCCAAACCACCTCCCTGTATCCCCCACCACCCTTACCTTAGATCATGTTACTATTGACAGAGAGAGGGAGGAGGGAGGTCAGAGAGGGAGAGATTAAGTGTGGGGACTGACAGCTAGATAGATATCACACACTACATCATCTTTGCTACAACAGCAAAGCAATGCTAGATGGGACATTTGGAACCACATGGAAGACTTTCTTGAATGTTTGGGGTGTGGTTTTTTTTTAATGTTTTTTTAATATTAAAAAGAGTTGGTAAAACAACCCATCTGAGTTTGTGCTAAATTCAGGATCAGATCATTACAATGTCTGGCTGAATCCAGTCAGCTTTATTCAAAGAGGTTGCCTGTCCATTAGGGCTGTCTGCTTTATAAATAATCAAGCATGTTTCCTGATATTAAAGGAATCCTCTAGATCGCAGAGTGTAGTCATCAACAAAAATATGCTCTTTATGATCTGATATAGGTACAATAGAGGGTATGTGAATTTAATTTTAATTCAATTAAGCCAAATAATTATTTGGTCTGTGTTTACAAAGGCTGTCTATTAGCCAAAATAACCTCAACAGCCTAAACTCTGTACCTGTAGATAGCTCAGATTGCTCAAAATAAAACTCTGGTGCATAGTTTAGACCCTGAACAGATAACAAAAATATGCAAACTGGTTCTTGAGCTGCAGTGAAAAAGTTTGACTGAAATGTGATTTTAGGTATTGAACTATAAATTTTGTCTGGCTGCCATTTGAAGCTGCCTAGTAAATGCGATGTGACTATGTGCTGGAGGCACATTCCTCACAATCATGACTGACATGGAAATGAATGTGGATGAAAAAATAAGGTAGTTATTTAATCTAATGCTGGCATTAAATGAACAGCAAGATAAGAATGTATCAGATTGTTTAGGCCCACAGTTTCAAGTCGGTATTTATTAAGTTTGATATTGACAGTCACTGAGTCACCTATGATGTAATTTATGCCCTCCTCTCCTCAGAGAACTCCCATAGCCCGGCGGTGGAGGCAGGCGGCAGCCACGGCCACATGAGCCCTGAGGAGCACTACAGGCGCATGATGTCAGCACTCAGTGAGCAAGGGTCCTATGAAGAGCAGCAGCAACGGCTCTACCAGCTGGCGAGCAGCATGGGCCTGCCCAGCCACGGTCAGTCCACAGACTCTTTGTGTGAATGTCTCCTTCATTATTGCCGCTTTCCGCATATCCGCTTTCAGGTATCTGCAGTGCACTCAGATTTATCATGTTTGCCACATTTACCTCAGTGTGTGGTTGATTTTTATATTCAGAATAGTGTTTCCTTTCTACCAGTAAGAATTGACTCGTGAAACATCTAGATGTACTTGTGCTTAAGTTTTAGCTTTATTTTGAAGTAACTTTAAAGTTAGTTAGAAGAAACAAGAGATTTAATTCAAACTAAAAGAGTTTTTTTTGTAAGCACTTCACCTGTTTCTATTTAAAAATTTTTATTTTAAAAAAAAAAAAAAAAAAAGGCTTCTTCCATCACCTGTCACTAAATTGCCAAGATGCAGTGCTGCTTTGTAATCCCACTGTGTAGTGGTGTGTTCAGGGTACCATGTGCCACACTGCTGCCATCGTAAAACCCCACCCTTTGGAGACATCTGATGTTTCTATTTGTGGTGCTCGAACACCCAGTGTCAAAGTGTCACTCAGGGTGATTTCTGACCGCCATGGTTCTCCATTGTTAACAACACCCACAAGTTGTCGCATGCATCAACGCCATGATTGATCCGTGAGCTCTCATTGGCCGCCTGCCTACCCTCTAAATCTCCATACACCCTGGAAACCACCAGTGTCCCAGTTTCTCTCCGTTTCTACACACACGTAAAATGGACCAGTTTTAACTGAAGAGACTAGTTTGAAAGGGAAAAAGGAAAATTAGAAAAGTTGCCTTTTTTGGCCTTTTTAAGCAGGCTTTTTATTTATTTCACTGTGTCGCCATTAAATGTTAACCTATTTCTCACATTTTGCCAAGAATGTAACAGTAAGTCTCACCAGTCTTTATGAGCTGTTTCACAGTAGCATAAATCAAATCGATTCCTCAGCCAGATTGTAGTTTGAGCTACTTCTATTTTTATTTGATTAGTAATGATTTTTAATTGCTGGCTGCAAATCTTGAGGGCGAAGCCTATAAATGCTTTAATTGCTTTTTCCCTGGGCCTTAGCGGAGTGAGAGGCAAGAAACAGTGCATTGTGAGGGTTTTATATCCCGGGATGCAGTCTGATTGCTGGCTTCCTTTCCCAGAAGCCTCGCTGGTATGAGGCAGATGCTCTGACGCAATACAGATAGACAGTCACTCCCTTACTTCACTTCCACATTCCAAATCGTTTGATAGATTCCAAACCGTCTTTTATTCTGCACACCTGTTTACTTCTTCTAGGCTGCATTAAAAGCTTTGCATGTGAAGAAGAAGAAGTGGAATTGGAGAAACCAGGAATAAGAGTTAAAAAAAACCTGAGGGGAAATGAGGGAGGGACAAAGATGACGGCAGATGGGATGAAGAACATCTTGCTAAGAAATGAATAAAACAAACATATAAGTTTACAGTTTATTAATGATACTCAGGTCAGACAACTTCCATGTAAAAAAAACCCCGAAAAACCAGCAACTTAATGGAAAGATTTCTATACAGTGATGTGTGTATTTGCATCCAATGTTGTGCACGTGTGCGGTTCCTCTAAGCAGATATTGCGCCATGGGCATCTCAGGCTTTGCCAACGCTCCTTTACAGCCTAGCCTTTGGTGTGGTAACTAGTCCTTTTCTTCTACACCTGGCAAACCTCTCTGCCTATCCCACCCACTTCTTTCAAGTTTAAGTAGAAAACACTAAACTAAAATACTATTAGACTGCCTTCATGTCCTCCCACTCTCCAATTAAGAGTTGGAGCTTGTTAAGAAACAGATTCAAGCAGTGTGGTAGGTGGGACGGAGGGGACGGCTGTTTTGTCTCCTCAGAGAATGATGCGAATCACTTCAGCACGAGCCTCTTGACATGGACCTGGTCTCGGACGGGGCCCCCCTGTGACCCCACTCTTCCCTCTGCATCGGGTCACCACCGCTTCGCCTATGCATCTAGATCTCAAGCACTGCTTTTATACCCCTTTCTCCTCTCCCTCCTCCTCCTTTTCCTTACCCTCCACCTCCAGCTTTCCCTTTAGCCTTGGTCCCCACAGAGCATCCTTTCATGTGTTTGAAGTGTAGGGTGCAGGAAAATTAAAGTGTGTGTGTGAAAGAGGCAGGGTTGAGGACAACCTCTGTGTGATGTGTGTATGAATGTGCAAGGTGTTCTTTGAGAGGTTCTCTCTGGACCTGATGGGCAAAAGAAGAGCGGGGAAGGGGGGGCGGCTGGAGACGGCTGGAGAAATGGCCAGGAGGGCTGTTCCTTTCTCTTCATATGATGAAAGGAGAGTGAGGGAGAGAGAAAAGAAAAAAGGGGGGGTCCAGATGAAAGTAAGGGGACGGGTGTGCTTCTGTTTTGTTCTTCGCGCTTTAGTCTGATTTGAAACATGAAGCTGTAGACAGCATCTCTTTATCCTCCCTCTCCTCCTCATCATCATCATCCCAAATGAGCCCAAAACTCCAGCTCCTCCTTTGGCCAAAGCATTCGGTACAACAGACTAGCCACATATTTACTGCTGCCTAAGCTTATGATACCAGCTGAATTCCTCCTCCTGTAAAGATGCTTAATTTTGTGGTGTGCGGCGGGCTTTGGTGGACTGATGTCTGCCTTTGTGTACCTGCTAGTCCACCAAATCCATCACGAGGCCGGCCAGGCCGCATCAGCGCAGCTTTCCTCTGCATTCTCATGCCGAGAAAAACCCAGCTTAATGGAGGGGATTTAGGCCCGACTCCAGCAATGATGGTGGCGAGAAAAATGAGATAGCACTAAAGGAGGATAAGCGGGATGGGTCCAAGCGGTAAAGTGGGACCTCCCAAAATAACTCATGCAAATGGGAGACGTGTGTGAGAGGGGGAGAGGTTTGTGTGTCCTCAATTATGTCTTCAATTTGCAGTCGGAGGGACTCTCCCTTTGTGTTCCAGCAGCTGCAGCAAGAGTTTTAGAGGGGGGAATTCTGTATCTGAGTACCACCTATGAATACACACATACACACACACAGAAGGGAAGAGCCCCATGTGACCCTGCTTGTTGCCATTAACATAAAAGACAATGAAAGAAGAGTGGAGTGAAATTTCACAAACACAGACTAGATAAAAACAGAGTTTAATATGAGGGAAATAGAAGATAATAGAAATAGTACATTTGGATTTCTATAGTTTTGTCGAGAGTTTTGTGTGTCTTGTCTGGGTTTAAAGGGACACACACTATTGTACGCATCGATTTCAGAGTCCCTAGTTGCTGTGAAGGACTCGGATGAAAGATTTGTAATACTAAATATCTTTGGCCAAAAAGAACCTTTATGTGATTTGAATGTATGTGGATTATGTGAAACTGAATTTAAAACAAAGGTTTGAACAAGTAAAATGTATTTTTGAAATGTTGAAGTTTGCGTTTGGTGTTCAGGGTCATTTTACTAATTCTAGTGTGACACAGCAGAAATGGAGCTTGTGAGTTCTGCAGCATCAATTTTTTCCCATTCTTTTAAAATCTGTCATGTGCAAGTCCCCAAACTTTATGAAATCACAATACTAGTTCACTGGAATACACCTTTAACTCACCCAGTCGTCCAAAATAATTGATGGGTGAGAGTTTGACCACGGGAAACTCTCAGAGGTCAACTCCGCTACACTGCTAGCCCTGCACCAGGTATGCAAGTGCATGAACGGCTGTGTGTGTGTGTGTGCTTGTGTGTGCACTCTTCCCTTTGATTCCTTCCTTATCTCACTCCCCTCCCCCCTGTGTTACACACACGCACACACACCCTCGTCTGCCGCCAGCCGAGTCCCCTGCGGCCTGGCGCAGCAAACAGATCGATACACCGGAGCTAGGCCGCATTAATATCTGTCGCTTCACCCCCCACCCCGGCGCCCGCTCAACTGCTTTAGCACACACACACTCACACTCACGCACACACACAGACACACACACACATGCAAGCACCTAAATCACACAGACACACACAAACACACGTCACACCCGTACTGGCGGCGGAAATGGCCTCTAGCTCCCGAGGGATCTGTCTAATTAAAAAAGAGGGGGTGGGGGGGTAGAGGGGGCGGTGGAGAAGAGCAGCGAGAGAGGATAGATAGATTGAGGCAGAGAGAGAGAGGCAGCAGGATGGATTTTTCTCTCATTAGAAGCCATGTCTCCTGGTGTGGCCTGGCCTGGCTGATAATGATGAGGCCTTTTCCCCGACGAGGGCAAGAGACAACCGGGGATTCTGGGAGAGGAAAAGAGATAGGGGGAGAGAGAGTTGGGGAGTGAGGGAAGAGAGAGGTGGAATGAGGCAAACGTTGGAGGGCAGAAGGTGGAGAGAGAGGGCAGGCAGAGATTGAGGGAGAAGTTGTAAATGGTGGAAGAGGCAGGGAGGGGTAAAACCAACACCACGCCCAGTGTACAGAGTTGCGCCCTTGTACAAAAAACAAGCTACCAGCTATTTGTTTAGAAAGAATGATCTCATGCGTTCATTTTTCCTGTCGTCTTTACAGGTTTTTCATCTTTCATGCCTGTATTTTCTTGCATTTTGCTCAAATCTGCTCTGCTTATTATTATTATTATTATCAAAAACTCTGCAGTGATTTAAGCATCTCTGTTAAAAACTTGTTCATGTTTAGTACGTGTGGATTTGTATGCTCATGTGAGTCTATATGGGGATTATAAAACACGTGTCAGTCATTTCCAGTATTAATGTGGAATGAACCAAGTGCAGGTTTTTATGAGTTATCTGCATACTTTCCATTACATTCATCACTGCAGGACTGCGAGCAACTTCTTGCAGTTTGCTTCGCTCCTGCTATTTTGCCCTGAAAGCTAATAATGTTCATACTTTAAGCTAATATACAACACACTGTGAATAAGGATCTACTGTAAGCTGGTGAAATGTGTAGTCAGTAGAATTTTCAGTTTAAAATCTTCAATAAAACGCTGTGATTCTTTTAATGTCTTAGCAATTTAGCTCTCTCCCTCTCGCATCCTCTGAGTCTATATTTTCCTTCCTTGAATCTTCATTATTAATCCTTAATTTTCTTTTTCATGTTAACTCTATCTTCCCATCTCTCACTCCTGTCTGCTTTTTTTTGCTTCTTTCCTCATTATTCAGACACACTGCGTATCCGCCAGGAGGCATTGGCTGCGGCGGTGAGGAACCCAGCAGCATTAGAAGCTCACCTTTCCTCCGCCGGCAGCTCATCTTCGTCCAGCCAGAGACGCAAGCAGGGCCTGCCGCAGCACCGTGACGCCCATTACGCTGACAGGTAAGAAACATGCTCGCTCGCAGCTCAGACCTATCCATCAGCCCGGCCATGCTTAGCTGCAACCCAGCTGGCCCGGCATTATTCATCATTAATAAAGCCCAACACCCACATCCTCCACACACACACACACACACACATACTGCATAAAAGGCCCTGGCTGATGTGAGCACATACAAATGAGTAAATCACAAATGAAACAATACTCTCTGCCTTTCCAGAAAACGTGAACTCTTTCAGAAAGAGCAGGAGTTAATCACCTGCCAGTTAGCATCACCACACCAAAGCAAATTGTGCTCTCTTCCTCCACCAAGCTTCCCCAGCATGATCTGATCTCGTATTTGGCTTTAGCCGTTTGTTTGTGAATGCATGTGCGTCTATGCATATATTGTTAAAATAAGGATCCAATA
>KV751326.1:355678-388112 GCA_001698575.1 Mola mola
ACTGGGCAAGGCCGACATCAAGTACCACCTGCCACCTGGACTCATGCCGCCGCTGCCTGCTCTCCACGCCCAGACGCTGCCCTTCGGATTCCCTTACACCAACCCCTACTTTCCCACGGGTGAGAGCCTCGTGCACACACAATGCTGAAAGACGACATGTGAAAGCCATTAGCGTCACTCCGCGTGCATTTCCCCTGTGTGGAGCCCTCTCCCTGTCAGGGGCCCTGTCAGGGGCCCTGTCTCTGACCCCCGCGTGACCCTCACGCACACCAGCGGCTGCACAGCCACGTGGGCAGAGGTTTTTTTTTTTGACAGGTTCAACTGCAACTTTCTACCACACTAAATCTACCAACATATCAGTCAACTTTGGTAAAATTTCCCTCCTCGACAAGCATCACATCTGAGTGGCGCTGCATTTATTTGTTGACTTTTTAATAAATTATAACAGAAAGTCATTCCCAAACATGTTTTTGATTCACAGCTAAAAGCTTTTTTATGCGATTTCTAAAAGTCTCAAATGTTCACTGGTTCCAATTACTGATTTTAAGGATTTAATGTCAGATTAAATGTCTTTGGGTTTTGGATTTTTGGTCACACAGAATTAAAATATTCAGTGAGTCTTCTGGGTGTTTTTCAATGTTTTCTAACATAACAACAAACTAAGCACATTCACAAACACTCATGACTATTCGGTCAGAGTATTACCGAATAGTTATCCTGACCCAACAGGACTAAATCAAATTCACTGCCGTGTTTCTTACATTTTTCTAAAATGTAGCTTGAAATATTATTGCTTGCAGCTTTCAGGTCCTCCCTCATTTGAAAACCATGAAGTGGCAGGGACTCTGTAGCTGGCGTTTCAATTGACACATCATTTTGACCCATCACTGCTCTTTCAGGCTCTGTGGGAAGTCTCTTCATGGATGGGGACGACTCGGCCACAGCAAACCCTGTGGAGGACATCAGCAAGTGGAGTGTGGAGGACGTGTGCGGCTTCATAAGCAGCCTGGCCGGATGTGCTGAATACACACAGGTGAGGATGCAGACAGGGAGGAGAGAGAGAGAGAGAGAGAGAAAGAGAGAGAGAGAGAGAGAGAGAAGAGGGGGTGGAGGCCGGGGGTAGGCTGACTACTAACCACAGAAGAATAGTGACCGAGACATGATACATACCGGAGCGCCGCTGTGCTGCTTTCAGTCACGTTTAGGTAGAAGCACCGATCCCACATAGCAGTTTGTCATGTTTACTGTGGACGTGTGTGAATTCACGAATGGTCGCAGCCATATTGGTGGGCTTTGTGTGAATGGTGAGCGGTCCACATAAGTGTTCACCGGTACCCTGCGTGAATGAAACGTGTATTTGTGTGTATAGCCTAATATTGTTCCAAAATGAAACATCCAGCATTTGAGAAAAGGTAACCAGTTGTACTATTATTCCTATTTATCTGTTTTAGATGAAAATTCACATTAGAGAGTCATGCAGACTCTGGCTTTGCTGTGACGCAGATGTAAAGGAAGGGTGGCACAAAATCCGTACCTCTATTTTCATGCAGAGCCGATTTGTATAGTTCAACTGACACTAATATGGAGGCGTCGAGTGTCAGAGTCGGCCCAGTCAACTGGGAACAAATATACTCTTCTCATTACAAAATTTGCTCTCAGATAGCTTCAGCAGAGGTAGTTTTTGCATTGGGCATGACTGTGAAATTGTCTGTTTTGCTCTTAATGTGACGCCACTCACAGATCTCTTTAGTGAAAGTATGGACCAGTGGAATGACTCCAGTGACCAATAGCATCTAATGTACTCATTGTTGGAAATGTCTGTTATGGTGCTTATATGAACCATACGTGACAACATTTACTGCCTCTTTTTGTAAAATTGTTGAAAACAATCAGGAGCTTTTCCTCTCAAAAAAGGGGGTTTGTTACTTTTTGGAACAGAGCCGCTGTTTGTTGGTTGCTTGAGTGTGTAGGTGTGTGTGTGTGCGTGTGTGTCGGGCCCGTGGCTGAAGAGGCTGTGTCTCTGCCAGGTGTTTCGGGAGCAGGCCATTGATGGAGAGACATTGCCGCTGCTCACTGAGGAGCACCTGCTCAACACCATGGGACTAAAGTTGGGGCCCGCGCTCAAGATCCGCTCACAGGTACACACACCGCAGACCCGCCTGTGTGTTTGTGTGTGGAGCTGCCGTGTGCTTGAACGTGTGTCTCTGTCCGTGGGTCCGAGACGAGCCGCTAGTGTAGCACAGACGATCCCCTTAAAGTAGCCAGCCCCACACACTGCCGCCTCTCTTCTCTCTCTGTGTTTACAGTAGACAGCACAAGTTGGTTAGTTAACGCTTGACAGGCGCCACTGACGCTCTCGTCTCCGCTCCGCAGGTGGCGCGCCGTGTTGGCAGGCTCTTCTACATGACCGGATTTCCACTGGCATTTCCCTTCCCACCTTCTGCTGTACTGCGCCCCCCAGAACGGGATCGGGACCCCCTGCCAGTCTCCCTGTCCCTCCCCCACAGACCCACCTCCACCAGCAGCAGCTCCTCACCGTACAGCGGCCCCGCCCCTGGGTGCTCCTCCCCCAAGCAGGAAAACGGCTCCACTGTGGGAGGAAGATATGAGGCCAAAACGCCATCGTAGAAGAGGGACGGGCGGGGTGAGGAGGGCAGACCTGCTTCAAACTAACCAGAGACCAACAGGTCCTCTTTAACAGGACCCCCCCCTCCAGCCTTGGACTTTTACACTAAAATGTATGGGAGGATGTTAAAAAACAACTGGACAACATGGACAAATCATACAGCCTCTGCAAGAGGCTGCAGCCCAATCCAGACAAAGTGGGTTGGAAGGCAGACACATGAAGCAACAAAGGAACAGAGAGAGAAAAAGGAGGAAAAGGAGACAGCTGGTCACAGACAGACTGCCAAAAAAAGGAGCGAAGCCCTGCCACAAACGCGACATTCTTGCAAGTCAGACAGTCAGACGCTAGCGGAAACTCTTCCTTCCTTCCTGGGCTGGAGGAAGCTCTGCGTGCTCGCTCTCTTTCTCTTGTCTCTATCTCCCCGACTGCTCTCACCACAAGCCCTGCAGTACCCAGGAATTAAAGAGGCGCCTTCCCCCCCCCCTCGCCTGTTTCCTGAGGCCAAACAGCAGCATGGAGCTGTCTTTGTAGAGGCTGGAGTTGAATCACATACTGAGCAGCTCCCCCTTTATCACTGCAACTATGCATTCCACTGTCCTGATACCAAAGATGACCGGATGTGTGGAATTGGACCCGTGTTTTTGTTTTGTTTTTTTTTTTGCATTAACGGTCTCAGAAAAAGTTTGGTCCAACAGGGAAATGCTAGGCTAGTGCCTCACTTGATGGACTGTGTTTGAGGTGGCAGAGCCGTCATACAAACGTGAAACTGAGAAGCCTCGATGAGACGAGGTGCGCTCGTGTTGACTACTGTGGGAGGTAGAAAAATAAAAAAAACATGCAAAATTGTACAGAATCATGCTTAAGATGAAAATATCCCGAAGGTTACATATGTGGTACTTTTACTTTTTCATAAATGTAGTTGCACGATTAAGGTTTTCTTTACTGAAAAATGTGACTTGCTGAACTTTGGTGGTACTTTTGTTCATATTTTTTTTTTTGTTCTGCCACTCTTTTTTAAAGTGTAATATTAAAAAGATGCTCCAATCTTGAATGCTACTTCAGCATATAAATATGAGGAAAAAAATATTTATAGGACTTTTGATGTAGTAGATAAAGCAGATTACAATATGTATTATAATTAGCCCTTAAGATGGATTCCAAAGATACTTTGTTTTCTCTTGGTTGCAGGGAAAAGAAAGGTGCAAAGCTCTTAATGCAAATGTTTTGAATTTGTTATGGAATTTTTTTTTTTTTTTTTAACTACGCAAGCAATTAAAAAATGGTCTCTAGATTGCCCTTCAAAAGTTTTGTCTTCATCCTATTTTTCTATTCACCACACAGGTGAAATAAACCCTGAAGAAAATTCATTTCCTTTCCGTCTTGTGTTTGTGCGCCTGTGTCAGATAACTTATATTTGCCTTTTCCTCCTCAGGTGTTTGTGGTTCTTGTGTGAAAACGTGCAGAAAGGAGTGTGAAGTCTCCTGATGTTTGTGTGTGTGTGGAGGGGAGGTGACCCATGAGGGGCACAGTTCAGGTCAACACCAGCTGTCAGAGTGTGAGGTTCAGCCACAGGCCAAAGCCTCCATTGCCTATGGGGATAAACCTGACCCTCCTCATCCACCCACATACATCTCACGCACACACATTCTAGACCAGAACCAGAAACAGCTCCTCGCTCACTCTTACCTTCCCCCCTTCAAGAGTTCACACTAAAACAGTAGGTTTCGGCACGCTCTGCTGGGACTTCCCCTCGCTTTGGGCTGGGCCTCTACCCCACAAGGCTGTGTTCACTGCAAACGACTAGGGGAAATGTGACGACGCACCCGAGTTTTTCTTACGTCGCAAATCACACCAAATGAATCATGAGTGAATGTGTGCAATAATTGTTCACCCACTGAAAAGACGGTATCACCTTTACCTCGGCGGTGCAGTGAAGTCGAGAATGGAGAGGAGCGAAGTTGGGAGCATGTGAACACACAGAGCGAAAAGACAGTGGTCTGGGCGGGGGGCTGAGGAGTTGGCACAGAAACAGACCAGTCTGTGTTGCTGCTCTACCACCTGGGCAGAGAGTCTTGGCACGGCATCAGACGCCACCCTGCCAGCCTGGCGCAGCACTGCCGCCTCAGGGCTAAACAGCCACCTCTCTGTACTCCTCCTTTTGGCTGTCCCAGCCTGGCTCAGCCCTGCTCAGCAAGGCTTGTAGCTCTCTCCAAAATAGCCCATCCTTGCAAAGCCTGACGGCCCCTGCAGGTGTGCACATGTACGGAGGACACTGATGACCTGTTCCAGGTGCACTTGTGCATCAACATGCTTCAATTAATCACTCTTATTTTTAAATAAAGGAAACCAGTGAGAATTCTTAAAACTTTTTTAAATTTTTTTTTTAATAATGTTGCAAAAGTTCCACCATAAACTTGTTTGTACTGTACAGGTCAAACGATACAAAGAACAAAAGCAAAGAATACGGGAGAGTCCAATGTATTTTTAAGTATAGAAGGATGGTAAAGTCGAGAGCGTCTCTCATGTGAGCATGAACGTGTGCATCGGTGAACCTCAGTCATCGTCAGACAGCTCCAGGTCCTCCACCACATCCTCGCCTCCTTCTGCCAGCTTTATCAGAGCAGACGAAGACAGCGGCTGAGGCGCCTTGGAGGTCCCTTCCTCCCGTTCCTCCTCATCATCATCTAGGATGTTAAAATAGAAGAAAAAGGAAGCACTTTAACTTCACATGAGATTATATTTGTGGAAGGTGCCACGAGGTTTACATTTTTGAGTGCATGAAGGTGTGAACCTGAATGAAGTAATCTGATATGCATTTATTAAAACACAATATCAGACCAGATATTCTAATGTCTCTTATAGTGACATTTGATAATATTACACCTGTTTCACTACATATGGATGCCTACAAGAAGAATTAGTTGTCATACATGAAAAATGGCCTATGGCTCTATTAAATATGTTATATGCTTTATTAGTTTATTAGAAATGAGTGAAAGGAAAATAATTCAGCTTTAGTGCTTCATTAGATGTTTCTGCTTGAGGTTTTTTTTTTATCACTTTTATTTATACTATTTGACAGATCTGTGTGGATATATTTCATTTTTTGGGGTTTTAAAATCTTGAGCAGGACATTTTTTTAACCCTACCATGCTCACACTACAAAGTTTGAAAATAACGACGCATCGCACACTACAGATAAGTGTGCCAGAGGGAGCGACATACCAGATCACGTTATCTCTCTCAGCTGATCTCAAAGTGGAGATTGCTGTGGTGTGAACGGGGGTCAACTACTCCTTCATTGATTGTCAACAGCAGTTAACATGCTAGCTGACAATATCCTCATGGGCTGGAATGTTTCCTGTTGCCTGACAGCACCTTCGCTCTCTCTCTCTCTGTCTCTCTCTCTCCAGTTTGACTCAGCAGAGACAATAATTACATAATCATTCTTTTTTTGAATCCTAAATAGCCCAGATGACTTCGTTAGCAGTTCAGGAGGTTTAAGCTTCAGTAAACTGTTCACTTTACGAAATATTTTGGGCAAGCAAGCATTAGTACTGACAAAGGTCCCAGAGCAGATTTCTCCTCTGATAGTCATCTTTAAACAAAACTTTTCTATCCTGTAAAATGATCTACAAATGTTTTCTCATTTCTTTTGATACATTACTAACATGAAAATTGGGGCATAATACTCTCTATAAACATGTTACCACTTTCAGGAAATGATTCATTCATTTCAACATTTTCCAATTAATCGATTTGTCTATTCAAAGAGTCAGTTTTTAAAATAGTTGTCAATTCACTTCTTTAAAATGACTAATTTAATCTTGTCATCTGTAACGAGTCTGTAGATTCACACAAACTTCTACATGTTTGTTCACAACCACCAATGTGCCTCTTTTTGTGACTGCACAAACCTGAATCTCCACCCTCCATCTCGTCATCCTCGCTCATGTCAGACAGATCTTCAAGATCATCGTCATCATCATCTAACCCGTGGCGGCCTTTGTTATCTGTGGAGGCGATAGTGGGAAAACAAAAATTAGAATGCACAGAACTTTGACTGGCTTCATTTCCTTCAGACATTCCCGAGTTTGAGTCTGTGCATCGCTGACGTCTGAGGGCTGTGGAGACACCTATGTGGGCCAGGCTTCACAGGCAGTGTATTTCCTCCTGAGATGGAACTGAGAGTCGATTACAGCCGCCGCCGCTGCTGCACAAACACCCATGACAGTTTACTACCAGCAATTTCAGACATCTTATGCTCACGGCATAAATATAGCAAATGGAGATAACAGGCAGGTTCCACAGCTTCAGTGATGGGAGAGTTGGTGTGTGTGTGCCGGAGAGAAGCTGGGAGTTGTGAGTCTGAGTTTGTGTTGCAGTACACACTCTGTGTGATTGTCTCGCCAAAGGGACAACTGGGGTCCACAGGCTTTGAAGTTGTGTTGCGATGAGAGAAGCAAAACAGAGCTACTTCCTGTGCTACACTGCAAACACACACACGGTGCTATCTAAATATAAGATGACAAACACTCTGTCCCTCTCTGTTGCTCACGTGGTGCTAGCAGAGCTCAGTAGTACCTTAGAGGTTGCTTCCATATGACCTTGACGACTTACTTACCACACACCCACATCAATCTAAATCATCAGCCCCTTCCACTCACACGCCCCCCTTTTTTCGCGAGAGATCACAAAGAGTGCTGGTGAGCTGCCCAAGAGTTTATGGCCTCTCAAGACTGGACTAGGACGTGGTGGGTGTGCACGTGACGCGAGGGAATGACATGCGGGGGAAGACAGCTGAGGCCGACAAAGCCAGAAAGGGAGAGAGAGAGAGAGAGAGAGAGCAAGCTAGAATGAAAGGGAGAAGGACGGAGGGGGAGAGGAGTGGGAGTGGCCACCTCTGGCTGTTCCGCTGGACTGGTTTGAATTAGGAACCCCCGCTGGGATCCAAGCCTGTACTTCCTGCCAGGGGGGGGGGGTTCAGTTTGTGTGTGTGTGTGTGTGCGCACGCGAGGAGGTGGGAAGGGGGGGGTGGACAGAGAGTGAGAGAGGCGGAGGCCGGCCATTCGCCGGCAGTTGCCCATCCGTTTGTGGGGACTCTCCCTACAATGAAGTCCAGATGCATTAAAAAAAAGAAAAATAGAGAAAAAAAAAAAATCCCCCTGCCGCCTACTCCTTTCCTCTGTGACCTTGAGGATGACTTTTTTCTGGTTGGAACGTGTCCGAGTGGGAAGCTGTAAAAGCGAGGTTGCAGCTGCGCGTGACCTGTGGACGACCCCATGAAGACAGGACACACGGGGCTGACGGCCAGCAGCAGAGAGAGGAGCTGACTATCTGATAAGAAGAGATTTTAGGTTGTTTGATTTGTGACTTCCTTCTCTGTCCGCCTGTTTCATTAACTCGGACTGTGCAGTGACTGCTTAGTTTTTCTATTTGCATCTTTAACAAACTTTATACTTCTACTTCACTACGGCCCAAATACTGTACTGCTCTTATTCAACAATTTAGGTCCTTGCTACTTTGCACATTGTCTGCTGCACCACAGCCAAAGCAGTTTTAAATTTAATTTGTCTTTGGCTGTCAGAAAATAAAATAAAACCAATGATTCTGCTTGTCAAAAGATTACAGAAGACGATTAGATCCACATATAAAATTTAAGTTCTGACTTTAAACTCAGACTTCTCTCATTTTTGAGAAACATAGATTTCTTTTTTTGGGATTCTGAAGAATTCTGTAACTCCAGTTAAAACTAAGAAAATAAATAAAGAAATAAACTCTGAATGTAAAGTCAGATTTTTTTCATAAGTGACGTAAACTTAATCTTCATCCATAAGAAAATTATGAATATTGGATCTGATCATTTGCAGTATAGTGAGTATAATACATAAATGTAAATATATATAAATGTATTTTCACTTGTACTTTTGATACTTAAATACATTATTGCTGTGAAATAACTTTTAACATCAGAAGTATATTTAATATCAGGTACCTTAAGATTTTTACCTGAGTATTACACTTAACCTTTACCAAACTACTTTTTTGGAACATGTCTTTTTTTACAAGTTTTAGGTGCTTTTTACAGCACTGACTAAACAGGTTTAACACTTTTAGCAACTACTTCAACTTAAATGCTTAAATACAGATGTAAAATGCAACACACACAGTGATTCAGCAGTAATATAAATCCAAAAACATTTAATAATCAAACCTTAAGTAAAGGATCTTAATACTTCTTCAACCACTTATCTCCTTCATTAATCTTTAAGATAGTGACTGCTTCAGACACAGAGACACATGGAAATCAGGCATCGCCATCGTCACTTTCAGATTTGCTTTCCACCCAGCAGAGGACCAGTGTGCAACAAAACACAGCCCCCTAGAGGCCAACACATCACAGCATTCTGCTGTACCAGTTACACTCCATCCTGCATGTAATGAATAGAAGATGAGAGTCAACTTGCCTCGAAGTTTAAGTCCGTCATCATCTGGATCGCTGTCGGACTCAAACAGGTCCTTGAACTCCTTCTTGTCCTCCACCTTCCTTTCCTGAACCTTCTTACGCTTAATCTCAGGGAGGTCCAGATCCTCCATCTTTACAAAATGGACACAAAAAACCCCTCAAAGGTCATAAAATCATTCTGGCAGAATACATCTTGCTGTTTTATGATTTACGCAATGAAAGCATATTATTGTGGTTAGTAGTGACATTCATGGAAAAGGGGGAATGTAGGTGGGATGGTTACCCTTTCTTTTCCAGAGATCTCCAGCTGAATCTCCCTTTCCCTCAGCTTCTTCCACTGGCTGTAGTACCTGCTGAGAGGAGTTCCCTCCTGCTGGATCTGCTTCTCCCAAGCCGCCTGGGAGAAGACACGGTGGTTAAACGTGTGTTGATATGTTCAATGAAAAACAGACCTGTGCCTGAGATTTTGATAAACATGAAAATCCAGGGTGGTAGTTAGCCTTTCGGCAGGTTCTTTCAAGTTCTGATATGATCTTACAACACGTGCCTTTCTGCCACTGCGTCAAACGGAGACAGACAGATGAGCTGGCGATGCAGAAATAGACATTGAAGGAGCCTGAAACGGGAGACAAGCGGATCTTCTCCAGCCCCTAAAGGTCTTTGTGGATGATATCGATTAGACCAAATCACATTATCTGACCGACAAATCCAATAGAGCGAACAGACTGCAGCCTCCTGTGCCCAATTGCTTAACACATTTACCACAATTTGCCATGTGGCTATTAAGCTAGGTGACTTGTACACAAACACTTGAAAAAGGGGATCAGAAAGCAAAACTGAAAATTCAGTTGTCAGCCACTGAATTCAGGCTCAACTCAGGTAAACAAAACATTCTCATGACAAGCATCATAGAAAGACAAGGAACATCACAGCGCGACATGAATGGGGGCGAGGCATCATTATTAGGCTCATGCACAGTCTGGGTAACATGCCAGCAGGGGGTTGGCGGCCAGAGGGGGGCTGTGGCCTTTTCTGCAGCAGCAGTGGGGCTGTCTGCTCTCCTTCGCCTGCAGTGACACCACCTCTACCGCTGCCGTGATGCCGCTGAGAGGATGCCATGGTGACAACCGCTGCTGAGCAGAGAGCTGTGGCGGCAGGAGCTGGCGCGGCGCTGTCCTGTCTGTCTGCTGTGCTTCGTTAACGCGCACTTCCACGCAGGTGTACACACACACTCTCTCATCAGCCAAGCCACACAAAGACCATCCTCTTTTATTTCATTCTTTGACAGTCTTAAATTATTAACACTACACGTCAAGGCTCTGAGCAGCAGCAAAGCCTCATAAAAGCATGTATGTGTGGACAGGTAGCGCACACACAGAAAACATGCTAATGGCTGCTCATTAAGGCACAGCCGACTCTGGTTCTGAAGCCCATACAAGCTTCCAATAACCACAGGGCCATTCTTAACCAGAGTTTAAACAGGAAAGTCCTCCATTATGGCTGACTGCAGGGGTCAGCAGTCAGGACTGAGATGGCCTAAAGCCTCTGGTTCAACTGGATGGAAGCCTGGAAAAGCAGCTTCTATTTATGTCAAGTTATCTTTGCAGTCTAACTGGAGCACAATGCTCCATTTCTGATCCCTTGAAACCTTGACACAAGCCATCAAAAAGCAGACACGACTACTCTTAAAGCTAACGGAAAAAACAAAACCATTTTTTTGGAAAGACGTGTGAGCTTTCTTGGAGAACACTGAGTCAAACTTGTACTGATTAGATCATGATTAATGAGTAAAGAATTGAAGCTAGGCAGAAGTCAAGCTGATTCTCCATTTTTGTAAATACCAATCACACCCACCACAGCAGCTGACAAAACCTCACCAAAAAGCTGGAAGAATGACAGCTCCTCATTATATCTGATTAATGTGTTACCAAGGAGGACACATGGAGAGGCTGCCAGGCATAATTAATTTTTAGATTTTTGGTAACCTCATAAGGTTTGTACTGTATGTGATGTCATGTGTGCAGCCTACAATACAAAAATTAAAAATTTCCTAGGACAATTTTGTTAATTACACTTTCCATCCTTCCCTGTCCTCTTTACACTGCAATAGGAAGACACACTAAAACGAGCAGTTCATTGGTTCTCGCCTGATGAACAGAGCACTGATCGTTATTTTGACAGTCTGGGCTCATGATGTGCTACAGTTTTTTCTCAGCTCAACATGAACAGCACACAGCCTCTTCACACAGCTAACTTCTGGGCTGACAAGTGCTGAACCATACCAGGTAGATGGAAGCTCTTCTAATACATGAAGTTGAACATGTGGGAGGGGGCTGATAAGGATAACTAATAAAACAGGTTGTAACAAGTAATAATGGGATAATATTTGGCCCAGTATAATAAAGGTGTTGATCTCAATGAGTAAAAAAGGCAATAAAACCAATGGTTAGATCATAAAACATATTACTAAATGACACATTAATTATTACATATCAGGGTACTAAATTATTATTAGCTGATGACATAATAATTTTATGTCCTACCAGATATTATTAAATCTTGAGTTAACAAAAACAGCTTCCATGATTGTAAAACAGACAAATCCATACAGGTCTTCTAAAATCAGTTAAAAGGATTTGACACTGCAGCCTTTTGTTAATTTCAGTGTTTGTAAATCTATAAAAGACTACTGTTTCAGTTACTTGTGCCATAACTAACCCATGGAGATGTTATGGTGAAAGGATTAAGTGGTATATTATTTAATGGAAGAGGTAAAATTAGGTCAGGTGAAGGGTAAGACAATTGTCCCTCCCAACCTTTGTCCTTTTCTGACACACACACAAACTCACCACAGAGGCAGCATCAGCCACTCCGAAGGAGGCCTTCTGTCTCTGTCCTGTGATATGGCTGCTGTTCTCCTGTACCTTCTCCAACAGCTGGCGCACCGGCTTGCAGTAATTGGCCACTTTGCATTCCTTCAGGAATGCTTTCAGCTGCAGGGACATTGAGGAGGAGTATGAGAAAGAGGGAACGGGTGTAAAGGATCATCTAATCTACCCGTACGGTGCATTAAGGCAGAGGAGAGTTTGTGGTCGTTTCCCCAGAGGGGAGCAGAATCGGCCTGGCAGGATCCCGAAACACAGCCCGACTCATCTATTTTGACAGGTTTTAAACTCTGGGAATGAGGTTCAGTGTCACGACTTCCTCAGTGGTTAAAGCTGAAAAACGTGAAATGATGTAATATCATTTCCCAGGATCAGTTGTTTCACCTGAATGATGGTTGGCAGGGCAAGCTCTGGGAAGCCGATGGAGCTGGCCTGAGTGTGGAAGTATTCCAGCATCAGGTCATACAGCTGGTCGATCAACCCATCCTAAAACACAGATTGAACAGCAAGATTCACCCAGATGTGCAAAACTTCCTTCTGCAAATACTGTAAATTCACTGCAAAGAAATACAGAGACAACAAAGGAGGCTGATGAGCGTTTCACTTGTTACAGAGGAAAGATGACTGACAGTTTAGCTTAGGCTGCTATTTTAGACTTTGAATCTCTGCCCACATCTTTAATTTGTTTGGCAATTCAGTTAGGTTCAAAGTTCCACTGTGGGAGATGCAATCAGTACTTAGAAGCTTGTTAACTTGTTCCAAAACAGAGATCAGCAGAGATAGGATGAATTCAACAGCACAAGTTCAAATTTGAAACAATATCAAGGAAGGTTTTGATCAGTGGGAAAGTAGAGAAGTGCTCCTAGATGGAGGGATACTAAAAACATGATAAATTTCCTTCCCAAACAGATATCAGCTAAAACTGCAATAAAAGAAATAACAATTGCATCTGAATAGATTAAGTTTAGCCTTGCTTTCAGTGGAGTTCAAGCACCTCTGGACTGTAAACAAAGAGGTTTCACAGGTTACTCTACGGATCAAATAAAAATGGGAAGTAAAATGCTTAGTCTACTCGCCAGACAAAATAAAGTTGCAAAATTTTTTTGTGTGCAATTAGTGACAAAACAAAAAAGTATCATGATTTGTATCTTACATCTTGAAATACACACATTCTACAGTACTACACACTTAAGCACAAACTAAACCTTTTTTACAAGTAAGAGTTTGGGTTTCAGCAGATCTGCGCACATTTAGCCGGGTCTGCTGCAAGTCTGCGAGGCGGGGGTTTGTGACTGCCCAGGTGACAGAAGTGAAAACAGCCATAGTGAGCGGAGTGAGAGGGATAATCCCACAGGGCCGTGCTGCAATCCTCTTGGCTGCGGCGATGAGCATGGTGACTCAGGGCCAGTTTTAGAGCCCTGACAGGGGGCTTTCCATACTGCCCTCAATCCCCTTATGTACACACGCAGGCTAACGCAGTGTCAGGATCACAGACACAAACCGGAGCGCACACAACAATTGCTATTCCTAATATTTTCCCTCAAAGGTGGTGCATGACAGTTACTGCTTACTTTGTAGGCTTTCTCCATTAGGTTGACCTTGTTAAGCTTCAGGATGACTGCAAAGTTGATAGGCTTCTTGCTCATTCGCCCCGGCTTCTTGTTGAATTCCACCTGTTGGAAGATCTATGAAGAAAACACATAAACTGCAAATGCTAAACTCTGGACCAAAACTGCTCAAAAGGCTAAATTTAGAAAATACAATACCACACACGATCTTAAGACAACAAAACATGTACTCAGAACTCAAAGCAAATACAAAATATACTGGACTACAGGGGACATATGACCTAATAAGCTGTGTTTACTTCTTTCCTCATTTTCTACTGTTCTTTTTGTTTGGATGACTCTCCTCATCACTCTCACAATTACCCACTCTGGACCGGACCAACATTGAAAGAATATATTAAAAAAGGTGACCAGAATGTAATATTTTCCTTCTAACATAGAAAGACAAGTTCAATATAAGGATTTTTTCATTAGATAAAGGTTGATCAGGCTCTTAAATGATGAATTAACATTGTGCACATTTCATCTTACATACTGCAGTGTAGCTGAGATGACACATTTCTATCAGCCTCTGAAGGTACATTCTCGTCAACGTGTGGGCTATCTGTCTACAAGCTGTAGCTTTCACATCTGCCCACAGCGTACAAGTGAATTTCTGCCGTGTATTTGTGTATCAAGCTATTTCTGACACCCTGCATCTCTGTGTATTTCTGTGCGTTTGTGTGTGTGGTCGTTAATGTGCGATGCAGCGCAACGCTCCTGGCCGGTGCTGTCTGTACAAACATAGGATGTGGTGGCGGTCTGCGGGGGAGCCAGGAGGAAGTGGGAAGGCATGGACCAACCCTGGTGCATACACATACACACGCACTGCTACTGAAGCAGGAAGCTCCAAATCATATACCCCCCCAGGAGATGTGAGAACCCACACAGGCACAGACACACAAGAGGAAGGGGCTGCTTCTGCTGCTCTAATTAAAACAGTAGCAGCGTACCTCAGCCTGCTTTTAACAGAGCTTTAACAAGGGGAACAGCAAAGCAGAAATAACACAGGAAATATTGTGCGTCACAAATAAACACAGTGTGCTGTTGGGGTTTAGAGGAGGGGGCTCTGTGTGTGTGTGTGTGTGTGTGTGTGTGTGTGTGTGTGTGTGTGTGTGTGTGCAGGGGAAAAAGAAGGTGGGGCGTGTGCCACAGGCAGATAGGATGTGGTCTGCACAGCATGCTAGGACCAGAGTGTAAGCCACAACTGTGCTTTTATCGCTTTGGTCAAACTGTTGCACACACACACTGAAATACAAACACACATACACTGACCGCTCCTCACAGGCCTAGATTGTCGCTGCCACCAGCAGCAACAATTTTCTCTAGCACACCATATGGCCTCTCCCAAGCCGTGTAGCATACATCCACAGACACACACATGCTAAACACCTGACCCAGAGAAAAAGTTGTCAGTTGGTGACCTAGTGGTCTGATAACAAAGGTGTTTTTTTTCTCTTCCTCTCACACACAAAGTTCCACCTTCAATATTTCCTCCTGAGCTCCTTTGGTTGTAGCCGTTAAAACCAACCCGCATTTCAGACGGCACGAATGTTCTTCCACAGCAAACCACGGACGGAACCATTTCATCACCTCTACCTTTTCATTGTTTCCACTTGTGAAAAAGGCAACCAACTGTCTGCTGTTGATTGTGCACGATTTGAAACACTCACACTTTAGTGTACTTGTGTGGCAAACATTGGACATCTGTACTGACTCGGCCGATCCCGTCCGATTCACATTTCTCGGTTGCAACATGTGGAGTAGCCACATGTAAGCGACGTACCTCCAAGAGGAATGGCAGAACAGGCACAAATGTGTTTGTGCTGCTGGACAGCAGAGTGAGGGCTCTGCAGCAGTGCATCCTCAGAGGGTGATATCTCACTGTGGGAACCAGTCTGTTCAGAGAGACAAGAAAACTGTGATCAGTGTCTCCACCTGCTGTTTGGAAATATGCAGTGATATTGTGGCTTCATGTAAATAACTGATATATTATAATGCTTTTGGAATAATGCCAGGAAAATGTCTGTGACACACAATTTTTGGAGGTTATTGATTATTAAGCAAATACTAAAATGTGACATTTGGTGGATGACAATGCTATCATGATTTGCTACTGCTAAAATTATAAAGAGCCCTTAAAACGACAGCAATATATATGAAAAAAATATACTACGGATAGAAATAAACACTAATTCCGTCACTCCAACAGTTTGGTGACAGCAGGAGACCCTTAATTCTCAATTCTGTACCATCCATTTATCCCAAGTGATTTCACAACTTGTGTGGATGTGTAATGCTAATATTGAGTGGATATCTGTACCAAAAGTGTTCTTACATTATCAACGCGTAGGTGTTAATCGGCGCGCGTTATAAGTACTGGTGTCTCAATAAAAATGATGCAGGAAGTCTGGTTGGATTAATAGATCCATGAGTAACAATTTAAATTCTGTCACGTAAAAAGAGCTAAATAATCAGTTACGCTGAGTAATGATAATAAATTATTTATTCTGTAATTCACAGGTGCTGAGATTCTGTTTAAAGCTGAAACAAGTGGCTTTCAACTTTCTAAGAAGATTGACAGGATGTTATTCTGTAACTACTTTTGAAAATTAATTTATTATGACAAATTTCAAGCTAAATTCCCAATAAGGTACTACTTTATAACATTTCATAGACAAATGTATTTGCGCAATATACAGTAACAATAATAATTAGTAACTGATAATGGAAATAATTTAGCTGCAGTCTAAAATTTGTTTATTTAAACCTCAAACTCAACAGAAATGATTAATTACACAATGTCTTGGACATCTCTTTAACAAGGGGGCTCTACAACAATTTAAGTTAATTTGAATAAAAACAGAGCTCTTGCATCTTTAAAAAGCTTTCAACAAACAGCCACCGGCTTCAACTGAGACACAACATAATGAATTTTTGATTTTATGAGGTAATAAGAGTTACCTCTGAGAAGATCTCCTTCACATTTGTATTGAATGATTTCTAATATGTGCACAGAAGTTTTAAGGAAATTTAAGTAATGAAACTGCATTAACATATACTCACTTGATGGTGCCAATTATGATTTGGCAAAGTGGATAGATGAGAGGCTGGAGTACGTCACTGGGGTGCAGGGTGCTGAGGACCCGACACCAGAGGAACAGACAGTGGATGTACTGCCAGTTATACACCGACTGATACGTTTCCTACACGAGCACATAGAGGGTAATTATTACAAATGCCTAAAACAGCCATCAGAACTGAACTCTGGGTGTTCATACAGTTTTAAGCTCATTTCATTTCAATTTGTTAATCAAAAAAAAATTAAATATGTGAGCACTCATTCAATAGCAAACCAAAAAAGGCTTCTAACATCCTGGATTCTGATAATCAAAATGATGTCTGTGTCTCAGTGTCTCTCTTCAACTCCCTGAACAGACACAGTCAAAAACCAACCTTCTTCTTCATGGTCATAGCGTTCCTGAGGTGGATGGCCATCTGTCGGATGTAGATGAAGGCTTGCTTGTATGTGGCTTGCGTGTCAAGGGAGTACATCTCTGTCAGAGTTCGCTGCATAAAGTTGATCATGGGCAGCACGTTGGGAGAAGTGAACTTGCAGTTTTGTACATAGGAAATGTACATTTGCTGCAAGGACAAAGAAAAACACCATAGAGACAGGACAAGTAAGAGGCTGCAACATGTGTGGTTTTGAGCATCAGTGATGAGGATCAAATAATAACAGTAAAAAAACAAACTTTGATTTAACACTGTTTCTATACCCATCCTTAAACTGCATTTAGTTCACCTTGAGTATAGGGTCAAGATATGTTTCCTGCTTGTGTCTGCAGATTTTGTTAAGGGCCAGGAACGCAAGAACCCGGCTCGTCTCCTCCCCTGTGCTCCACTGCTTCAACAGTTGCTAGACAGAAAAAGTTTAGATTGCTTCTAGGTGAAAAATACATCAATAACTGCTTTGCGTGGTTTAATCAAGAAAAAAATCCATTATTGTATCTTATGTCGTACCTTAACCAGTTGACGGCACTGTTTGGGTAGACAGAGAAAATAGGGTACGAGCTGGTTGGCATGCCGCAGGACTGCGCTGATGACTGTGGCCTCTGTTAGACAGGACAGCAGCTGCAAGTGGAGAGCAAGACAAAGAGTGTGACACACAGATGTTTTCAGAATGCAAAAGGGAGAGAAGAGGAAAATGTAGATTACTTGAGATTTTGATGTATCTTATCCTGTCTACCTCGCATTAAAGAGGCATAGATCAAAAGTGAAAAAATGCCAACCAACCTGAACTACTCCACTAAGATACATCTTGATGTCCGTCTGATTCTTCTGCCACTTCTGACTGGACGAAGGAAGCACCACCCTGGGAACAATCAAAGGAAAGTGATAAATGATCTACATTAACCCTCCATAACTGGATACAGATCAGGAGACTTTATACTTTTTCTGGTCTTTCTCTGGCTTCAGGCTGAGTATCCTCTGCAGGGTCACATCAATATCTCTGATACAGAACAGGACCAAGGCATTAAACACTGCAGACCAACAAAAAGAGAGAAAATTTATGCATATTAATGGAAAATGTTTACCTATAGTGTGCCATTGATCGTAAGTCTCTCAACTGACTCATCAAAGATCATCATTTGCTTTATTAACAGTCATTGAAACAATTTGGTACTGAAGTTGAGTTTAAACAAATGCTTATTTTTGTTACCACATCAAGCTGGGTTTTTTTTTTTGTTCCTGTAAATAATATTTTGTACTACATACACAAATTTTTCTACAGTGCTTTGACAAAAAGGTGAAAATAGTACAAATTAGTACATCCACTTAAAAATGTTTTAATAGTTTGCAGACACTGATTTAACCGTTTTAAAACCAAAAACACCAAAATTTTCCATTTCAAAATGAATCCCAAATGAATTGCTAATATTAGTAGCAAACACTTACAATTAACTACAAGGGGAAAAAAAATTGGTTGTTGCTGTTTTTGCTGACAAATGGCATCATCAAAAATGGTGTCCTACCTGAACTGTCGGCCACTTTGTATCGACACTGACCACCTCCTTCACCCTTGGTTGTGGCCACAGCAGCCTTGAAGGCCTGGGTGACTTCTCTGAAGAGCCGAGGGGTGGGTGCCTTCTTCATGGCTGCTTTCCAGTCCCCAATCATTTTATCTGTGACTCGGATAGTCTCATCTGCCTTTTTGGATTTCCTTGAGAGATTCTGACTCTGGTCCTCATCCTCGTCGCTAACAGTGGCTTCCTACATAAAAACATGCCAGTGTGAAGATTTGATTGCACAAGAAGAATCATTGGTTTATAGAGAGGTAGCTGATTTACCTCCAGGGCAGTTGGCAATCTGTGGTACTTTTTCTCATCTTCGTCCTCAGAGCTGTCTGTGTCGTCAAAGTTTAGAAGTGTTTGGTCGTTCTGTTGCAGAAATTTGAAGAACTCTGGATCCTTGCTCTTTAACCTGGACAGCTGCTCCTTGTGCTCAGAGGCCTTACCCTTCTTTTTCACATCACTGTAAAGAAAAAACATGCACAGAAACATTTGACTTTCTCAGAGAGGTTTGACAATATTATTCTATTACCATCACATCAGCGACACACTGAGTGAAAGTAAATGATCCGATAGCAAAGCACTCACATATTAGAGACTGTAGATTTCAGATCTTTCTTCTTGTTCTTTTTATTGACTCCATTCTGCTTGAGAATCTCTTCCTCCTCAGATTCACCATCACCTGCGGAGTCAAGATCACCTGACAGCAGGAACTCATCCACACTCAGGTCTTGTAATTTCCTAACAGAGACAAGAATTCAACAGATGAAATATGCTGGCCAAGATGTGCAGGGAAACTTTGCGTGCTACATAGTCTCCAGAGTTTAATGTAAAGCTGCTAGCTTTTCAGTTTCTCGTCCACCTACAACAAGTTTCCTTTAACAACCATTCATAGTCACTTTCTGACGAGGAAAAAAACAAATATGTAGCAGTGATTTTATACGAACTAGCTGCTTCACTAAGCTAGCATTAATAGCATGGATGCTAAGACAATCTCACGCACTGTTGGCTTAAACGAGCCCTATAAAACACCACAAATGCACCGACAGGTTGACAACACCTAGCCTGGATATGCAAACTACATAAATGTGCTGTTACAGCATATAATATACAGCACACGGTAAAAAGATAAAACAAAAATAGCCACCAACCGCTTCTGTTTTCCTGCCATGCTGTATCTAAAACGTGACGAGCCCACCTCAATGCCCACAATCCCTTGCGGCAAAAGGAAGGAATTGGTTTTATGTTTCATGGGTGCTAAGCGGTGAACTAAATGCAATGGTCCAGGCATTCTTAATTTCAGTTAATACTATCGGCAATATTTTTTAACAATAAATATATAAATGAAAATTTGTCATTAACGAGGCTCAACTGAATCTGAATGTTAGTTTTAAAAAAAAAAAAAGATCGAGCACGACAACCTTGAAATTAAAATTGAAAACACACAGTGAGAGCGGCGTACGAGAACAGGCAGTGTTTTGATGCTGCACGTGACGTTTAAATTGAATTTAAAGCTGCGACCACAAGACACGGACAGCTGACGGCCCACAGCGCCGGGATTTGGCTTTTTCATTTGTAAACGTTACGTTAAACAGCCACAAAGCTGGGCAAGCTTACAAACAGGAAGAAGTCACCGCTGTCAATCGACACCGACGGCGGCTGGTGGTGAGCATAGTAAATACTTCTTTGGGCTGAGCTATCTAATGATTTACAGACACTGACAGTAGATTTTCACTCAGACTGTTCTTATCAATGTCAATAACATTATAATAAATGCATAACCCTTCCAACCAAAAGATTACAAAGATAAATTTTTCGCCAGAATTTGCGAGTTGTTCGCTGTTTGTTTGATTTGTTGCCTGGGCTAACCGAGGCGGGGATTGTTCAGGTTGTGACCAATCATGGCTGTTCTAAGCCAAACTCCGCCTTTTCGAGCTAGATAAAACTGATATTTCGAACGCATCTTCGGGCTTCACTGAGACGCACAAGGGCGCTTAAGGTGGCATGCATCACATCAAATAACAAACTAAAACCCACCGTAAACATTTGAAAAATACACTTAAAAACCAACTTCCTGTATGCTTTGTGTGCCTTGTCTGTCACACAGCATCATACTTAGGTATACATACATAAGCAAATTGAGCAGCGCTGCTGTGTTTACCCCAAACACTTTCCAGCTCCACCTTAACAAACCGATGTCAGCTTTCATGCACAGTTTTTTTTTTTTTTTTTTTTTTTTTTTTTTTTTTAGACTTTTTTTTTTTTTTTTTTTTTTTTGCATTGACGTCAAACGCACACAGCACAAAACATAGGCTTCTTTCGTGTTTAGTATGCTTCAGTCAGAATATGGACAAAAAGCCAGACACCGGACCCAATTTTAAACGAGTCTGACTGCGACAGCTGCTGATTCATCCCACATCACACCGAGGGAGGCACTGCGTGCAGGAATAACTGCATCACATCTACCGGTAAAGAAATGACACATTCATCCTTTCTGCTGCTGCCGCTGTTATTCAAAATAAATTGAGTGGGGGTTGGGATTTCTTCAGATCGCATATGAAGGCTGATATATGCATAGAAACACCCGTCTGTCCGAAAGAGATCACACTGCAATACGTGTCCATCCACCTGTACTGTTTGTGGTGTGTAACAGGCAAGCCTCTGAGCAAGAGGTGGAAGACAAGTCCGTGATGAAAAGGACAAGTGCTCTGTTGGTTTTAGTTGTGTTTTTGCTGCCTCACCCTCCTGTGTGTTCTTGTGTCACTCTCTGGGGCACGAGGGCAGGTCGTTTCCCACATAGACGAGCATGGCTGGTGTGGGTTCTTTTGTGAGGCCTGTTTTGTTTTGGAAAAAGAGTTGCCGCCAGGGAGCTGAGGTGATATATGAGATGACCCTCAGTGGAACAGTGCAGTTTTAGCCCAAAGATCACCTCTGAACCGAAGACAATACAGCCATGGCGCATTGTTACTCAGTGTATCAGATATTGGATTCAAGAGGCACCGGAGACTAGACCTTATCAGAATCAAGGTGTTTTGTTGTTTTTCACCATTGAGGGTCACATTTCTTAGACTTCAAACTGATCAATAATATTTACCTGAGGAGGATGTGGAAGCGTCCTATTTAATATTCTAACAAATCCCTCTCTTCATATTTACTAACATAAACATAAAGACTAAAGGGCAAGGTCTTTCCACATGATATGAAATATTAATTACTATATATTTACTTATCAGTCAAGTTCATCTGAACATTATCAAATATATTAGAGCATTGTTTGAGGCCTGACGTAGTACCTCATCCAATTTAGTGCATCCTAAATATTCATCAGACGTTCAGTTAGAGTTTGAAGATGCCGCGTGACGATGGTTATGCAACACTGAAGTGTGTTCTCCATCTGAGAGCAGGGCGGTTGAGAGTAGTAAGGAAAAGGCTAACCCTCATTGCATCCTTCTTTCCTCTCATCCCGCCTACCTGAGGCTGCAGCTGGAGTGAGGCGGTGGTGGTTCACAGCTACTTCTGGTGCAATTAAATGCGCTAGTCAGCTAATCATTGCAATTAGACAACCCAAGACAGTCCAGTAGACAAGACGCTTTTTAATTCCAGTTAAAAGAATAACATCTATCATCTCTCACTTGTCATAGTGCATTTTAATCAGTCTTGACACTGAATGTCAGTTAATGAGGCCAGTCAACCGACTATGCTTTGTACTAGGATTTTTGTCCTGCTGGTAGGCTTCCTGTCATAGCTGTCAGGGTGGCCACTCTAACAGTAACTACAGGTAAAATGATTGCCCAGGACACCTGTCATAACATTTGCATTCTTGTGAATAAACAGAGTCCTTGCAGGAAGAATTAACAAAGCCATATTAATGACATTGGTGATATGTCTGACATGAAGGTTGTTTCCTGCAGGTTTCAGTTGCCCAGAGTGTGGCTCAGGCAAGAGCCCACGACCACCACATCAGGCACCATGATGGAAGGGGGCATGCAGCTGCTCAACCGTGATGGGCACAGCATCTCGCACAATTCCAAGCGGCACTACCACGACTCATTTGTGTCCATGAACAGGATGCGACAGCGCGGCCTGCTGTGTGACATTGTGCTCCATGTCTCCAACAAAGAAATCAAGGCGCATAAAGTGGTGCTGGCATCCTGCAGCCCCTACTTCCACGCAATGTTTACCAGTAAGTCAGTGACAGTGAATTTATTCTATACGTATCTCCTGTTTTTCTGTTGCTCAGTTCAGTGACACAACATCTCATGTGTGCAGTGAACGTCACCTCATCCTTCCAGCATCATCTCTTCCTTTCCCTCTTCCTGTCTGGGGCAGAGGTGGTCAGATGAGGACTGTGAGTGTCAGATTTCCTCCCGACCAGACATTTTGTGAGCGTACATTCTGTGTCCAGATGGTCTGTTGTCTGGATTTGAGACTCAGCTGCTGGAGTCTCATCTTTAATTAAGCCATTTGAACAGAATCTGCTCATCTTCCATGACCATCCAGCAAGCAAAGTCATACTTCACATGTCTCATGTGTTTGCATTTTCCTCCTGAGCCTGCCACAAACGCATGATTATACATGGGTGTACAGATTCAGGAATTTCAAGAAAATACGCACATTTGATTGACTGGACAGAAAACCTGAGCTATGCTGACATTTGACTGCACTTCTGAATACTTAAGAGCTGCCATGTGTCAGCATGATTGAGACGGGAGCCATTTATATCAACCAGAGTTTTACTGGGTGCAAACTAAAAATATAACAGTGCTCATTCTTTATGGTTATGCAGATGAGATGTCAGAGAGTCGGCAGACCCATGTGACTCTACACGACATCGACCCCCAGGCTTTGGAGCAGCTGGTCCAGTACGCCTACACCGCAGAAATTGTGGTTGGGGAGGGTAATGTGCAGGTAGGGTGGATGATTTCACATCTCCAGACAACATGTTCATCGTAGACTCTCCATCACATGGTAGACTTGTGATGTATTTCCTCCTGAAATTGCACATTTCCTAGACATTGCTCCCAGCAGCCAGCTTGCTGCAGCTCAACGGGGTGCGGGACGCCTGCTGCAAGTTCCTCCTCAGCCAGTTGGACCCCTCCAACTGCCTGGGCATCCGAGGATTCGCTGACACACACTCCTGCAGCGACCTGCTCAAGTCGGCGCACAAGTATGTCCTGCAGCACTTTGTGGAGGTGTCCAAGACGGAGGAGTTCATGCTGCTGCCACTGAAACAGGTAGGTGTGGTGCTTCCTCTGTTTCCCACTGTCTCATTTACCAACAGTATTTATTTATTTATTTGTTTGTTTGTTTATTTTAATTAAAGAAGAATGTTTTCAGCGGCATATTTCTCGTAGGAAATAAACACTTGTTAGATCTAGTTGAAATTGCTTCCTATGACTCACGCTGAAGTCACTCAGCTACTGACCAGCTGTTAAAATCATTTCTTACAAGACCACTTTGCCTTATGACAACTAAGAGTCATATTTAATGAATTAATTAAGGAAATTATTTACGTTTAGGTTAAGAATGTGCTAACTGCTGTTTAATAGCTTTACCTAAGCAATTTGTCTAGATTCTTAGAAATACACCAAAGAAAACTAAGATGAACATCAACAATCCTAAGAAGCACCTCATTTAGTTCCTACAGATTGCTTTATGCACATTCATTTTTTTTTTATCATTCATTAGGAGGAACTTTATTCTTCCTCAGTACGCTGCATCAATTGCTGTCTCTTGTGGTTTTATCATTCCAATGTGCTGCCATGGACTTCTTCATCTGGTACCTCAACATGGTTAAACTATCATTTATTCCGCCACTGGCTGCAGCGGAGGCAGCACTCTGGTTCATGTCCTGGAAGCTAGTGACATTTTCACTGTACTGCTTATTATAGAATGCACAGCATTGTTGACTTCTCTGAGGTATTAGTATGGATTTCTTTTTGTTTTTTTTGTATTTCACCATTACCATATGCAGCCAAGGATTTAGTAGAATTAAGGGTACTTTTAGGCTAGCTGATTCAGCATTAGCCATCAAGCAGTAGCTGTTTGGTTGCTAATCCGATTCTCAGACTAGCAGGACATATTGAAATGAGTCCCCGTGAGCAAGGCCCAACACACGTAAAGTTTGTCTCCAGTGGATCTGTTTTTACTGACCACAGATACAATTGTGGTTCCACTGGCAGCCTTTAGTTGTGAATATGTGTTTAGCAAGTGTTCCTAAAAAAGGTGCACGAATAAAGGCTGCGGAAACAGGTTTGGTGATAAAGGGAGCTGTGTAAATTTTACATAAAAGGTCAAAAATGAAACATTGTCATGATTTTACTTTAATATTTTGTTAAAGTTAACGTGACATTATCAGAATACATGTAATATTGCAGTAGGTGATGCCTTTGTCCACTCTTGTTCAAATTAGTAACTCAGTCAGAAAGGAAGCTGCATCATTTTTCAAGGTGTCTATTTCAAATAAATGCCTGTATAGCCTGTATAGCCTTGCCAGGTGACAAGGAACTAAAGTAGCAGTGAAAACAGGCAACCAGGAGCATCCTCCATCACTTTTCCATTAGCCCCTTGCCACTTCAAGGAACAATCCCCACAGCACTGTAGAGGCTGTGCTCGATGGGAGTAAAAGCTTCACTTCTCTGCCTGTGGTGGTCAAAGCCCTGCAACTGAATCTGCAATCAGAGTGAGCGGGACAGTCCATTAAAACAGTGAAAGTTAAGCTGCATAAAGGAAGATTAAAAATAGACCTTTTCCTTTTTTTGTTTCTTTTCTTCTGCGTATTTCCCTTGGCTCACTACTACATTCTGTCTGCACCGTGTCTGTCATTAATCTGCACCAGATCAGGCTGCTCTTAAGGACTCCAGGCCCACACAGCTGTGAAAGCTGCCTCATATTTATTTTACATGCTCCGTAAAGGAAGTGACAAGGTATAGAGGGGTTGTGACAGCTCTGTTTTGATGTTACTTCAGTGACGTTGCATCACATGCATTATATTAAAAAGGCAACAAAGGATGGATGCATAGTAATTTGTGTGTGTAGTGTATAAAGACCTTTTCATTCATTCAACCCTCAGTCATGCTGCCACACTAAAAAGATTAAGTTACTTAAGTAATTCAAACACTCATTTAACCAATTTTCTTTCACGTATCCTCAACAAATGCACACTCACAGTGAAATATTTGCGTGAGTTGATGTTAAGCAGTATGTGCAGACAGAGGTAAGACGGCCTGCAGGGCGAGGCAACAGCAGTATTTCTGTCTATGACTGGATTAATGGAAAATGCTAACTGTTGCCCTGGTCTGGTCAGAAAGATGGCAGCTGGCTGCTCTGGCCCCACCCAGCCCCGCCAGCTTTGGGTTGATCTGGCAACACTGCCAGCCAGCCATTCAGGCTGCAGCACTTGTGTCACATGCAAACACACACACACACACACACACACACACACACACACACACACACACAGATTGGCAATTTAAATATGTCAGAGTACCACAATACTCAGACAGAGCTTAATGTAAGAAATTAGTTTTTCTATGTGAATGATCAAAGTTAAAAAGATGACTTAAATGAGTTCGTTTAACTTTATTTTCAATCAGTTGATTCTGTTAGTTCTGATCTTAAAATGATGCAGGCAAAAAAGCACTGCCCATCCCTTTCAGATATCAGTGTGTTAAAGTACCACAAATCAAAGAAGAGAGTAGAGAGGCAAATATTCATAACAGCAGAAATCAGCTACAAGGAATTAACACTGGCTTTGCACAGGGCAGTCTAGCTTCTGTATGATGACACATTTTGTTCAGGAAGCTTTCTCAGTCACTCTTTATTCTGCAAAAGCTTCTCTGATGATTACGGCTGAATTAAAGACACCTTGAGCATGAATTTGGAGTCGCTTTCATACATGATCATATGAATGTGTTTACCCATCAGCTTTATTCTCTCCATCCAGGTCCTGGATTTGATCTCCAGTGACAATCTCAACGTGCCATCTGAAGAGGAAGTGTACAGGGCTGTGTTAAGCTGGGTGAAACATGATATAGATGGACGCAGGCAGCATGTGCCGTGGGTAAGACTTGTCTCACGTCACCTTAGAGGTTTCCTTCACATTTTTTTGACTATGATATTTAATAACTCAATTACTTCTCTTCCATTTCTGACTCACCATCCCTGTCCCCTTGTTAGCTAATGAAGTGTGTGCGGCTGCCGCTTCTGAGGAGAGACTTTCTGATGAGTAACGTGGATACAGAGCTGCTGGTGCGTCACCACTCAGAGTGCAAGGACCTGCTTATCGAGGCTCTCAAGTATCACCTGATGCCCGAGCAGAGAGGAGTGCTCAGCAACAGCAGGACACGTCCACGCCGCTGTGACGGCGCCGGCCCTGTGCTTTTTGCTGTTGGTCAGTGTGCAACTGAAGGTACCCAATGGGGTACACCTCAATTCATTTTAAGCTTTTAATGTCACTTACATAGTGTGCCACTGTAGAAAAACTGGGCTTTTTGTAGCATATTCATATAGTATCTTGAGTCCCAGATTTTAAGGAATGCATTGCAGTAA
Source organism: Mola mola (assembly GCA_001698575.1). Taxonomy (NCBI): domain Eukaryota; kingdom Metazoa; phylum Chordata; class Actinopteri; order Tetraodontiformes; family Molidae; genus Mola; species Mola mola. The sequence continues at coordinate 382,885 of KV751326.1, forward strand.
TATCAAACATTTCTCTTTTACTGCATAAGCTGAAAGGAAAAATGCTGAATGCCACTTCCTGTCAACATTGTTTTTTGCTGTCACCTTTACAGCTTCAAAATTCTAAATTAAGCAGTTTACAATATATAAACACAAATACAAGTCAATATACTAGTGCCTCAGACCGTATAATTTATATCTAATGAACCTACAACTGGAGCTCAGGAGTGATCATCTCAGCAGACGTCTCATCCACAGTTCTTCCTCCTCCTCCTCATCTCAGGGGACTTTCATATCTCGTTTTCTTCTACTCCCGCAACTTTCACCAAGTATGTGAAATGAAATGACGCAAGAAACTATAAAACTCTGGATCTGCTTGCATCACAACCTGGCTCATCTGATTCCTGCCAACATATTTGTGATGATCAAACTATTTACAACAACAAGGTCTGTGAGGGAATGGTCTGAGGAGGCCAGTGAGTGCTTTTCATCCCCAGACTGAGAAGTTCTCTGCAGGTTACATGGAGAGATGTCAACAACCTAACCCGCTGTATCACAGACTATCAAAATGTTTGTGTAGAGAACACAGTGCCTACCAAAATTATACAGTGTTTGCGTAACAACAAAGCCTGGATGACCCCTGAGTGAAAGCACCGCTGAAACATTTTTTTGGTAGATCAGGGCACAAAGAGGAAGTAAGGAGCTGAAATTCCGTATAAAGAGAGGAAAGGACAGCCCCAAGAGGAAACTGGAGAAGCGACTGCCCCAGAACAACACCTGGAGAGAGTCCATGTCCTATGGAAAACTTCATGTGTGGTTCCAGTACTAAAGACATCACTCTCCAGGGAGCCTAACCACTTCAGACCGGTAGCCTTGATTTCTCACAGAAAGAAGACAATGGGGAGGATTATTTTCAGTCACCTTCAACCCCTGTTGAGGTCAAACATGGATTCTACTGCAGTTCGAATATCAACCTGGTACCTCGGTCATCTACCTCTTGCAGAGGTCTGTGTCACACCTTGAAAGCTCTGGAAGCACTGCGAGGATCATGTTTTTTGACTTCTCCAGTGCTTTCAAAACAACACAGCCATCACAGCTCAGGGTTAAGCTCACAAAGGCAGGAGTGAACCATCAACTACCTCACCCACAGACCACAGTACGTGACGCTATCAGGAGGAACAGTGCTCTTCCCTTTTCTCTCAACCCTGTACACCTCAGACTTCAGACACAACAAACACACCTGTCACATCCTGAAAGCTCTTGGACAATACAGCTACTGTGGGACGTACCTCAGTGGAAACAAACTGGAGTGCAGGAGCCGCATCTAAGAATTGTTGACTGACGTGAGTTCAACCATCTGCACATAAACACCAGCAAGACAAAGACGGTGATAAGACTTTAAGAGGAAAGTGCCCCAGATCACACAAGTGAACATCCAGGGATTTGATATTGAGACAGCGGACACATAGAGATACGTGGGTGTTCACATCTGCAGCAAACTGGACTGGTCGTACAACACTGATGTCACTGAGTCATCCACAGAGTGGGAAGGAACGCTACCAAAGGTCCTTCATTCCAATGGCAGCCAGACTCATGCTTTGCTTTGCTTGGTCTTTTTGCTCTTACATAGTTTTTTTTCTTCCTATTTTTTCAGTCACTGTTTTCTTCCTCTGCTAATGTTGAGCTTTCTCCATTGTGGGATCAATAAAGTCATATCTTTTTATGTAAATGTGTGTGTATGTTTCTGCAGGTGGTGGCAGCCTGTTTGCTATTCATGGGGACTGCGAGGCGTACGACACCCGGACTGATCGCTGGCACATGGTGGCGTCCATGTCCACTCGGCGGGCCCGGGTGGGTGTGGCAGCCATTGGAAACCGGCTGTATGCTATTGGAGGGTGAGTGATTAAAAACTTTTAAAAAACTTGTTATCCATCATCAGGAAGCTGTGGCAAGTGGAGGCTCCCTCTTAGCTTTTCTCTGCAAAATTGCAGTTTAACTTGCCTAAATGTCACTCATTCAAAGGCTTTTTCTGATTCATTTCTTTCCACATCACTGAAGGTATGATGGCACCTCAGACCTCGCAACTGTGGAGTCCTACGACCCCATTACAAACTCCTGGCAGCCTGAAGTTTCCATGGGAACACGTCGGAGCTGTTTGGGTGTAGCCGTCCTGCATGGTCTTCTGTATGCTGCTGGAGGTTATGATGGAGCATCATGCCTCAATAGGTACACACAGACTGGTATTTTGCAGCACCGTTGTACTAGTCTATGTAAAGTTAAAGTAATAAATGTCTGTTCTGAGTTTGTCACACCACAGGAAATGGCACCTACCTTGCAATGTCTTGTTATATATTTGCTTAATGCTGAGCAAATGTGGGTTTAGTTAGCCATATCTTCAGAGTTACAGGCAAATGACACATTTTGGAAAACAAGAACACTGCACTGTTAGGGGCGGGACACAAAGACGGTCGGGTATTAAAAACCTAATACCTTTAAATGATAATTACAGTCATATTGTTCATGCAGAGTTCAACACAGGCTTTACCAGTACATCCCAAACTGCAATACTCTTACATAACAAGCAGGAAAAACACTTCCATCAAGTATGGACCTTGCTTAGAGATAAGATCATTTTTGGTTTTCTGTTTAAGTCCAACAATATTAAAGGTCATCATTGATCTTTTTAATAAATTAGGTCACAAAGACCTTGGGTCAACCTTACAGTGTCGTTATATTGGAGTCTTTTTGCTTTTGCAGTGCAGAGCGATATGACCCTTTGACTAGTACTTGGACCTCGATTGCTGCCATGAGCACACGTCGGAGATACGTACGAGTAGCAACTCTGGGTATGAATTTCGTAAAAACAAAATATTAAGAACATGCCATTTTACTTTAATTATGTTTCGCTGTTTAAATTTAAATGCCAAAAATCAGGAGGGAGCTACCAACTTATTTAATTGCTAATATTTGCTTTCTGACGGTTTACTCTTTTTCTCTCCAGATGGCAACATGTATGCAGTGGGAGGTTATGACAGCTCCTCACATCTTGCAACAGTGGAAAAATATGACCCCCAGGTAAACTGTACGCTATTTAATTTATCATCAAAGCTACAATCGACACTATGGATGAATTTGGATGAAAATGTGACCAATGTTGTTTTAATGAATAGAGCAACACATGGACAGCCATTGCCAATATGTTGAGTCGGCGCAGCAGTGCTGGGGTGGCTGTGCTGGACGGCATGCTGTATGTCGCAGGAGGGAATGACGGCACCAGCAAAAAAAGTGGCCCCCATGAACATACGCAGGTTAGTGTGCAAGGCCAAGTGTTTCGGTTACTGGATGATGAGACACAAGTGAAATCACATCCACTAGTGATGTGGCAATTTTTAGAAGTGACACTTAAACATGAGAGAGTAAAAGTAATCATGAGCTTTGCAGCGAGAACTGTTTGACAGGGAGCACACCCTAGACAGTTTTCAGAGGCAAGAGCAAACAGAACGAGTAAGGAAGCAGCTTGAAGCCAACTCTACTCCTTCAAAAATATCATCAAATATGCTCTAAGTTTAAATTGTAAATTCAAATTTATAAGATAAAGAGGAGGCCCAATTTCATTCCCACTTATTTGAAGCACACCACAAGCACTGCAACTTAAGAACATGTATGCAAATAGACCAAAGTACTGCAGATAGTTTCCAGGTTTTCCAGGTTCCAGGTTTCCAGGTAACTTTTTTTGTTTATGCAATACTGTAGCTGGCAGATGAGATGACATGTTAAGTCAATTTTATTTAGAAGTACAGTGCAAGCTGGGGATGTGTTCCTGTTGGACTAAAGCTCCATAACAGATGCAATCCCATCTTAGACCACAATGTGGGCTGCAAAGAGACAGTGGCCTGTCTGTGTTTTGGCTCAGAATGGCAGATGAAGAAGCACTCAATGTAAAATGGGCAAGATATTTATTAATAATGAATGCATTGCACATCCAAACTGCACCAAAAGCACAGAATGCACATCACTGGGTCATCAAAAACACACCTGCCAAAACAATCTGATGACCAATTTTCACACTATTCGAGGGACAGACAGACAGCCAGAGAGTTACATCATGACACTTTATGTGAAGAGCAAGTCCAGACCAAACAATTTTACTATCAATTAATTTAGTTATTAATTAAGAGAAACCCAGCATACCCCCACAAGCAAGAATATCACCACATTGGCAAGGAAAATCTTCCTTTTATGAAGGCAGAAACTTCGAATAACGGAGGAGAAACAGCAATACATATAGTAAGTTACTAATATTAACACTAGCAGCTTTAGGTAAAAACAATTAATTTAAAGCTGCAAGCGGTGATAAAAAAGACTCTCATAACCCTGCAAACTCTCTAGCACCCCTCTGGGCAGCTTATCTGACACATTTCATCGTCTTGAAATCCACCACTTTATGCCACAAACGCAAAAACGAGACATCACATGAAAGCTGGGGCTCCATTGATCTCAACAGTGTGCTGCTCAACTCTTTACGACCAATACTCAGGGAATCCACAGCCAAACCAGAGTGGATATAAATAACAGGCCAGAAATCAGGTCTTACCTTTGATGTTTTGTGATCAGAGGCTGTTTCAAGGGCATATTAATGCTAATAAAATCCCCCTGAAAAATGAGCTTTAGTAAGAGGCGATATTACTGAGTTATTGAGGTATGTTGAGTCTAAAGCCAGAGATTTTCCTTTGTTTTGTTTACAGAGTGAACAGACAGATGCACTGCTAGATGCCCATGATTAGTATTAATGAGTGACCCTGTTAACTTGCAGCTTTCAGCTGAATACATCTGTGGTTGTTGTAGTTACAACACATGGTATGAACATGAATAGAATGCCTAGCTGTCCTTGTAAATGTCTTATTCTTAGTTCTTAAAAAATTAACCATCTTTTATAAGTCAACTTTTGAGTGCTAGCTATTTAAGTCCAGTCTGTTACTATATTCAAGGAAACACTGATGCGTGTCTTTTGGTTACTTTAACATCCAGGAGAAGGGGAGTGAGGAAGAAAGTCTAAGAACAAAATTAACTTAAAGAAAATATAATATTCCTACCTTGTCCTGTGTGAATTGTAGTTTTTTTTGTCTGGAGTGATGGTTATTTATACCACGACACTATGTCATAAAATATGTTTTATGTCTGTAATGTCATCTAACAGACTAAATCCATCATCAGAGGAATTCCCAGGTCACAGCAGCACCATAGAAGAA
>KV751326.1:404038-415444 GCA_001698575.1 Mola mola
TATCACTACTATCTCACTGAAATCTAAAATTTCTCCGCTGTCTTCACACTTCAATGTTGCAATTTCCCAAATCCGGCCTGTTATTTTATGGCATTATGTTTCAGCTGTTTGAGTTGCTCAGTGCAAACCTTTATTTACCTTACGGGGGGCATCACTGAGAGGAGACATGCAGAGGAAGCAATGATGAAAGTATGAGTCAAGTGAAAGATCTTACGCAGAGATTGTCTCTGCCAGACCTCCTATAAGTGAGCTGAAAATATGAATCGACTTTTGCTTTAAGTGGTGAAGTGGAAGGTTACGAAGCAGATACATCACAAAAACAGATTTTGAACATTTCTAGACGACTTTACATGGTTTCGTTTAGAGAGACTGTGAAAGTTGGCTAATGATAGTTAATTACATTTAACTATAGCTAATGGCCTCTGTAAACTGACGTTAAGTGAAAAGGAAAGAGGATTTTTTTCCTTCGAGTCAAGACTTTGGTAATACCAGAGTTGCCAGAAATGTGAAAACATACATCTTCTCAGAGGAGTGCCGAGGTCAAGGGCTATAATTAAGAGCTTGGATGAAGAGAAAACCAGTAGATACAGTCCAGAGCACCAGCTTGCTAGAGAGCTATGGTTCCTGACAATTACTGTACAGAGCCATAGGGATGGAAGAAAACAGGCTATCTCTGCCTGTTATCTCTGGTATGTGTGGGATTGACAGATCAAGGGAAATTCCAACTCTTTTCATCACAGCTCTTGTCCATTCCTAAGCAGTTTGTGGGGAAAGTGAGTGTGCTATGACTTTTAAATAATAAACAAAGAAGGTCAAAGGGGATCTTGCATGTGGTTTACTGTCTTGAACGTGTGTTAGCATTTATTGTACATAACCTGGTCTTGGCCAGGAGAGCAGAGTATAAACATGGTATGGTTTAATGATTTAAACCAGAATGCTGTCCCAAATAAAACAGAAGCCTCAGCGACGCTTTCCCTTTTTGAACATGTTACCTTTGCATTCTGCAGGTGTCAGCCTCAATCCCATCATTGTCTACTGTGCCAACCAAGTAGAGATGGACCTCTGGCTTGGACTGCTCAAAGAAAATATCGAGGCTAATGGAGGCACTGCAATGGCACCTGGAAACTACAGCAGAGTTAAAGTAAGTTCAACTACTCTTAAATTTTAATGCCACTTTGTTTCTCATGGCATGTGTTGTATTTGAACAAGCTGCATTACAGCCCCTATGTTGCCACAAAGACTTTTTTTCAATTTTGAACAAGCCCTGGAGTTGGGTCAACTCCTAATCCATGTGGTGAATTTGCCGGGAGAAAGCTTTTGTTTCGACCACATCCGATAAAGCATGGTGTGTGTGTTGATCTAGTGAGTCAAGTAGGTCACTCACTAGTTCTCCCCGGGGCCCAGATACCAGGGAGCAGCCCACCTCATAGCCTCAGTCAAACTAACCCTTAGATCTGCAGCGGGTTAAAGTACTGACTCCACACCCAAAAAGCTGTTGAAACACACAAACCTAGATGTGTCACAACAGAAGAAAACAAAAAGCTCTTGATGCTTTAACACTCTTTATCTCTTTAGGATCCCATTTGATGACCAAACTAGGGGTGAGATCCTGTGAAAGGAATCTGAATCAACATGTTTAAATATGCTTTAAACAGTAGAGCTCTGTTCATATTTATTTTGCTGCTGCTGCTGCTGCTGATGATCTCAACTGTGTACCCATGATAGTTAAACCAGGATGAAACCCCTGAGGGCAGAGACGAGCTGAGGAACTCCATTAACAGAGAGCCCATCTATGAGTGGGAGGGCTCTCAGCGGGACAGCCTTGGCACCATTACCTACGTAACCAAAGTTCGACTGCAGCACCTACCCTGTCAGGTGCGACATCATTGCAGCTTATTAAGAATGAGTCACCATGATTGGTCAAATGCTTGTGAAACATGCTCTGCTCCTGTCTATTTATTTATACAGTATAGCAGACTGTGGGTCATGATACATGTTTTCAAACTTTAGGGACTTTTCACATGATAAATACAAGCAGCTTCACATCAGGTGAAACCCAGGTGACTCAGACAGTCTTTAAATTAGGCAATGCATTCATTACCTCAACAAGGACTGTAATGACTGAATGAAAAAAGGGTGGAGGCCATGTTTCAGTAAATGGTATCCCTCTTGCAGATACATTAATTATGTTTAATTTCCTGTCAATATGTGCGAAATTGTCAGACACCTGCAACTAACTGCTAAAAAATCAATTACCCCAAATCACTCATGAGTATAAATACATAATGCTGATATATTGCGGCATAGCAGCCAATAAAAAAATAGTAATCATGTTGCAGCTTGCACGGACACAGCGATTTAACGTGGGAAATAGCGGCAGGCTGATTGAAGTGTGTGAGATTTAGGACCTGGGTGTGTGAGAAATATTTGCCCGGCTCATGCAGTGACTCGACTCACCTCACAGCTGGAATGTCAGCTGTCTGTCCCGACACACCCTCCGAGAGGGAAACATAAACTTTCAGCCTGCCTCACCTTTAAATGCCGCACTAACTGGCCGACTGAAGATCCTCCTGGGATTTAAACTGCTAGGATAGCACAAGTATGCTTTTAAATGTTTGCACCAGGTCTCACAATTGCCTCTCTGCTTTCTTATTTTTCATCCTTATCTCCACACAGAGTAATTTTAGAGAACAATTACGTGATTAAGCGATCAGTAGATCAAAAATAGTTCGAAAGTCAACAGCTTATTTCAGCCCTTGGAAATTGTGACATTTTAGACTAAATGATAGATCCATTAAGAAAAGAAAAGAAGAAAATAGTTTGGCGAATTAATCAATAAAAACGTTTATTAGTTGCAGTCCAGCAGAGTATTTCATGACATTTCCAGAGATTTTTTTTTCACTTTAATGTAAATGTTCCATTTTTCTTTTACTCTTGTTGCCTTGCACCCAAAGGTGGAGACTGATTTTTTCTAAGGGCAGAAAATCATACTACCTTATATGGTTGAAATGTTAGATGCTAGGATGACTTTTGACCACATAAAGTTTAGAGACTACACTATTATTGTACTACTGGATAAGAATAATTAAACAAGTATGCAAATGCATCAGTAAAACACAGCTACATACGCATAAAGGTGACTCGCACCTGTGTATTGTGTCTGCAGGAACAGAGTGAAAGGCTGTTGGTAATGTACCCATCAACGCTGATCATCCTATCAGAGGAAAATGACGGGCTCTTCTATAAGGTAACACCCCCCTCACTGACCTTATACTGTTAGTCCAGCTGTGTGCATACAGTATACCATGATTTGGTGGTGATGAGTCATTATGATTACAGGGTAAACTTCCACTCAACATGATCAGTGTGACCACACCCTGCCAAGACGTGAAGCCCAACACCTTTATGATTGAAGGTAAATGCACTGATTCAGTCAGCTGCTCTAAGACAGCCTCTTAAGCACACCAGCATTTAAAAGGACACGTTAAAGGGATTATAAAGAGTGTGCATTCTTATGCATGCTTTAAACTAAGTGGCCTTTTTCCATGAATCCACTAGCGTCACAGCGTGTAACCCTCCATGAATGAGCGGGTCTTATCCCCAGAATGACAATCTGACCATGGCACATTCCAGTGAGCGACTGGACCAAATGACAGGCTTTGTCCTCCCCCTCCTCTCTTCCCAGGGAAGCTGATCAACCCCATAGTGGTGTCGTGTCTGGATAGGACCGAGTTCTGTGACTGGATCCAGCATTTCAAAGCTGCTGACGTGCCCGTTCTCACCCCTCCGCCCCCTGTTTATGACATCATCTACACCCCGACGCACAGAGAGGTGGGTCCTGTCCTCCTTCTGCCTTACAATTACGCTGTTGTGTAATCCAAGTGTTTTGTAAGACTGTGGAGTCAATTTAAGACTTTATGTTTAAAATAGACCACCCTTTTTATATCTTTCTTGTCCCGTGATCTCTAGACTCCACAGTTCGACAGGTGGACTGAGAACAGTCAAGGACAAACAGCGTTCAGACAATCATCATCAAGTGGCCGTGGGTCCCACAACCTTCAGTTACCCATTCATGATGACAACCGTCTCTCACCAGGCTACTCTGAACCTCTCTGTGTAAGTCAGCTATGTGCTGCTTCTCAAGTTCAAACATTCCTGTGCTAATAAAGAGAAGCAAATACACCGATATAATGTTTGCACACATTAAAATGTGGTCGGAGATGGCTACACCCTTCTTGTTCTTTTGGTAGAGCTGAGCTTCTTTGATATTAAGTTACACAGGTTCATTATTCACTGTGGTCTGAAGACAAAATCGCTGTTCTTAGGCTTAGGTGATGATTAACAGGCCTGCCAGATCATATGTCATAACAAAGTGAAGAACTTTTCCCAAGCAGCATTTACACTTATTGTAGAAAACAACTTTTGGATGCAGGGGAAGAAGATGTGCTGACCAAGAACATTGTGCTTTTTCACTTAAATGTCTTTTTTGGACTTGTGACCCCACTCCCCCAGGAAGAGCCCTGTGCAGGCATAAAGTGGAGCGGGCTCATTGCCCAGCAGATGTGTTGTGTTGTTGTGACTTTAACATCGATTGAATTGGTAGAGAGCTCTTTGAAAGACTTAAACTTATTGCTGTGAGGAGATATTTGTTCTACAGGGATTCAGTAGTTAAAATTCTCGATTGTACCTGCATTGTAAATCCACAACTCTTAGCTAACATTTGCCCTGCATTTGTTTGTTGACCCTACAGTACAGTTCCAGTCGTCCCTCCTCGACCGAGACTGCCCGCCTGGGCAGCAGGACCAACAGCGTGTCTTCCCACACCAGGCCAGAGCTTGACCTACGACCTTTGTCTCTTCGCTATTCCTCACCGCAGCGCAGCTCCTACCTCCAGCCCATTGAGACCTCAGTGCTGTCCCAGATCTACAGCACACCCTACTCTGCCCTGCACCGTTCCAGCCCGCATCGGCACGAAAAAGCCCCTCTTGTCAAGGTAATTCAGTCTGGTGTGTAAATGTGATAACCAAATATTTCCCTCGAGAATGGTGACTTATTTTACATGCCATGTGAGCTGCAGCTAAAATAGACACCAAGTCAACTGAGAGAGTTCAAGAGGTATGGTGTTAACAGATGGGGTGATAGTGGCGTTTGTGCGGAACTGAGGATCAAAGATCAATTTCCTTGATGATTAAAGGCCATTAAAGTTTATAAACAAAACTTAAGACCATATTTATAAGAGATTTCCTACACTTAAGTGATATCCCGATATTACTCTGGCAGCCAAGTGGAAGTTTTATAACACTGACTGCTGGAAGCAGATTTGTGTGACAATTGATTGTTGACAGACCAGACCTACTGCAGATAAATACTAGCATTAGCTCAAAACCTATACTTTGTAACCTGATCCGCATCTGTGGATTATGTGATAATCTTCTGTGAACCCACAGAGCATGAGAGACAAAGATGTAAAGGACAATCTGCAATTGATTTAACCTCTGCTTGTTGTTTTACACTAACTCGTGGATCTGTCCGAATCTCTTGTGATCAGTCTAACAGCTGGAGCACCCCTCAGACAGCCCTAAGCTACAACCTAAACCCCTCACAGCGCCACTCGGACATGTGCGCACTCAGACAACCACTGTCGCCCCTGTATGATGAGCCCTGCAGCCCCGAGATCTACTCCCTAAATGAGGCCAGCGGAATGGTAAGTGGGTCAGCATGAATGGTTCCAGATCAAGCAGTGTGCACACATACTGTATGCACAAACGTTGCGGTGTAATCCTCGCATCCACCTGCAGGAAGGTTAAAGTGCTGTGCTTACTGGCCTTGTTCACATGCCTGTTTTTAGTTAAAAAAAAAAAAAAACTAAACCCAATCCAAAACTTATTCATTGCAGTTTTATTTGACCATAGATTTAGTACAAGGTCAAATTCTCTGTCACGTTCATTGAAACTCCAGTTTTACATGCTTATAGCTGCACCTCCCCTGACACACTTCCCGCTGTTCTACAGCAGCAGAGCTGGCAAGTACCGACTGATCTGCCGCTGCAGCAGCACCACCACACCCACCTCCAGCAGGATACCCAGCTTCTACCCTCCACCTTCCAGCTCTGCACTCCTCCTCTTGGCAGGCGCGGCAGGAGGAGCTTGATCCTGACCAAATCCCAGGGACAAGCTCTGGGCCTGGAGACGGAGGCTCCTCAAAGCCACGCTGAGCAGAGAGCCGCAGCCGTGTCGAAGCTTAAACTGCTGCCAATGCCTGGCCAGCTGCAAGAGCAGGTGAAAAACGTAGACATGCTCATCTCCCAGGACACGTGTTCCTGATTCAGGAATGCTGTCATACGAAGTAGTGCGCTATATGACACCAAATCATGTGTAAATGCCTGTTCTGCAGGTGACACTGTAGAGACAGATGTCACAGATACATTTAATGAACATGTATGTGATAGCTGATCACAGGAAGTAAACCTCTTTTGTTTTCACATCTCTTCATAGATTCTCCTCCCGTCGAGCTCCGTGATGAACACGTCTCAGACGCATTACAGTCACTCACCAGGTAAGGACAGCATATAAGCATGAACCTGATGATCAGGTTTCCTCTGTTTATGTATGGTGTGTGTGTGTGTGTGTGTATTCAGGTTTGTTTAGCATCTTACAGTAAATCAAGATAGGCTTATGGTCCTTCTAATCAATATTTTAATCATTTGGTTAAATATTTTCAACAGTCAACAAAAAAGAGATATGAGAAACAATTGGCACACTTTCAAATCACAGTTATAACACTGTGGTATCATATTTTCTCACCAGTGTGAGCTATGAAAGTCAACACGGTCCATGAGCTTCCAAAATACCACCAAGGGTACATTCCTTACAGTCTAAATTAACCACCACACGTACTTCAGATTGATTGAACTCTTTGGTCTGTTAGTACAGTGACAGAGGAAGGCTAACAGAAATGAAAGTGCGGAAAATGTGCATGTGTGTTAATAAAATGGAGCTTAGTGCAGCTCTAAATACCATTTGTGCAGGTCCAGTGTAAGAGAACCCCGTTTCACAGACAGAACACCTGACAGCACATAACTGTGCATGGTTACACACTTAACTACAAGTTCATTTATCACTGATGAAGTCAGACATCAATTTATCTGATTACTGCATTTGAGTTAGATTGACATGTTAAGTCTAACACACACTATACTCAGATCATGTCATCTGACAGGTTGCATATTTCTTTGCTACTAAAAAGAGAGAAATGAACAGATGAGGGTGTAGTCAGAGTGTCATGTAACACTATGGGTTTTACAGCAAGATTGTGTGTCAGTACACAGCCATGCACAAATCAGGGACTGCTTCAAAGTTTATTCAGACGGAGGGAAGTGTGTCTTCCATTGTTTGAATCTAAAAGCCTGGGAATCCTCTCTCTCTCCTGCAGATCGCCACTCCTACCTTGAACCCACGGAGCCTGATGACCAGGAAATCGACTATGACAACATTTGGGACTATGAATGTGAAACAGGAATGATTCAGCCAATGTCTGGAATTTCGACACACCGGACAGGATTAGACTTTGGGGCCAGAGGCCTTGGTGCCATGGCAACACAGCAGAAATGGTCATAAAACAAAACAATAGCCAGCACTCGTCTGGACGTGTGCAAACAACAGATCTCTATCAGAGAGATAATAAAAACCCAACCAACGCAGCCTGTGTTGCTTCTGCAGCGTGCAGTATGAACCAACAAATCCTGTGAGCTGTGTTGCTACATACTGGGTAGTCAAGCCGGGGAAAGATGAGTGCAGGCATGAAGAGCAAAACACTAAAAATAAAGCATTAAGATGACAGACTTCAACGGTTTCATATGTAGCATTCAGGAGAAAGAGAATAGGCAGGGTGGACATACTGTGTAGATTCAATAATTTCTTTAAGTATTATATAATTGTTGCACTAATGGTTTTTATATGTAGTGCAAAAACGTTTTTGATATTTAAAGTTTGTTTTCTAAATTTAAAGTTTGTTTTCTAAATTTAAAGTTTAAATTCTAACATGCTGTCCTGTTTTGTGTTGTTGTTTATTTTGTTTACCATTAAAGCTATAAGAGGCATTCCAGTGGAGGTTGTTATGTAACGTAGTCAAGGATGCATATTTCTTGTAAATTTTGTACAGTCATTATTTTATCCTGTTACATTAGGCAAGGCAATTAGATGTGCTTCCCTTTCCTTAAATTACAATATTACTATTTGCTACTCCGTAGTAACTTTTTTCAGTTTTGTTTGAGGTGTTAATTTATATTTGGAAATAAAGCTGTAAAAAGTAACAAGATTATTTTTTGGTCTTATTCTAACGATATCCTCAAAGCATCTATGATCAATATATCGTTAACATATTTTACTGCATATGCTATATGAAGACAATATAACTGTGGCAGCTACTGTGCCTCAGATGGAGCAGTCATTGTAATTAACCATTGCTCCAGCGCCGCAGCAGACACTTGGACACAAGGCTACAGGCTCAGAACCAAACAGACAAACAAGGTTAGCAACTAGCATGTTAACATAACAGAGCATTTAACAATTAAAGTGCCAGACATTTCCCTCAGGAGTTGATCGGGACCAAAAAATTCAAAGGGAGAAAAATGAACTTAACATCAGGTGGTGAAGAAGATGAATGTGGAAATATGTCAGCAAGTGTTTGCCATTTCATCTTAAAAGGTGATGATGATGCGTCCACAATTTTTTGACCTAAATGAATAAACAATTAATGGCAGGATTAAATCTGGTGCATATAATTCAGAATACTATTGAAAAATTCAATTGGCTTTCTCTAAAGCAAACTCCTAAGAGATGAAAATAACTTAACTCAAATAACTTAAATCCTAATTAATAATAAATAAATAATAACCAATTCTAAATTTCTCTTTAAACATAGAAAAACCAATGAGACAATTAACGGCCAACAAGTGCCACACAAAAAAACTCTTTTTGTTTGTTTGTTTAAAAACTGCTTTAAACAACAAGGCACTTTATATCTCATAGCCCCACCTTGTCATCTTCTGGGGAAAGATGTTTAAGAAGACAGGGCCTCCTGGAAATACTTAGCGGGAATGTTGAATAAATATATTATTAGCATTTATTAGGCTACATAATACCTACCTGTACTGTGATGTGATCATGGCAGTGAAATCAAATACAGCAGATAATATAAGTTCACTCAGCTCAGCAGTGCTTCCCCAGGTTGATCCATGAGGTTATGTTGCCCTCTAGTGTTTGAAAACATTCACGTCAAGGTCTGAGTGCTTTTGGAGGTAAAGGGAATCAGTCCACCTGTCAGATGTGCTGTTTACTGCAGTCACATTGAGAGCAGCCCATATTACAAAATACATACAAAAGTCATGATCACGATGAAAATAAGGTGTCTGTCCTACATAAAATGGATACTGGCGCAGAATACAGTCCCCCATAGTGCTTTGTTAAATTATCATCTTGGAAAACATTACGCCACACTTTCTATCATCTTATTTTGTAAAATATATGTTTTATTGTTAGAAATATAGAAATATAGATTTATTCAAGCCACCCACTGGTGAATAAAAGCATCTGGTGAATGAGTGCATTGTGACCAAAACACACAGCATTAAATTCTTAATCCATTTATCGCACTTTCATCCATCATCTTAACTCTGTTCCCTCTGGGTAAACCTGCTTTAAACCTTCTTTCTGCGCACACTGAAACCTTATTTACCAATGTCTCAGGCCGTCCTTTTGGTAAATATACATGTCTTGTCTTGCCTTTGGTGGTTTCACATTTCATGTGAGCGCTTTGAGACATTAAAAGGGATAAACTGACAGTCGAATTAATTCAGTGCAGAAGAAAACCACTGCTACTAAATGACACCCTTAAATATAGTGCAAATGGGTTAATGCAAACATGCAACAGCACATCAAGCATCTGCCAAAGTCCTGTAAGCCCTGAGCACCTTTAGTCAGGTAGTCATGGAATACTGTAATATTTCAAACATGACATATTTAAAGGCAGAGACATCAAGAATCAGCTCGGGATTGTAAAGTGGCCTCATTGGTTGCCGTTTCCTTGACATATTTGCGCAGGTATCCGATGGCTGACAGAGCGCTTACATTTGCCAGAAGAACTGTGTGGAAAATAAATGTGAACAGTGAGCAGTCGTGATACAGTTTGTAAACCCAACAATTAAATTATCATTCAATATAAACTTAGCTGGTTTCTTGCTTTTACCGTAATAATTCCTAAAAAGTCCCAATTCACAGCATTAAAGTGCATAAAGTCAAAAGTACCAGATTTTTATATGACACAAGGACAAATCAAACATGAATAGAAATATACTTACTAAATAAGCCACTTTTGTTAGTTATAATTAGAATGTTTCTATTATATTTAGATACACGAATAGTCACACACATACCAGCCTTCCAGGCATCTTCAACTTGTGGGTTTGCAGTCTTCAGCACCCATGAAGCAAATGCGATACAAACCAGGCACATGTCTGACTGTCTGAGAGGCAGGAGGGAGGCATCCAACCCTTCAAAGACAGCAGCAGAGAATTATAGAAATCACGCAAAATTATTAGAAATAGCAGGTAAAGGATTTAGTGGCATCTAGTGGGGAGATTGCAGATTAAAACCTAACCATAATTCTCTTAAAGCTGCTAAAAATGCTAAAAGGCCCTCTCTAAGGTGAAACTTGATGGGCTGGACAGAGCTTCCCCTGAAAATATAAAAGGTTCATTCAAAAAAAGCACAATGGGGCTTAGCTTCCCCTGATTATGTGATGAAAGTGTAACACTAGACAATCGAACTAACGTTCTTATCCTGTGAGAGGTCAACGGTATTATAATTGGCCATAACACACCACCAGCTGAGCACAAACCCCCAGTGAAATGTTTGGACTTCCTGTTATTTCACCCTGTGACCCAGTAGAATCCCAGCACCTGCACAGATGACCATTTGTAAAACAAATAGAGACTGCTTGATACCACCGATGTCTTAAATTATGACACAAGAGGACTTAAAGATAATGCTGACAGGCAATTGCTAAAATTTAGATACCATATTAGTAACCTGTAAGTAATCATCTCAATTAGTGCTGATGGAAAATGAAGAAGGATTTACAATCAAAGACTGCTCACATTGAGATATTTTAATTTGTCTTCACTTCTAAACAAGTAAGAGCGCTCTACAGGAAGCCTAGAGAGGACTCTCATTGCGTGAAGTCAAGTTGTCACGTACAGCCATCCCTCCCTTCACCGCTACATGCCTGCGGTCCAGTCAGTGTCATCAGACTGCCGAGATAAGAAAATCCATGCTAGTGATGCCTGTAACAGCTGACTGAGTGAATTACATATCCTGCATTACAACTGTGCATGTGTGAGAAAACACA
>KV751326.1:433130-457462 GCA_001698575.1 Mola mola
CATGTAAAAGAACCATCTCAGTGGGAAGATGGGCTCCCCAGGTAAGAACAGCCTGAGGACAAGCTCTCCTGCTGGGCTGCGACAAATGCTCACACACTCGCTCCCTCTCCAGTGAAAGCACCTTGTTTTACATTACATAGCATTCATCTGCTGGACAGCTTTGCCCAAAACGACTTGTGACAGGTGTCAGAGCCATAAAGAAGATTATGTAAGTGTATCCCTTTCAAACAAATGACTAAAAGAATTTTGTAAATTTCTACTGTGAGCAGATATACTCACAAACATATGCTCCAAAGAAGAATAGAGGCTGTTGATGGCTAATGATTGCCTGTCATGGGTTTTGTTTGCTCTCTGAATGAGCTTTTGGATCACCTACACGCTCCCATAAACCTTATCACAGCCAAATGACGAAAAGAAGTAAAAACATGCACAATAAGAGCATGTTCAGTAGTGTTTAGGTGTGCTCTCGCCCCCACCCCTGCCAAGGCACGGCACAGTTGACTACGGCAAAGGGACAGAGGTGGGATATAGACGAGAACGCACTCAAACGCCCGTCCTGCTGTTCCTTGCTTTCAGTTTGTAGCTATTTCAGAGGTTATTGATGTGTCTACCAACTGGGAGTTTTTTTAACCAGCTAGCCTGCTGCAACAGGTTACAAGTCTGGCTCCCTGCTCATTAGGCTCTAATTGATTATAATCTGGCCTTTGAGAAGTACTGGCCCGCTATGGGGTTGTTCTGCACATGTGAGTGCCCCCACTGTCCCTTCTGCTTGTCCACCTCACTCACCAGCAGGGTTTGGAGTCCAGACACAATTGGCCCTCTCAGATGGAATCATTAGCGCGGGTGGGATAGCATGAGCTCTTTCATACGTCGGGCCTCTGTGGACCAGCTTGAGACCAGGGACAGTGGCCACTCTGCCTGCCCAGTGGGAGAGCCCCATCCTGGGCAAGCTATTGTTGGCCTCGCCCCTCGACTGGCTGCCTGCGGTTCTGGCTGCATTGGCTTGATTTGTATGCCAAGATCCTGGACTAAAGACAGCCATGCGGGGGAGCTCAGTCAATATTGGTTTTGAAAGCTGGAGGAAAAATGTCAAAATGTTAAATTGTATCGACTTCCCCCCACTGTTATTTGTTTCTGTGACCAAAGGCCTAGTGGGCCATTAGTGTAAACAGGGTTTTGTCTTTGGGCTCAGCTTCCAGCAGGAGGCTCAAAGAACAAAACCAAGAGATAGAGGGTGTAGTCTGGCCCCAAAATGGCTGAGCAGTGGGGCTGAACACCCAGATCTTAAAATGACAAGGAGAGAGACACCAGAGACACAAAAAGCCGTTTTGATTATCTCTGGCACTGTTAAAGTACTGTTAAAGTAAATCAAATGATCACAGTGGGGGGTTTTTTGCATTTGGGAAGATATGCAGAAACAAGAAAAGGCTTGAGATTTCCATTTTCAGTTGCTTTATCAAAAGGTCAATATAAAGACATTCATTCATTCATTCATTCATTTTCTACCGCTTATCCCGTTAGGGGTCACGGGGGGGCTGGAGCCTATCTCAGCATCTTGGGGCGAAGGCGAGGTACATGCTGGATGAGTCGCCAGTTCATCGCAGGGCTGACATATAGAGACAAACAACCATCCACACTCACGTTCACACCTACGGGCAATTTAGAGTGACCAATTAACCTATCCCCAGATTTGCATGTTTTTTGGAATGTGGGAGGAAGCCGGAGTACCCGGAGAGAACCCACGCAGACACAGGGAGAGCATGCAAACTCCACACAGAAACCTCCTGACCCAGAATCGAACCCAGGACCTTCTTGCTGTGAGGCGACAGTGCTAACCACTGTACCACTGTGCCAGGATGTGCGTAATATAAACCAGTAAAGGGTCATCAATGTTTCACTTTATCTCTTCCTGCAAAAGCATCCTATGCTTTTCAGTATCACATGTATGTAGTTAGTTTTTCACTGGATAAAAGTGAGAAGCAGCTGTTTTATAGCCATACATCCCTCTTCCTTTTTTGCCCTTCAGCTCTCTCCTGCCTCTTTCAGCTCTCCAGGAGTAAAGGATTCTTTTTGAAATTACTTCAACTACATGGCGCCATAAAACCATTTTCTGTGAGTGTTTTCATACCCTTGTCCTACTTGCTTTCTCCTCTGGTCCTCCCTGCTTTCTTTAATCTATTTCTCCCCAACTTTATATGGTGGCAGGCTTTTGAGCTGCTGCAGCAGTCACTTCCTCCATAAGTAGACATGGGGAAAATTCAGTATTGAGGGAAAAGTCACATAATGGCCTATAGGGACAGTTTTTGTGAAAAAATATTAACGTTAGCTTATGATGTGTAAAGGACTCAGTACCCACATCTGAATTGATCAAATTTGTCATATTTCTGGTATATGTGTATTAGTTCTGTCACTATTAATCGGTCACTTGTACGTGTAATACTGAAACAATACAACTGAGTGAAATCACACATTACTGCAAGGTGACACAATTCTCTCACAGCAGAAGACCAAAAGAGGCCGCAAGAGTGTAAAATTTATGGACTCACACATCTTTCTCCTTCTCAAGCAAACAACAATTTCATTCTTGATCAAACATGCCGAATAGAGGAACTTGCCCTCAGTAAAGTGCATACCCATAAGTCAAATTTCCTGGGATCCGCACCAGAATTGAATGTTTTCTTCCCTGCTCAGTGCCTATCCTCCCAACAGGTTTCACTGAAATCCATCCAGTATAATTTATTGTAATCTTTATAAAAAAACCAAACAACCAAGCAACCAACAGGCAAGGGGAAAACATAACCTCTTTGGCAAAGATAAAGATGTTCTCTCCCTCAGTGATCCTTAGGCATGCTATTGCTGCAGGTAATGCCAGAGAACAGCAAAAAGCATGCACACAAAGTGTCTGCATTTGTCTTGTGTAACCAGGTCGCCAGGCCTATTTGATGGCTTGAGATTTGGGCAGCCTGTGCTGGACAGGAGAAGAGTTGCTCTGCTGCAGCAGACAATAGAACCAGTCAGACCATCCTGTCCAGTCTGTGACCCTGCCCTAACCAGCTGGGGTTGAATTCATGCGGAACTCCAGGCAGGGTCAACTAAAGAGAGCCCTTGTCTCCTGAAGAGTGAAAGCTTTTAAGAGCAGCAGTGGCATTTGCTCAAGAGAGTACCTGTTTGTGGAAATTGTTCAGATTCATTTGCATAGTTCGTTTTAGCGCGCTGAAGACATCACAAATATTTTTCATTTTAACAAGAAGCCATATCCTGCTAAGACTAATAAATGAAGAGCTCTTAATTTTGCTTTGTTTTGTCATACCAGTGATTAATTACATTATACCTCATGTAAATCAATTTATGTCATTCTCTATGGTCTCATCTGGGCAAAATGAGACCTGTAAAACTTTCACAACTGGGTTCAGTTTTCTGATGCAACTTTAAATACAGAATTTATCAGCAAACTAAGTTTAACCATTTGAATAAACAAAAAAATGCAAAAGAATATTTTTTGGACTTTTGGAATTTGAATTTAATTGAGAGAAAGAATATAAAGATAACTGGAAATAAGTTAATTGTTTGCCATCTGTTATATTGAACAACAAGATTGTGGTCCAAATTTCAGTAATTGCCTAAAACAAGATGTCTTGCAACTTTGACATGATTCAGTGCTTTTCTTTTTCTGAAGATGAAACAGTATGTCAACATGTTCCTTTTCTTCTTCAGCGACTGCACGCTCTATGGGTGAGGGCGAGCGTGACCTGTTTGACTCAGGAAGACAAAAAAACAAAAAACTACAGTACAAGCAGTGACAAAGTGTCTCTTACTGCTTTGAGTATGCAAATGAAAGAAAATTTTTATAACAGTTGTAAAATCGGAGGGCTGTGTGGTCGCAGCGCAGCCTCCAGATCCCCGTCTCACCTCACAAACACCAACAAACAACCCATAGTTCTCCTCTGTAGGATTGACTTTGCATGAACAAATTTGCTCAATGTGATGCCAGCCCCTTCTTGTGAGAGAGTGAGCAAACACGTACCTCTCCCCTGTGGACCTGCCGTAAACCAACAGCTGAAAGACACAAAGACACATGACAAAGGGCAGGGAAATGAGCAAGTCAGAAAGGTAAAGAAAAGTAAGGTAAAGTTTGAAAGAGTTGACATTGAAGCAGAAACAATAAATAGAATGCGTTTGTCTCTGCTGCTACTGATACTGTAGGTACATCTCTTCATAGCTGCAAACTAGAAGGACGCTGCAAAAGTAGCTCAAATGCAAACAGTAAGCACAATGTCTTTTCTTATGGGCAAGACTGACTAAGTATTGTTATTTTACCCATCAGTGTATATTTGTTGCTCCTCGGTTTCCTCTATACGTGAACTCTTCACAGACATGCAGAGTCAAAGGAGTCAAAAGCCATCCAACATGTGGGATCAAGTCCTGGTCCCACTGTGAGAATTGCCACAGGGAGTTTGCTGGACAAAATCCCAACTCTAAAACCTGCCACCTCACTGTGAATGATCCTTTAAAGAGTGCACATCCTCCCCAGTAGTCACATACTCAAATCTGAGCTGAACAGGTTTGTCTTTTGTTGTGGTTTATAGCTTCAAAGAGGAAACTATTTTAGAAGTCAAGGCCATTTTCCTGCAGTTATTTTTAACGTCAGATTAAGGTTCATGAGAGTTGTAATGAGGAAATGTGTGCAGGCTTCTTGTTCTCTGTGATTTTGAGGGGTTCATCATCCATCTTTTGGTTTAGACTCAAAAATTGGATTCATAGAGTTTAAAAAATAAACATGATAAAAGATCCACTGCTGAGTTTAGTTCATGGGCAAAGAGAAAGACATTGAAAAATAGGATGGCATTAGTCACCTGGAAACTGAAGTTACAGTTGTCATCCCATGACATCAACAAAACCACCTGCTTGTAGGACCCAAAACACACTGCATGCCTAGGAAACAGCTGCCCATCCATTGTTGTCTGGAGGTTTTGGTTTATGAGCAATATGAACCTGTCAACAAAGCCAAGTCCCTGTGGGTAACAATGGACTAAGTAAGAGGCAGAGTGAAGGGCACGCAGTGTAAAATGAAGTGCAATGTCAGCTTTTTACTTGTTTTTATTGGGCAGTCAAGTGGACAGCACTGCTCTGTTGGGGGCTGCAGTAGAGGAGGGAGGATTCTTTCACACTAAGGTGTCTGTCCTGTTACTCGGCCTGTGCATGAGAGTGGAAGTGTCCAGCAGACTCAAGCCCAACCTTGTGCCTGCGCTGGATAAGAAGTGATAGACAATGAATGAATGAATGAATGAATGAGTGAACTCATCGGAGTCCTTTACAACATGTGTCCCGTTCACACACACATTCATACTCTGGTGGCATAACTACACTCACACACTAATCAGAGATTTGGGGTTCAGTATCTCGCCCAATTACCAGCTGAATGTAGGGGTTGATCGATGATAAATAGAGGGATCCTCTGACTATTGGATGAGGACTCTATCTCCTGTCATGGCTGCCCCCTGAAGAATGTGGTCTTTGATATCAAACAGTGACTTGAAGCACACTTGAGGGCACAATGTGCCTAATTCTCAAATTAATTTAAATAAAAAACAATGCATGAAAACAGCAGTTTAGTTGTCTCAGCTGTGAGAATAGGGAAGTGCATGAGCTTGCACAAGAGTCCCAGTAAATCCAAGAAGAATGACCACTGTCCTTAAAGTGATGTCCTGCAATCATACACGTCCCATCATGTTTCAGATTGAGGGAACGCATCAACTAGAGATGATCAGCATGTCTGAATGTACAAAATAAAAATAAATCAAATTGCTTGATTCGTTTAAATTAACCTAACTCAAATACAGTGTTTGGACGCTTTCTTTGACCTCAAAGTACCAAAATTTATTAAAATGATTGTTAGAGACAAGTTGATGAAAAACTGAGTTAGGCCATCTATTTAAATTCATTGTTAGTATTTACAGTGTACACAGAAATGATAAAGGCTTTGTATTCTTCTTCTGGGATCCTCCTTAACTAAATGCAAAGAGACAATATCTAAAATTGTTTATTTATGCATTACTAAATATTTTAAATAACCATGAAACTGACACCATTTTATTTTCTATTGCCATAATTGAAATCTTGAACTGTGTCCAAGTCTTATTTTACAGTGGAGTATGAGAGTATGTACACATTGAGATGTTAACTTTTTTTTTACTTGACACCAAATTGTTTATTTGCCTAAAATTATATCGGTCTCTGCTGTGGTGTGGTGAGTTTTTTTTTTAGTGATGTCTTCATGGTACACCTAGCAGATCACATTATAGGGAAGTGAGGAAGTAGGCTGATGACCGAGAGCAGCCACATGAACACATTAGATGGAACAAAATTGGTTAGAGTGCTTGTGTCATATGCACATATTAGTGAATGAGGCCCATTGTGATCCCCTATCTTAGCACATTTTTCTGCCATATGAAAATGACCAGGTGGGAGGTAAACATCTTGTTTGGTATCATATTGGTAATCGCGGTACGCTTACCGTCCTTGACCACTAACACTCTAATTTCCGCACAATAAATGTTATTTGGTGCATATGCATATTTTGTCATATGTAGCATTCCCGCAACACAATGTCATCATTATCATGCATGATGCCAATTTTCTTAAAACATGTATTATTATTATTATACCCGAATTTTAATTTAGGCTCTGAGCATATTTTTGGTTTCATATTAAAATAAATTCTCACAAACATGTTCACAAACGTGTTCCATGTGATGTGATTGTCAGACAACCAAAGACTGAAAAACCAAAGAGTGTAAAACAGATAATCTAACAGCAGGAGAACAACTTTAGCTCTACTGGATAGAAAGTTGTATTGTATTTTGTTTGTGTGTAAAAACTTGTTTTTGCCTCTGAACTTCAGAACCTACAGTTTTAAATGAGCAGAACATGGATAAATCTTTAAAGCATATACTCCTTTCTGTACTGAGGGAGGCACTGTTGGATCTGTTGGATCATCAGACATTTTTAAAAAGGGTGATTTTTCTCTGAGAGGGTTATCAGCCTTTTAAACAGCTGTGACTTGGCAGGTATATGTCATGACAATAAAAACACCCAGCAACACAAACAATGGGAAATAAGTAAGAGTTGTATCAGCAGTTCCTCACTGTCTACCTCAATACCTCAAAGCAGTTTATTAGAGTGATACAAGAATACATTTCCCTTTGAAAGCGTACAAGGATTAAATATGTTTTCAGTAAGAAACCAGGAATGAAATATAATTCAAAGTGCTTGTTTGAGCACACAATGAAGAGGCTGATCCACTAATCCATTGCCACAGGTGCACAAATACCTGTGTAAGCAGAGTTAATACTGATAAAAGCTCCTGGAAGAGAAAAAAGAAACAAGGAAAAGTTCCCACACTTTGCATGTTTGTTTTCTCTGCGTCTTTGTCCTTTCTTTATTTTTTCAGTCCTTCCAAAATGTAAAGTGCCGCGCCAGCCATGAATGAAAAAAAACAAAGATGGGGGAGGGAAAAATAATAGGCTACAGAAAAACCAACATTGACTCGTGTAACTCACCTGGTGGCGAGAGTTTTTGTTTGGTGTTCATTCAGACAGCAGGCGGCTGGGGGCCCCTCCCTGAGGCGGCACCGGTTCCCAGGTAGACAGACGAGAGATGGGAGGAGAGTTCCCACCACGCTCCCTAACCGTTCTCATCGCAGCTTATTGGTCGGACGTGGCGTCATTGCTGAAACACGACACACCCAGCTATCAACGTGGGCAGGTGTGCAAGGCTGCAGGGCAGAGGGAGCAAGTAGCCTGAGCGTGCGTGCCAGACACGAGGACAAAGAGATGTGTGAGGAGAAGGAGGAGGGCGATGAGCAAGTTTCTCTCAGCTTTGTCATACCTTCAGTCTCTTCAGTCATATATAAGTGTCATATACGTGTGAGGTGTTGTTGAGCACCTTGTGTGCAAGTGTTTGGGAGTGTTCGCCCCACCTTTTAGCCTTTGAGTTCAGCAGCTGCTCCACACAGACAGGTGTGCATAAACAGTGGATATTTTTGCAATACAAAGGCAAATGAGCCTCTTGAAATGATGGTGGTTCCCAAGCATTTCACCATCACTACTGCCTTAGAGGAAACTTTAATGTTCTTTTAGCCTTTTGTGTGACTCTGCTCACTCTGCTCATCGAACTTGCATTGTATGTAAGAGTCCAACTCTAGTCTCTCAAGTCTTTCCTTTTTACTCATACTTCTTTGTATTCTTCCAAAATAAAGTGCAGGATAATATTCAAATAAAAAAAAAAAAAGGCAGAGCTGCTTGTCCAAATTTTCTTGCCATGTTAAGAGGGTTCTTTATACAGAACACTTTAAAATGGAACATGACTCTGACTTTGACAAAAACTGAAGTCATATATACAGCATATATATATTTAACCCTGTAGAAGACTGTGAGTTCAAGGCAAGGTGTGAGGTTCAATAAGTCAAGCATGCATTATCTCAGTTGAGGCCGGTATACCAAGATATGAGTGAACTTGCTCCCCACCTGGGAACAAACTGAACTCCCGGGTAGCTTCCTGAAGTCGACTCTTATCACAGGATACCTCTTCAGTGCAGTGACAGCTGACTTCCTGGTGTGGGTTTCGACAAGGCATGGTTCTCATGCTTGGCACCGGCAGGTCCCCACCTGGAGACGTGTTTACTGTCTCCTCCGTCTGACTGACGAGTTGTGCTAACAGGTGAATGTTCAACGACTCACTGTTCTTTCATTCCTCACAAGTCAAATAAAAGGAATCTTAAGATAATTGATTTTGAATCTCTTTTGTCTTTCAGCTGTCTGACTCATGCTATTGTTATGACAGTGAAAGTCCTTTTTTG
Source organism: Mola mola (assembly GCA_001698575.1). Lineage (NCBI taxonomy): Eukaryota > Metazoa > Chordata > Actinopteri > Tetraodontiformes > Molidae > Mola > Mola mola. Next base: position 441,988 of record KV751326.1, read on the forward strand.
GTTGGAGTCTGTCTGGAGCTTGTCTTGCACACAGGATAGCTACCCTGCTGTTCTGCTGCCACAGGATGATCTTTCTGGGGAAGTCCACCGATGTAACAAGAGTTCTAATGTCTGGTCACAGGTGTTGGGAGGTACTACCGCATACTGTATGAAAAAACTGCAGACTGAGCTATGTGAAACTTGATAACTTGCCTCAAGTGCTGTCACAAAATAGTGCAACTCACTATAGTTGCTTGTGTGTGAATAGAGAGTCAAGCCCAGCCTCTGCTCCTCTCGAGACCCTTGCAAACTGCACTGTGTTGAGCTGTTGCTTTAGTCGTGTCACACTGATTTGGATTTGTTTACATTAGATTAAAGCACCGCACGCTAAAGGCTGCAATGTGATCTCACGGGACAGCGTATGAATAACAAGCCACTTTGATAGACATTTCATGCATTTTAAGCTTTTTGAGCATCACAGTGCTTTCAGTTTATGAATATTAGACTTCTAGGAAAATTAAATCATCAAGTGACCTTGTGTTGTTCTTGTCTTATTCACATGACTGACGGTTTTGGTTCAATTTAGGTAAGTTGGGTCGCCAAAATATTGTAAATAAATAACTTTTTTTCCAACTCTAACGACTGAAAATGTTATTGCAGTTGTCTGCTGACACGTATACTGTGAAATGGCCATGTGTTTATAACTCAGTATTTGTAAAGACACTCCATAAAACAAATGTTTGGACAGCCTTTGTTTTTCCTGCCTTTCTCTGCTTCCACGTTACTGTTTTCTGAAGGTTTGCGATATTTGGGGAAGGCTAATGAATTAGTGTAGATTTATTCCAAAGTAATATTTGATTACTTAGCAGAAAAGCTTCATGTGGACAGTGTTTAAATGACTTGCAAAAAGCAAAACATGTGTTTTGATAACACACAAATGACTTGAGATGCTAGTGTGTTATTCATGCACCAATTGGTGAGACCAGGCTGGTTAAAGGTTGCCGTGTACATCTGTGTGAGATACTAAGGGATGTGATAATCATCAAATGCCATCACTTAAGTCATCCTGGATTGTCGAAAACTGACATTTTCAGACAATAGTCAACCCAAGCATCAATACTTAATGACCCAGGAATCGACAACTCAACTCAGGTGGTTTAAAGACATTTTCTGCTACTAGTGTAACACATCCCAAGCTAAGCTGTCAGTGGTCTCGTGTGTTGTGTGCATAGTCTTTGGTCCTGCTTCACTGACTTGAAGATTTTCCTGACTTTCCATTGGGATTCAGACAATAGCCTTTTACACAGTCTGTGCTGTGTTGTTTCATTATGCTGCGTAACTGCTGGGTAAAAACAGGTATGAAGATGGAATGGAGGATCATCACGGAGATGGAAATAGAGCTGCGCCAGAAGCTATGACTGTGTAGTTAATATGAAAACTGTGGACCCACAACAGAGAGATTTAAAAAGCAGCTAGCACCAGTCAGCAGCTGAAAGAACAAGAGTTGCAACTGAAAATTGGAGGGAAAAATAGGTCTGGGAGCTCCTTGCCCTCAAAGCAATGGGTGAGATCGACTGCCACATAAGAGGGACGATAAATTGTTGTTACCTTATCATGCCTTAACATGCATCTTAGTTTATATGTCATGATGCCCTGCTGAGGTGGCATTGTGGTGCTGTTGATGGTTCATTGTGGCAATAGTGCAAGTATGCAATTTGTGTGTTATAATGTTACTGAAGTGTAAAACTAAATCTGTACAGTCCTGCTTCACAGGAACACATATTGTGCTCATAAACATGCAGTCAGGAGCACATATACATGCACAACTATACTGTGGACGCACAGATTCTTTTTTTATTCTTTTAATGGAATTGGACAACCAAAATTCTACCGATAACCTCATACACAAGCCCAGAACTAAAGCTCTGCTCAGTGTGCTCTCTCTGGGCTACATAACCTTTTGTTTGGGAAGGAGTGGGCTTTACAAGAGATCATCTCTACTCTAGCAGAGATCAACAGGACATTACCTGACACTGGTCTTTCCTCATGATTTTCAGGAAAATCAGTGACTTGTCCTGTTTGTGATGTTTTATTATAGCCGAATGAACACAGTGTTCTCCTTGATTTCCTGGTTTCAGTACATGTATACAAGTTGGAAGGGTTATTTTTTATTTCATCTAAGCACCCATATGAGTATGTGTTGGAATAACACAATTTTCTGATAAAAAAGCTACCAGCACAGGGGATAACAATTACAAGAAATGTATGGGTGTGTTTGTGTGTGAAAGTGGGTGCCTGTGGCTTCTGCCTGTCTGTTAATGTGTGTGAGTCTGCATTTGAGGCAATGAGCCCGGCTGTGTGCCTGCTGTAAACTGCGTGTGAGCGTGTGTGTGTGTGTGTGTGTGTGTGTGTGTGTGGCTGCTGACGGGACCTGTCACTATCAGGCACACATATCTCTGGCACTGTCTGTGTTGACACTCTGCCTGAGGGGGAACGAGTCTGCAGAGGTTGAGGAGAGCAGCGGTTTCCCACGGCTGCTGCTCTCAGCCTCAGCCCTGCCTCTGCATTCCAGGGCTGCCAGCGCTCTGTAAATGTTTGGACAGCCTTGAACAAATAACACACCTTGAAAGGCACAAGCGCGGGCCCTCTCTCCCTCTCTGCACACCCTTTCTCTGCATCCGCCTCTTTAAGCTAATATCGCTAACAACCCTAACCCACTCAAACCACAAATCCACCGCCCTTGCAGACGTCCGCTTGGCTACTGCAGCTCTCAGACTTTCCCAGCTACCCTCTAATGCACAAATAAACACCAACCTGTGCTGTATTACCAGTGCAGACTTGCACATATAAACATGCAGACACTCACCTGTGTTTAAATACACACACATGCCTAGTATTTCATAACAGCCATAGCTGTTTTAATTTTGCAGGATTATCTCCACACACAAACACAAAGCTGTGGAAATAGATGTTTTGAATGAAAACTCTTTTTTCCCCTCAAATGCCCCTTAACATGTATATAATAAGCCCCAGATGCATTTCCAGCGCATAAAACACTCTTTGTTTCTGTCTCCAGCCGACATGTTTGGAATATTCATGTCTTCATAACATCTTTTAAAATTCCTGACAGTATCCTATTTTTTTTTTTTTATTGGAGAAATAGGGTACACTCTCCAGAAGCAGCTTCCAGCTTGGTTGGGCTCATTCAACAAGGGCTCATGCAGCCCTTCCTTACCAGAAAAATGGCTGTGCAGTTTGTCTGCGCAAGCAGCTTTTTACAATCCGTAGAGGGATATCAGGGTCAATGTACAGGTCAACCACACCCTGACTTTTGTCCAGGACAACAGTGTTCACATCAGGTGTGAAACCAACAACCTTATTATCTTCACTGAGGAGGTCACATTTGTTTGTTATCAGGATTACGCAAAAACTACTAAGTAATATATTAATAATGACAAAGGAAGTAGAGTTTTCAGCTGTCTGTTGGTTGTTTGGTTTGATTGTTAGTAGGAATACACAGAAACTATTGACAGAATTTCAACAAAACTTGGTGGGAGAATGAAAAATTAAATTTAGGTGCAGATTTGGATAAAGGGCCATCCAGAAATTTTTATTTCAGGGGAATGTTGGGCTTTTGTGAGATTTGCAATGTCTGAGCGCTTATAGTTTTATAAACGTACATATTTACGCTCATTTGTGTCATTTTCAGTGTCATTGCCTAACGACCTTTTCAGGTTTTGAGGTATGGGGATGTATTGGTTCATGAAGATTAAACACTGTTATGCCTATATTGCACACACAATTTCTTTCTTTATTTACATTGTTACCATTGCAGGAAGTAGTTTGCACTGGAATTGCATTTTGAAAGATGTACTTTCTTGCAGAAAACCTGCAATTTGAGATTGTCTTTTTCATGGTTGTGACGACATTCTTTCCCTGACCTTGTTTTTTTTTTCAGTCGGCTAGGCCAAGTCAGGCCTCAACCCTAAGTTATTTGCCACAATCCTTATCCATACAGTATAGTTCCCACAAACAGATATTGTGCATACAGGCACTGATTTGATGGATTCTTTCCTTGTATACAAACTAGAACAAGTAAAATTAATAATATTCTACCCCACCCCACCCCCCAAAAAAAACAAAGTGAAATTTCCCACGTTTGGATTAATAAAGTACAGAAGTACATAAGTACATAAATACGTAAGTACATCTATCAGAAAAGTTACCCACTGAAAATGAGGAGAAGAAAATTTTCATTTTGGTATATTTTGCTCACATGAGGTACATATTGAATTGAGACGATGGTGATTTTGGTGGTGACAGATGAGTCTGCTGAGACTATAAATGATGGAACTGGTGGAACTGCCAGTACTGGGTGTTAATGGTGAGGTAGAAGGGCACACACAGCAGCGGCACGAAGGAACTAGGCAGAGGGAGGTAGACACATTTAAAAGGACCGCAACAAGATAATGGGCTAACAACGCTGCTAACACTGTGAGTATGGCGCTAAAATATTGGATAGATGACATCATCAGAGGGGAATAGCTGATCATCAACAGTTGACAGCCCAGACCAAAACAATGGTTAGATGAGTGATGTGAGAGAGAAGATTGACTTATAGGAAGATAAAAAGCTAGTAATGAGCTCCTACTCATGAAAAAACTGGACATTTGACAAAGCAGTAAATAATAATAAAGTCTTAATTATATAGGCTGGTGATTAAGATATTCATTCTACTGTGAATCAAAACTTCCTTGTCATTAGGATAAATGTCTGCATAATCTAGCCAATATTTTCGTACATACGGTCTGTGAACAGCACATTCATTGGGCATCAGGTTCAATGAGGAATAACAAGGCTTGATGTTGAGGTTTACCCAGTATAAATTCCTGCAGAACGTCCCACACATGCACCCTGATGTCTGCCAGCAGCTGTGGAATCAAGAGGGCCTTACTCATAGTAAATACCACCAAACATAATGCAGGACAACTTCCACTGCACTCTTCGGGCCGCAGCCACTCAAATGAGGCTCTGTTTTCATGGTCGGTAGGGCCTCAGGGTACATATTTCTGTAATTTGGCTTTTATGCTCAGCAGTTTTGCAGCTGTGATGACATTTTGGTGTCGCCCCCCTGTTTCTCACGGCACTGCTGCCAACGCTTCTCTGGCCCCTGGTCGTCAGCCAAGACTGAGGTCTGTGTGTCAGTCCCCACCTCTTATGTACACATGTAGACTCAAAGAAGGTGCTTTTAAAAATATTTGTATACTGTAGGCAATATAGGCAGTTGTTTTATATTGTCTGTTTTTGGGGTCAAATTTGTGAAACGGGACTCCTGTAGTTTCAGGGGGAGGAAGGGTGTCAGAATTACAGCATGCTCATATGCTGTAATTTAACATTTAATCATTTTATTTAAGTTCTATTTCGTGTTGGAGAAATATTTATTGCTACACAAACAGAACTATTTTATTTCAGGCAAACCTGCTTGGAACTAATTTTAAAGCAAATGACATGACGGACATGTGCTGCATTTTCCATTTCAACTTAATATTCATTTATTTTCTACCGCTTATCCTGTCGGGGGTCACAGGCCGGAGCCTATCCCAGCATCATCGGGCAAAGGCAGGTTGCACCCTGGACAAGGGGCCCAGTTCATCACAGGAATGACATAGAGACAAACAACCATCCACACTCACATGCACACCTATGGACAATTTAGAGTAAACATTTAATCTAACTCCCGGTTTTGCATGTTTTTTGCACTGTGAAAGGAAGCCAGAGTTCTCGGAGAGATCCGACACAGGAAGAACATGCAAAGTCTGCACGGAAGGCCCGAACCAGGAATCAAACCCAGGAGCTTTTCTAATTTTAACTTGAACACTGAAATGATAATACTATGCAAAACAAAAAAAAAAACAACAACAAAAAAAACCATATGTGAATTCTTGATTTTTTACCAAACACAGAATAAAAAAGTAAAATCCAACATTTGGGAGGCAGAGATAAACTTTGCCAAGAAACAAACCCACTGGCACCTCATCACAAGATGTAAGCTGTGTTACTCAAAATAATCACTTCACTGAGACCACAGGGAGGGAGGGAAGAAGCGGGTTTGGGTCTCGGGAGTTGATAAGGTGTCCTCCCGGAAACCTTGGTCCAGCTGCTGCCCATTACACCAGGAATGCATCCCTGGGTCAGATGCCAGGAGTGTGGTGGCACATTAATACCAAGGTGACCACTGGCCCATGCAGGCCACTTGTGGGTTATTAACATGGCACACTCAAATCCTTCCCATGCCCCCTGGCTCCCCCCTCTTTGAAATGCCCACTCTGACAGCAGCTGTCCAATTCTTGGTTTCCCAGAGAACAGGGAGCAGGGCGTGTGTCAGCATGTGTGTGCGTGGGTGTGGGTGTCTCAGGGTGGGGAATTTATGGGGTCATGGTATCTGATTGATTGGTCAGATATGCAAACCAACGGTTCCTGTTTTGTCTTTCGTTGTTTAGAGAGATTTTTCAAATCGCTCGACACAGCTGGGACTTCACGTCTGAGCAAAAGGCTAAAAATACTTTCAGTTATCATCTGGAGCAGCAGGAAGTCAATGAATTAGTCAATCACTGAGTTGATTGGTTACATGCAGTCCATGGAACAGAAAGGAAAAAAAAATGTATGAATCTTTAAACATGTTATACCGGCGGTTTATTAAAGAGAAAATGTGAACCAACTTTAATTGACTGATTGTGATTGTAAAACTAGACATTGAGAACCAATGCGCCACTTCCTGGCTCTTCCCCATCAAAGGTAACGGTAGTTCTGAAGTGCCCTACACTGACCAAAAATAAAGACTGAAACTATATCACAAATATTAGAAGTCTTTTTTTTTTCTGATTATCTGTAAACATGACAACATGTTCATCATTGTTTGAACTATTTTGATTGGCAGTATTTAAGGACTCCACTTATGTGGCTGTGCATGAACCAGACGGTGTGCTACAAGGCCCTACAGGCTTGTGGACAGCGGTTTCTCGTCACATAATCTCTTAACATACTCAGGCAGTAAGCACCTGGGAGGATCATTTTGGCCCTAATGATATGGCCTGGCAACAAAACAACCCAAAAGGTACTTGAGGAAGTTTTTTGGAGCCTGGGCCTAATTACAACACGGCACAAAAAAAATCGAACCACACTGCACTTAATTGGCTTCTTTTCTTTAACAGTCCTATACATGGCCATTCAAACATGAGATGGTGGCAAACAAAACCCTTGCACTCCCCTTGACCCAAAACACTCCCTTAATTGCCACTGCATGGTCAGCTACAACTGTAGCTGGACTATCCTATAGTGATACAGCTGGAAACTCCTCCCAGCCCTATAAGATAAACATACAATGGTACATCAAAGGGAGAACATCAAAAGAACAACATTATTTCTATATTTTTCTATACTTCTATATTATAGTATTACGAATTGAAGTTTAGATTTATTAAAACTTTTTATCTTGTTTGGTGCCATATAAGCAAACTTGCCACCAACAAATTAGATGCAAAAATGGCTCAGATGACAGGAAAGATGGTGATATGCTCGTGTGTACACTCAGACCACTTCCCTCATGGTACTGCAAGTTGGCAGTTTTTTTTTTGTTTTTGTTTTTTTGCATTTTGCACTTTGAAGACTTTCACATACTTCCTTGCCCAGAAATACAGTATCACTCATGCATTGAAGTATGTGAAGGCCTTGTCATAATCTGTGGCCATTTCACACGGTGCTTGTAGCCGGAAATGCGTGGTTTCTCTGCACGCTGTGGCTTAATGTGTCTGCCGTTGGAGGGTCACGACCCAACACATTCACCTGTGTGGCATCAGCATGGCAGCCGTATACCAGAACGCCACCCCGCCAGTGAGACAACCCGTAAGACATGTGTGGACAGACGCAGACAGACACACAAGAAAAAGCATCACATACATGTATCGGGTATCCAACTCTTAGAGTGTTCTGGGGGACTCTGTTTGCTCTTCGTAAATATTCCTCACGGTTCTCAATAAGTTTTATGATGAAGGAGCTGGATGAAATATGTACCACTGAAGGGAAGCAACGAAGAATAAAATAGTTCTATGCTGCTTTTTTCTGTGAATCTCCATGAGAGGACATGAACAACTCAGTGACTCATTCAGCTTAGATGGATATTCACATTCACAGATAGACAAGTGGAAGAGTTGTTAGTGTGTTGCGTGTGTGTGTGTGTGGGAGAGAGAGAAAGAGCCACACTGAGGCCACCGTGTGGGACCCTTTTTTCCCTCTCTTCCCCTCGCACGGCTGCTTCTAATCTCTGACCCCCATCAATAAGATGCATTCAGAGTCCATCAAACAGAAGAGCTGCTGCACAGGCAGCCGCACACCGCTGGAGGGAGAACCATGGGAAACACTCTTAATTGTCCCCCCAAACCTTTTTAAAGAATATTAAGCTGCATTAGCCGACTGCGAGCCTTTCTTCTCGGCGCTTTCTTCTAGAGAGGGCTACAGCAGCCCACTCAGCCAATAGGCCATTAAACGTGACAGGTCTTAGTGAAGAACAGAGAAACAAACTCCCAGGAAAGTGCAGCTGACAACCCCTGCTTAAAAAAGGGAAACCTAACAGGTTTAGCTAGACTTGTGTCTGGTCTGTATTAAGCACTGGGTGCTGGCTGACTCACTCCAACAGCCTCAAATCTTAACAGAACCTGTTAAGCATCTCAGTGGAGGTAGTATGCACTGGCAGCCATACGTTTGCCACGACAGACATAGCATCTGAGCATCATTAGGAGTAATACTTCCCAACTTCAGTGATGTCATCGCGGCACTCTGCATACTCCTTGGCAACACATGTCTTAAGTAGTGGAAAACACTTTCGGTAACAGCATAATCTCTGTATTAAAGGGCGTTTAACAGTAACTCTCAGAGGAAATCCAGCAGATTTTCCTCTCTGTGTCTCTGTGTTATCTCAGGTCTGAGTCAGCGGTTTTGGTTTGGCTGTCCAGCACTTGAGATATTGTACCTGTAAAACGATAGAGGTGAATGGAATTTAAACCCCTGATAAATGAAAGATAGCAGTGTTTCTTTAGATGTTACTTACAAATATCTCAACTCTCACTTCCTACCTTCTGTAGATATAGTAAAATCTACATCACTAGATACCACCTGACTTACTGTAAGGGACTGTGTATTTGTTTATTTTTGCATATCATATTTTAGTGTTGAGTGTTGTTGTTGTATGTATGTTGTATAGCTTGTGTTGTATTTTTTTGTATGAATCAGTTACCAATTAAATACTTATAGTGACCGTTGAAATTAGAACTTAAAAACAAGACCATAGGCCAATATGAGATGCTGTAAAATGTAGTGTATTATAAATCAGTATTGTATTCATCACATACTGTTGCACAGTAATATTCCTTCAGTCAAAATTACTTAACACCAGTCAAATTTAAAGATAATTTAAAGAACGAATAGCCAAATTTGAAGGCATATCCAAAAATGTAGGGGGCATCTCATCAGATTAACCATCACATACCGTCACTTAACTACCTGCTGCAGTTACCTTAAGCTTTGTAATTATCAGCTACCAGCAATGTGCCAAAATGTATAGAGATGTATATTTTCACATCTTGCCGTGTGATTTGAGAATTTACTTCCGGCAGAAGGTGTTGTCTGTGGAAAGACAAACAAGAGAGTTAGAGAGTTTCATTGTGTTTATTTCTCATTATAATAAACAGTGTTTTAAGATGATTCAATGAGACCAAGGTGGTCCTTGTTTTTTGTTGGGTTTTTTTTTGGCTTGTTGGACTGAACATCGAGAGAGCATTTACAAAACTCCCAGATTGGCTATCGCAGTATTACCTCTACAGATAGAGAGTAGTATTGTTAAACAAGACAACCCAAAACAGTATTATACTAACTTCACTAGATTCCTCTGTAATGCAATGCATAGACTTTAAACAAATATTTTTGACATAAAATCAACGCTTCTGATTCTTCTTTTGATAAAAGTCTGTCTGTTGGTTGCTTGGTTAGTTGGACTACACAGAAATTACTGGATGAATTTCACCAACACATGGTGGGAGAATGGGGGACTGGCTAAGGAAGAACCCATTTAGTTTTGGTGCAGATCTGGATCAAGGTGATCCAGGACTTTAATTTTAAATGGACTGCTGGGCCTTGGAAAAGGTATGCACACTACTGAGTGCCATTCTTGTTTTAAATCATTTAAACTAAATTAATGATCATAACAACTTGCACCTTTGATACTCATTACATGAAATTAAGATCAAATCATAAATTAGAACCAAAAGATATTTCTGAATTGTTCAGATTTGCATTATTCCAGGTCTGTGACCCAATCCGTTCACTGGGGCATGGCTATATTGTCCATCACATTAGCCACATTAAGAAGAGTTTATGAGCTGGGATGGAGGGAGCCATGTGTAAAGGTTGGTGTTAAGCTGCTGCACTCTTGTTATGCTCAGGCCTCCATTTGCCTCGTGGCTTTGAGTGACACCAGGGGATTTAGAGGGAATGCGGAAGCAATTCAGGAAGGTTTCGCTCTCATTTGCGGGGTCAAGTCATCTCTGAGGCAGCACACTTTTATTTAGCAGATGAGCACAATAAAAGACCAAGGGCCAGACACATAAATTAAAAACACTTCGGAATGAATTAAAGTAAAATCTGCCTTTATTTTAACTGAAACAAATACCATTTGAAGTTGAAATTTCATTTATGTTTTGCCAGAGAGTAGAAGATAAAACTAGCAAGATCCAAGTTGCCAGCTTAAACACATGTGCTTACTTAAACACAGTGACTTGCCCAACATATACAGTATGGGTTCAACTGCTCTTTTACAAACGACCTCAGCCCTGCTCACTGTGACCTTGTGACATCATTATTCAAAAACATCAACCAATTTAGTCCAGTTCTTGGCTCCCAAAAAATGCCATATGTTACATAGAATGGGCCCTCCATCAAACTAAAGCAGTTAGTCCCTAAACTGACAGATCCTTGATGAGGAGCCAGATTGTGAGATAGGGATCTCTCCCCCCTTGGCCCAGCCGACCGCCACCACCAGCCCGCCAAAAGGGGATTCATTATCTTGTCATATCTAAGAAAAAGCCTATGAGGACGAATTTTTGTGTAGGCAAATTGGGTTAGGATAACTGTGTGTGTGTGTTTGTGCACATATCTATGATGCAGGAATGGGCGTTGCCTTCTTGTTGCAGACACAAAGCCGTTGCTGTGCAATCAACTTGGTGTAAAATCGGCACTCTGTGGCCCACACAAAGGCTCACAAAGGCAGGGGGCTGGTGGCTGGGGCGGGACTGCGGCGACACAGCTGTGAGCAGAGCCTACACATCCCCGCTCAATATGGGCCCTCCTTATATCTGTTGCAACTTGGCCCCTGCTTCCGCCAGGTCCCAGGACAATCGAGGTCCTCCACAGACCCCTTTGTTGCAAAGTTTTTCAGAATTCCCTTTTAGCCTAAATCTTAAATATTTAATTAAGCCTCCTTCGCCCTGCTCCCTTTCTTTAACGACTATTTTAAATAGCATTGCCAGAAGCCCTACCCTTAACCCCCCATTACTTTAGTAGCTCCCTAAAAACAACAAAAGATTGCTTCCAAAAACAATTTTGAACCTTCTGCTAGTTGAAAACAACAAGTGTTTACAAATCAAAAAGCCTAAATCATATCTTTATGAAACAATTTAATTGTTAAATCAGGTTAAGGGCAGTAGGTAATTGCTGGTGATGTGAGTATTTGAGTACATTGAACCTAATGATAAAAATTAAATAATGAAAATGAAATCAATGGAAACCAAGTGCTCTCACGATATGTGGTCACACTGAGTGTCATTATTAAGTGCTAAGTCAAAGACAGCTTAGTGTATAGCAGGGCCACTCATACATGCCGTGTATAGAAGAGGTGACCAAACACTCCCATCCAAATATTAAACACTTGTTATTAACTTTTCCGGCCATGCAGCAGAGCTTCTGTCAGGATAGATAAAAGGGGCTGAAAAGGACTTGTCTTTATGCTAAGCCTTAAACTGGCATGATTGGACTATAAGTGACAAAGAGAGACTTTTGTTAAAAAAAAAAAAAATAGACGGGGGGGTTGGTTTATCCAACACTTTAAGAGACCCTAATGAATAATTCAGTGTTATCATTCAACTTGATGCTCGATTACTATGTTTTTCTTCTTTCTTCACACGTGAGGGACCCTGGCAGATAGGGGGTATCATGCAGGGGCACATAGGGGGAAGTAATGCGCGCACAAGGACAAAACAAGAAGGATGCGGTGCAGTCACTCCGCTGTCAACTTGATAAATATAATGTGTCACCAATTAAAAACTCATTGCCATTCTTTAATTCAGGCGAGGCCTTGTTAACCGCTGCCTGGCAGGGAGGCTGCCAGAGTGTCCACGGCCTCTGTGACTAGCACCACCATAATAGAGGCCCCTGCTTTTCCATCCTTTTTAAACCACAGCCCTTCCCTTTTGGCATGTAAATAAGACATTCATTCGGCAGCACTTTTCCAATAGAAAAAAATGACCATCAATGTCTTTGATTTTTTATCTTTTTTTTTTAACCCCCGGGAAAACAAAGAATTCTATAGTTTCAGATTTTTATTCAAAAAAACCCTTTTTGGGCCATTCTTCAGGAGCATTCTCATGGTAATCATGTTGACTCAACTTTGTGCAGTGTCGCTATACAACCCATATGAACCCTAGCAGGAGTCCATTACAGAAATACCATTTAGCAAGCTGTTTCTGTGAGAAAGTCAAACGTTTAGGGGGCTTTTTTTGTGCCGGTCGGCTACAAGGGTCCCAGCGGAGCAGCAGGAGTCCTTTGGAAACTTCAGTGAAACTAAAGGTTTCTCAGGTCTGAGATAGTTCCCAGCTGAAGTCAAAAGTGTTGAAAATGCAGAAAAGCAGGTTTTCTTAAACAATGTAACTCCCTGTCATCCAAGACTGCTGCGCTATTTAACGATTCCCTTCTGACAACCGATAAGTGGATGTCACTAACCTTCCCAAACGTATACACTAAGACGTGGCCACAGCAAACAACACATACGTCAAGTCTTCGACCACTGTAGACAAAAATGCATTTGTCATTGTCCTCTTGTAGCATTTTGATCTGATGATAACAGAACGGAACAGATTGCCCTTAACTTGGGGTCAGGGAATGATTACAGTTTAGGTTTAAATTACAAACTTTGTTACTCAGATAACTCAGGTCATCACTATGCTAAACGTTTTTTTCAATTGCATGCAAACGTTTGTCAAATTGAGACCGATGCTAGTGATTTTGTGAGAACAGCCTCACAGATAACATCGCTGAGCTGGAAAATTTAAAGATTTTACAATACTGTTAACAATGACAACAGCGTTTAGAAATGACTGAAGTATGTGGCAGAGCACACAAGGGTTGAACTCCAAGGCAATGAAAGGCTTTAGAGATCAAAAAGAAGCGGTCTGCTTTTTCTTCCCAGGTGTCCGCCGTGTTTGTTGAGTCTCTTGTTGATTTCCATCTCCCATGCACCTTTTGTTTGACACACTCATCTCTGCAGTGGGAAGGAATCCAGTTTTGGAAACATTTCTAAGTGCTGAATTGTGTGAATTCAGAGGCCATGCTCCTTATAATTCACGATCTTTCTGTGTCCCTCATCAAGCCCATTTTAACAGCGATGTTGGAATGCGAAATATTCCATTCGACACTAAATGAGCCGGGTCATCATGGACACATTAAGGCCCCAAGTAGAATAAAAGAGAATGAAGTATGAACATCTGAATGAGTCTCCCTCTTCACCCCCACCACTGACAGCCCTCCTCCTCCTCCGCCTCCTCCTCTCTGCCCACTCATTATCCCTGTCACACAGGACCAGGGCCTACTTGGCACAGCCTTGTGGACTTAATTGAATTAGATATACCCGCTTGTTTAGGCATTGTGTGGTGGCATGAGAATCTCCCAGCCATCCCCCATAAAGGCCGCAGAAAAGAGAGGCATCGGCAACACTTGTCGGAAGATCTGAGAGCAGGAGATTCTCAGGGATGGAAGGTGCCGCTGCCAAGCGGAGGATCACCAGTCTCCCATTGTGACCCGGCTCAGTGCCAAGTGCAGAGTGGAACTTGTCTACAAGTGTCACTTCATCTAACCCTGAGTTGGGGCAAAATCCTGGCAAACTCTCCAAGCCTTTTATGAAAGTTATTATTCATTCGCATTCAATGACTGCAAAATGTACTTGATAGTGGTCAATACAGTTAAGGAGTATTAATCCAGAAAAGTTGCACTGGTGCAGTTCATATTCACATATGGCCTCCAAGTTTCTTCTTTCAACTTAAGCTCTATATTTTCTTTCCATTCCAATAGTAAATATTCATACATTTATTCAGTCTCACTCTGGATAAATTGAGATGAACATGGGCAACAGATGTTACGCCATTATCAGTCGAGGCCCCATAGTCTGGTTCATTTTTTAACCATGAATCATTACACACTTAAAAGCCCACATCATGAAGTCAAATTAGTGTAACTTAAAGAAGAGATGCAACATTTGTGTGTGAAAATGTGTTTTTGATTTGGGTTCCATATTTATGTTTCCAGAAACAACTAATCTTGCGTGCGAATAGCATCTGCAGTGTGTTCCTATGTGAAAATAATCCAAATCAGCCATCTGTTGTGGTGCTTGTTGTCTGCTCCTAAAACCACTGAGTGCAGCTCTTGACACCAGCGACAGCACTCGTTGCTGCCAGCTTAACCCTCTGACTTCTATCTTTTCCAGCCACAGACTTGGAGCTGACTTTAAAGTCAAGAGTCAGCCACTTTGTTATTAGATTTTTTTTCTTTCTTTCTTTTTTTGGGGGTTAAAATGGAAAGAAACCTCTTCTAATGTGATTGCCCTTTTCCATTTATCCGGACAGGGTGTAAATGGAGGTGCTACAAGGGGATGCCTAGGTGCTGTCACTACATAACGTCACCTCCCTAACCCTGGGGGTCAGGGCCAGATTGACACCATAACCCACAGCCCTGATCCTCCTTCAGCCTCTTTAGAGGTGCACCCGGCCGGCAGTAATACGGCCCGCACTTTATTCATTTGGAGATCAGCCAAGCTGAAAAGATAAGCTCTGAATAATTGGAGCCCACAGACCACGGAGGACCTGATGGGATCCCCGAGTCTTTAACTTTACCTCCCTCTCTCTATACCCTCTTATAGCTGGAGGACGCCCCTTGTTAGAATCAGGCAGCTCGATGGGTGAGAGAGGAGTCGGAGAATCTGGGCTGGTTTGGAGAGAGGGGTGACTCGGATTGCAGGGACCTGTCACTCACGTGCAGATGGGGTGAATGTGGTGTTTAATGAATCGTTCACAGCCACCAGTGGACAAGATGCAGAACTGTGTGGACACCAGACAGCCAGTCAGTACACCATCCTGCCTCCTTTTCAGTCTTTCTCTTCCCCTCTCTCATTGCCTCACAGCTA
>KV751326.1:457528-470327 GCA_001698575.1 Mola mola
GTCTCTGATTTAGTCTGTCTTTACTCGATGTATTTCTGGGAAAATTCTATAATTCAAAAAATGTAAAAAAGGAGAACATGTTTTGTGGTCCTGGATGATAAACCGTTCAGCCATATAAATATTCCCTTTCGAGACATGGGACAACTCGTTAATAGAGCAGTCAAATCTCTCAGGGAGGTGGGACACTGGAAACAATGACGCATGAAAATGAGGCTGTCCACTACTATGGATGCTGTAGTTAATCATCCTTCTGTCAAATTAGCATCCCGCCCGCCCTGCGTGGAAGACACCACGGCAGATAGACATGGCATCGTTAGCTGCGCCACTCAACAAAAGGCTAGCAATGGGGAGGCTGCAGCTATACTGGTTATGTCAGGGCCCAGGTCAGCTTGGTCCAGAGCCAGTGTAAGCCCATGCTGCGCTCTGCCTGTCCCGTGTTGTCATAATGGAGCAGCTTTACTGTATGATGCCAGGGGACTGCAGCCTCCTGAACACAGACAGAACAACAGGACCGCACACTCATGACTCATTAACATCGGCAGCAGTTCTGTTCTTCTTTTCTTCCTTTTAATGGGTTCTGACATGAACCTCTGAGGAGCAGCAACAAGAATAGTAGTTCAGGACTCTGGCAGGAAATCAGAAATTTACAATAAATGTAAGCGGAGTGTCATTAGCAAATTAAATATGATAACAGTATGTAGTATTATCAGTGAGCTGCAGAGCAATGAGTAACAGTATTCATTGTGAAGATATATCCTCCAGTCGCTGTCGCCTATGTTCACCTGTAGTTTTACATTGTTAAACATCATAATCATAACATCAGCACTGGCCATGAATCGGATTCAGATTCTCCATTCTCTATCCATTAAGTCAAGCAAAATATTTTCACTGGCCAATCACAAGCACACATTGCTTCCTGTCCTGGAGACAGTGTCACCCGGGGATTCCTTGTTTTCCACAAACCTTGTTTCCTGCATTACAGGGCATTTTCATGGAGTGAAAAATGATGAACTCGCACAGGGTTTAAAACAGAAACAATTTTCAGTAAGCCAGCATAGAGAACGATGTAATGTGAATGTTTTACTGCTGACATTGTCCTGGATTTAACCATTTTCCTATTGGCTAATCTTCTTAATTTCACATGATTTTAAAGTGTCTTTAATCTCCTTTAACCATGTGACTTCAAGTGTCTAATGAATAGAAGTATGCAGACATCTGAAGTGGTCCAATATTATAAATCAATGACGCTTTGTTATTCTCTTCATTTAAACAAAGGGCAAACGAATAAAAACCCATTAAGACGACATGTGAATTGGCAAACAAACTGTTTAATTTGTGTCTGCTGTGTGAAGGGGGCTTTCTGTCCATGGGCCTGGGGGCCGCCCAAATTTACATCTGATTGGAGTTTAATGGCCCATGGCCGCTTTTACTGCACAGTCACTATGGCGACCAAGCTTTTCTCAAGATTTGCAACAGACCAAAATGTCCTTTTTTTGTCCATTTGAAATGTGTCATGCGAGCCAAATGGGGCTGGGGCTTGTATGTATCAATTTGTTTCTGTTGCGGGGCCCACACTAGCCCTGCAATGAATATATGGGCCATTGAATTCTGGTACACAATGGCCACAGCTGATGCGGTTGCCACAGAGACACGCCCACACAAAAGGTCGGAATGATGACATATGGTCCAAACCTGCCCAGTCGGCGGACCCCCAATAGGCGGACTGCATTGATGGACAAAACCCCACGTTAGCCATTTATCCGTGCCTACTCATTTCATGGTAAAATAAACTTTTTATAAAGTTTCCACAGCCCATGCACAAGAAGTAAACCGCTGGTGAAAAAGCCACCATGTAAAGTGGGGGGAATTCATCATTAAGTGATTAACAAAGGCTCCTTTACCACCTGCTTCTACATTAATACGCACATTAACGGCCCCTCTTTTTGTTTAAAATGAAAGAAAAGAGATGGAGGAGAAAAAAAGCATTAACTTAGGGACCTAATACAACAAAACATATGTCAGTGCTTTTTAACATGGGAGAAAACTCTTCATAAGTGACTTTTTTCCTGTTGCTGCTGAAATTATTTTATTACTTCTTACTTATTACCCTGATAGGAATCTTTTTTACATGTGTTTACAAGGAAGCTTGTACTCTATATTTATTAGGAAATACCTTAGGAAATACTTAATATATATAAATCGTCATATAACTGAGTTTAAACCTGAAGTGTGGAACTTTTGTATTACGCTTCTGGCATATGATATGCTTATCAAACCATAATCTTAGCTGTTTTAGGCTACTGTGTCGGTAATGCTGATGAAAGCGGTTTCATCTTTGGTATATCAGTTTTTGCAGGTTGACATAAAATGTTTTAGTAGTCACCACCAATTTCAGATTTTATAACTTCAATGAAATTCGGAGAGATTTATTTAGTATCTTTAATAAGCATTCATAAGCTTAACTTTATAACTTTTTATATTTGTCCCACACATATCTCATAATGAAAGTCATTTTTTTTTAACACATGTTTTTCCACATAAAAAAAAAAAAAAACTGTACAGTTGACTATCACATTCTCAGAGTTCACGTACGCTTATTACATGCTTTGGTTAGCCCAGGCAGTATTAAACTACATTTATTACATCTTATGTTAACAAATACTCACAGCAAATTCTAATATGTAGGTAATATTTTTAACAGCATTCTGTCTGATATGTGGCTACATCAGAAAAAACATGGTATGAAAGAAAGTTTGAAATCCGGATTTCATTTCAATTTAACAATTTAT
Organism: Mola mola; assembly: GCA_001698575.1. Taxonomy (NCBI): domain Eukaryota; kingdom Metazoa; phylum Chordata; class Actinopteri; order Tetraodontiformes; family Molidae; genus Mola; species Mola mola. The sequence continues at coordinate 460,318 of KV751326.1, forward strand.
GCTCTTCTTTGTTTCTAGGTTTCTTCCAACTTATTGAAATGCCAATATAAATCTAATGAGGACTTGTGGTTCTAAGTCTAAATGCGACAATAACCAGCAGTGCAATGTCAACTCAGGTGAATAGATTGTTTGAGGGGAAATCAGGTAGACGAGCCAGAGAGGTTCTGATTCCGTAGGAGGGATAAGCAGTGTGTGAACACCACATTTAAGAGTTGACCTACCTCATTAGTCACCATTGAAATATGTGATGATGTCATCTCAGGCTTTGTGTGGTGAGAGGGCTGTCTGGGGTCGATGATTTATTTAGACTCGTGCATAAGTTCTACTTTTAGCCTGGCATTAAGGTAACTGCATTTGTGTAAATTTATGAAAGAGCAAAGTATTCACTTAATAAAGCAACAAAGAGCTCACTAGCAACAGTTTTATTTTTATGAAATATTTTATTTGTAAGTTACCACACAAAATTTTCGGAAGAGGATTTGTCGAAATGTTAAAAAATGATGTTAAAATACGGTTTCAAGAATAAAGTGTCAGGCACCACGCCCAAATGAGATCCCCACCGCCAGGATCAAAGGTCTTGATTGTCTTATTGTGTCTACACACTGTATCCCCTCTGAATTATGCGCAGGTGTAACCGTCAACACCCATGCATTTGTCCATTTCCCGCTGTCTTAAGCAGAGTCTCTTCAAAGTTTTAATCCTGATAGTTACATTGCGCTTATGAGCTAAGAGAAAAGATGTTTTTGTTACTAAAGCTGACTCTGAAGTATAGTTTCACCGGTTCATCTACATGAGGTATTTGAAAAATGTGACGTTTACAGTCTTAAAATGTCAACTTTGAATTCTTCTTTCTTATTTGTTTCCTCAAAATTTTGAGTTTTCTCAAAACTTTTGATAATGGAAAAAAAAAATCTTTGTTCCCTCATAATTTTTTTTTTTAATGCCTGGCTCTAATCCTCTTCTGTAAAAATGTGATTGCAATAGGGTGAAAGCAAAATATATTACGTTCAGGTAGCTATATGTAAAATGTGCCATTAAATCTGGGGCTTTGTATCTTGAGCAGGAATATCTTTTTTCATATTACTGGACGATGCACGCCTATGAAGCTGGGACAAATTTGAGTGCAACAACATCAGGGTTAGGATCACTTACATGGAGCCGTAGACAAAGATATATTCATAATTTAGTATCAAGTAAGTTTGGTGTTTGTTTTCTCTTTTTTGAATTCTTACCTCCTCCCATCTGCCAATTAAGTCACTTTGCCATGACTCGCTGATGCAGGTGATCTTGCAGTCGGACAGGACTGCCCTGCAGTGCTAGAAATTAAACAACACCCACCCATTGAAATCACAAAAGTGCTTCAAACATTACTGTGCAGTGCTGCATGATGATGTCAATGTAACCGCATTTGTCACATGATGTATTTAATATATATTTTGTTGCTTTGTGCTCACTCTGTAGGTTACATATTGTAATATTTAATTTCCTTTTATGACAAGTTAATTGCTAGAGAACTAACAGACATCTTTTTCACACATTTTATAACCCTGAACGTTGATGTGGCCTATGTGAGATGTAATGACACTCTACTGTTGTGAAACTGAAACAGTCTGGTTTTAAGATATTTATTTATTTATTTTAATGGAAGACATTAATTAGAAAAGTATTGAAAAAGTAAAAAAAAAAGCAAAACAAAAACGTAATAAGTTACTTTAATGAAGTCATTAAAATTGGATAACAACTAATCTGTAACCTATTATTTTTCAAATTAAACTTCCAACCATGGACAGCCTGGCGGTTGGTTGGTCACCTACTTCGGTGTCCCAAGAGAATTAAACCTGTACTGTCCTTGTCGGTCTTTGACGTTTCCTCTTACGTCACCATGAGGTTGACATTTGGAATAAAACACGTCAACATCCATTGGATGGATTGCTTTGGAAAGTGGTCAGAATTAAATGGGTATAACTTTGAATCTGTCCAATACTTGTTGAATGCTATTAAGCGTTTTTTTTTTAACTAAATCGGTGAAAATGTTAAACCTGCGCAACATCTGCATGATGTAAAGATTACTGAGGTTATACCGAGGATTCAGCCATACAGCTTCACAATTCCGCAAGTCTAAAATCAATCTACAGCCTTTCATGCTTATAGGGACAGAGGAGAGTAAATGAATATTTATTCAATGTCCAATCACACACACACACTGTCTCTTTCATGATAGGTCAAGCTGGCGTGTCAGTCGATGTCAGCAAAGGTGAGGGGTTGTGAGTGAGACCCGGAAGGAGATTTCACTTGGTTTGATGCAGAGGTGACAGGTCCTTCTGGATATGACCTGTCTATTCCTTGAATTTACCCTGGCAATTGGCCTGGCTGTCCCCTGCATCGACGCCTCCATTGACCGCTGTCAAAGAGAGAGACCTGGAGGAGAACATTACCGTGGGAGGTCACAGACCCCCAGGTGACCCGGTGAAGCCCCCTCGAAACACTTCACCGAACAAGTAGTGTCCAGACAAGAGCTGCTTCCAGCTGAAACACTGCAGTCCAATCTGGTGCTGTCAAACCGGAAACACTGGGTGAATACACCGTGAAATTTACTTAAGATTTGTGCTATGCATTTGTCTCAATCAGCATAGCTTTGAGTCCAGCCTCATCTATAAAAGAGTATCTATTAACCGATTCTTACTCTGTTTGTAGAGCAAAACTGTGGATGAGTCTGCACAGAAATATAGGACTACAAGTCTCCCAAAACACACGTACGCACACATCCTTTCTGTGATCGTATTCGCTGACACACAGATTCCCACACATGTGCACACCCCACCCTTAGACCCCACACTGCATAGCATTATGCAGAGCTCCCTTGAATTCACACAGAAATCTAAAAATACCTGCTAGGGAGGAAATCCCCTCCTTCCCCAGCCATGGACCTGCACTACAAAGACATCCGAACAATAAGCCTCTCCTGACTCGGAATCATCCCAGACAATATAGCACTAAGGCATCAGAGAGTTGTTTTTCCCGGATAGACTGTTGTGTCTAGGTCTGGAAACCTCTGACCGTCGACGCTGACTCATGGCCACCGGCCACATGTGAAAGAATGGGCTGGACCATGGGACAAAACTTATGTTGAGTCCACAATAGAACTAAAGTTTATAAAAGAGAGCAAAAAGTATGAAAGGTTGCAACACCAACATAAGCAGGAGGATTAACTCATGTGGCTCTGCTGCATAAAACAACAGTCAAACTCACAGTAAAGATCTGACGAGGAGAAAATCCTACATCTCGAGCTGAAATTTGAGTTATATTACCAGGTTGACTCACTGGTGTCGTGTGAATCTTTAATGCTCAGCCATGTGCTAACAACAGCAGTCTCTTTCTGTGACCATCATCTTCTGTGGGCACAGCAGGTCTCAGACAACAGAGAGAATCCCTTCTTTAGACTATCAGCTTCATGACTCAACTCGAAGATGTTTATCTGCTGACAACTTGATGAGTTCTGTCTTCATCGGGCTGAAAGGATGGAAGTAATTCTGTGAGCTATTAATTTGCAATTACCTGCTTTGTTGAGACAATGTTGGTCCTTCCAAGCTGAGATGTGAAGGATGTCGGCTTTTCAGTAGCAGCAGAAGGAGCAGCTGATTAACTGAACGGATAGGGTTGTAATTCAATGCATTCCTGTGAATGGTTTACATTTTTGTTTTTATTTCTTTCACTTGTGTTCCCCTTTTTCCACTTCATTTTTTTCAAAAACAAAACTCTAAACATTGACACCGTTAGACAGTTACAGCTGTTTATCACTTGCAATGTGAAACTCTGGACTGGACGAGGATCAAATGAGGCACCACCTTCCGCTTGATTGACAGCGTAAAAAAGGCAATGTGGCAGAGTGATTTGTCAATGGGTAAAAATCAACACAAAGAGCTATTGATTGGCAGCAGAGAAAGTGGCAGGAGACAATGAGCGTGGCTGTGGGATCTCGCCTGAAGTGATCAATACTGGAGTTGTGCTTGTGGGAGCCATCCCGCTCTGTGTTTATACAGTCAGACACAGAGCAAAGATCAGCAATTGTACAGCCGCACTGCTGCTGTCAGTCAACTCAGGGTAGCACTGCAGGGGGTCTCTCTCTCTCTCTCACTCTCTCTGTCTCTCAAACACACACACACACACACACACACACACACAGATGTTAATTCTCCACTCTGGGTTCAGACTGTTCCCAGATCTGCGAGTGGTTAGAGGTACCACAGTTCTCGGAAAGCTTCACCCACACACTTCTTTTTATCATGCAGAAAAACCATTCAGTTGTACTGAGAAAATACTGTACGTGGTCGGCCAGACACTTCAAGCATTATTTTGAAGGGTCAGTTCACCCAAAATGACAAAACAATTAAGAAAATTAAGCATATGTTCTTCATAGCTGTAGAGGAATCCATGCACATACATTTATATGGCCAGGTTTAAAGATGCCTTTCTTTGAAAAAAAATTTTGCTTGTGTATAAATGACATTTAAAACTTTTTTTGGACAATCAATGTCGCTTTTACACTGAGTGAAAATAAGGTTAGAGAGGAGAAAGATATGACAAGATTTGATACTGAGTCATACTGATACTAATTACTGATATAAATGATGACAGTACACAGTGATCTAAGTCGTTAATGTGTTGATCCCAGTCAGGATTTTTTTTTTTCCACTCAGTTTTACATAGACATGCATATGGTTAGCAGGACAAAGACATACATTGCTACACTGGTAAGGAGAGGTTACAATCTGCATTTTTGGTTTATAATCATCACTTGCAACACCTGTAAACTAAAAGTCAAACACTGGTCACGAACTAGCCATATTCTGGTTCCCAAGTCTTGATCTTTACTATTACCATCTAATTACTGAATCTCACGATAACGCCATTAAAAACTCCAGACAGCGTTTAATGGCTAAAATAAGAAGGTTGTAACTGCACATGCCCCAACAACAGCTGTTGAGAAATAAGATAAGATCCCAAATAAAGCAGGAGACAGGGAGATATAGAGGGAGAGAGTCTGTGAGAGACACAGAGGGAAGCAGTCCTCCATGGATGGGCTGTGACAGGGAATAACATGCAAGACAGTGCCCCATGTGTGTTTGGCCTGTGCTAATCTTATCATGAATTCATCATGAGGCCCAGTTTCTTCTGCTCTGGAGAGCAGAGCGTGCTGTAGATGGAATGCTCATGCTCAGATGGGTGATCCATCCCGGAGTGGTCACAACCACCAAACGGAAAGACTCTACAATTGCCAGTCCCTGAAGATGCCAGTTAATTAAGTACCTCACCCAAAAAAATGTTTGTTATGAAGATAAGAGTGGATCAATGTCTGCAGCAAGATCTGAAAGTGTTGATGGATTGTGTTTTAATGAGTTGCTCATCATATTTAAGGAACCACGTGATTTCATGATTGATGAGTTCATGAGTTATTGATGTGTGCACAATCTCACAGCTAGAGTAGATCTGCCTTATGTTAATAACCGATTAACTGATGAACTAACTAGTGCCGACAGGTAAATTACATTACAAATCAGATTACATTTGCACTTCAGAGTAATTTATAAGAAGGCAAAAGTCCTTTATTTATACAAAAAAGTGATCACAATACACATAAAGTCACCTTAAAATCGCACCTATACTGTAGCTAAAGGTAGGCTTTGTAAATGTCTTTGTTGTTTGTGTTGCAGACTGTGTTGTGTTTTGTTTCCTGCCTGCAAGTCTGGTTTGTACAGCCTAAGGTGATTAAGGTAATTTTTACGTTCAAAACCTGAATTTTGTAATTATGAGTTTTCTAAGAAGCCATTTAGCATTAAAAAATGGATTATGGCTCCCTGAACCGTGCTGTCACTATATTTAGTTTGAATTATATTTAATAATATCTTCAGGGAGTTGTGCGTTAAGAAACCACTTGTTTTGTGTGTGTGTACTCAGCTGCATTCTCATCTCGTTTCCCATTCTCCGAGCGCATTTGTTTGGAGTGAACCCATCCACTTATTGACACTTGCCTCCCCGGCCTCTTGCATGACAATCCAGGCAATAAAACCACGAGTGGAGCACACACTGTTCAACAGTTACCATAAGAAAAACGAGAGCAATGAGGATGAGTGTTTACCTTCCCAGGGCATGAAAAGAGGCAGAGCGAGGAGAAGAAAGAAAAAGAGGAAAAAAAAGAGACAAGAGCCCGTCTCATAACTCCGACTCCCCACCAAACGCAGCGCAAAGACACAGTGACACACGTACACATATCACCCATAGTGGAATTTGTCTGGCACTTTAAAATCCGTTGGAAAGCTTCACGATAAAAAAAAAAGAAGACAAGTCAGTCGACTGGCATAATAAGGGAAGCAAGAGCTCAACATTTAAAAAAAAAAAAAAAAATGCAACGGCAACTTTTCAAATTCTGGTCACACCTGCTCTAAGGATTTGACAGACACAAAGGGCCCATATGAGATGGGACCAGACACCAGGACATCCTGTTTAGGGGACAATGCTCCCTCTCTACAGAGATAAGGTTTTAATGCTCTTGGAACTGTGTGGCTGTCACCATGCAGTTTAAGCAGGATCCTGAGTTGGAAAGGAAATAGACCTTTTTCAACACCTTCCCAATTAGAACATCCTTCTGTTAAATATGCTTGGATTTCATTTGCTAAATATAAAAGCGTTTCCATTACCTTTTTTGGGTTTTTTTTTTTTTTTTGGAATGCTAACTTTGCTTTTTGCTTTTTCTGTCATTTAAAGTGAAGGACTTCCAAAAGAAGCTCACTCACAATTATTTTGAAATTTGTTATAGTGCAGATTATTTCAAATACAGACATGAAAAAAAAAAGCAGAGATGGAAAATTGTGGCAAGGCGTACTGTTCTCGTACAAAGAGCAGGGCAGCGAGGCCCGAGTGGCACTGACATTGTTCAGAGAGCAGAGATGACTTATTATTATTGAATGAAAATGGCAGAAACTATCACGCACAATCAAACAGATCATACAATGTATTGTTAGTAAAATATGAGAATGTGGCCATTCATGGATAGTAAAGCAAATTGTGCCTGTTTTCAGAAAGCCCAATAATATTTAGACTATAGTCCTTTTAAGATTTGATTTACAGTTATACATTGATTTTACGCTGAGCCTAATATGTATCGCATGTGCATGACCTACGCCGTCGTGAGCATTTTTTTCTTGTGCTGGTGCATCCGTGTCGCCCTGTAAGCCAAACACTAGTTGGCAGACGGACTTCTCTGCAACTTCCTTCTTGATGTCTTGTTCCTGTCCTTGTAACCAATGCTGACTAAAACGCAGCCTAACTTTTTGAAACTCATAAATGCTAAACGACAGTTTTATTGAAAACATTTCAACTGAGGTTCTCCCACCTCTTTGGCCAATTGCCGTCCTCACTGATGTTAGTGGAAACTTTTTTCTATGAATTTGCAGCCATCTGGCTGTCTGCTGTGAGATGGAGTCTGCTGCAGGAGCCAGTACATACCGATCAAGTGCACCAATCACGGCTCTTGTGGTCTGCGCTCCACAACGTGTAGATTCGGTACATTTCTGGGGAGGTGCCTTTAACTGTACGAAGAACAGGGGGTGCACATCAGACTGCCATGTGGAGTACTGCATATGTTACTCGGCAAAGCAGTTCTTACAGTGTACAAATATAAATCCCACATTACACAGATTGTACAATATATCCATTAATGCCTTTATTTTCAACACACTAAACAAAACAATTGTGGCACAATGCTGCACTAGTGCTCCATAATCGAAATAAGGGTCAAGTATGGCCATTGAAAGTCTTTAGTATGTGATTTTCTCTCTGAAAGATATAGTTTAATGGTTTTTCCTGGCTCACAATGGGCCTTTGGAGCAAGAAAGTGCATGACAATAAGCATCTATGGTCCCTGGTGCAACTAGTGAAACTGGTGAAACATCACACAAATATCACACAAAGATATTTCATTTCAAAGAAGGTAGCAGTTTGCAAAGGTATGTCAAAAAGTATGTATTGAAAGCAAGGTGACTGACCTTTCTGTAGCAGGACATGTAACAGGAAACCCATGGATGTAACTAATATTAGGCTGCATTCAACTGAGATTCACTTGTTCCAAAAGACCCTGATACTGATCTCAACTGGCCAACAACACTGACATTTAGTTACAGTAAAAATACAGATTTATTTTTTTTTTACAGCATCATTGAGAGAAATAGACACAGAAGGTGACAGATGAGTCATATCTCTACACATGATGTTCTCAAGTGTCAGATTGAGGACGACTCTGGGCTTGTGGTGAATCCAGTGTGAGTCACACACACACACACTCACACTGATACTTTTCGATTTGGTTACATTTTGCACAGTAGAATGACGAAAAGCACACACTGCGGGCACTAATAAGGATACTTCTCAAAAAGAACGCTTCCCTGTACGTCAGGAGTGTCAAACATGCGGCCCGTGGGCTGGAAGCTTATCCTGTCTGTCCATTGGTGGGTGCTGTCTTAATAAAAGTGTTGGAAACCCCCTTCCATGCGCAAAGACTACACTTCAAACTAGCTGAATGTTGCATGCAGGATTATTCTAAAATATTTCGACTCTAATAGGAGAAATGTGGAGAGAGTATCATGTTTTCCAAGCTGCTTTGTTTCATATTTATTGTGCCTTTGTAGAGCCACTGTGTCTGCGATTTTTCTTTCTTCCCACAAGGATGTTATGACTTATTAAATGGAGAAACTGGAACAAAAGTGCATTATTGTTGCTTGGCAGGCTCTTCAGTTGTTGTGTAGATAGATTGGTTATTAATTGTAAACATTTTCAGTATGTATTTTAACATACAATTTACCCAAAGGAAAGGAATGATAAGCTGATGTTTTTATTTATCATCTATCAGGCTGGTTTTTAAGGTCTGGCTCTCTTGAGGTCCAGCTGAGCTGCACGTGGCCCCCAGACTAAAATGAATTTGACACCCCTGCTGTACTTTTTGGCTTCTCCACAATGAGATTCTTCCAAGCGCCATACAAAGTGCATTGAAAAAAACTGCAAAAATCTCTGGGTTCTGTGTATCTGTGTACATATAGAATGTAGCTTTTGGGAAAATGATAATGGAACATTTCAATTTGCGAAACACTGAGTGCAGTGGCCAAGACAGCTCAATAAAATGCTACTTAACAAAATATAACCAATCTGACAAACATGATCACTATGATGGGTAATGTGCTCCAAAGAGACACGAAAAGACAAGCAAAATGCAAAAATATGTTTCTACTGTATGTTTTCTTGAGAAACTGCATAATTTCTAAACTTATTAACGCGCTGCCTATAGCTTACTGTAGGCTTCATTACTGCCAGGTCAACAAAATAAAAGTGCTAATGTTGGCCTCCTCTCTGTTCACAATCTTGGTGATTTTTCTGCTGCTCTCTGTGTCTCACACACACAAAAAAAATTTTTTTCAAGTTTTTCTTGATGTGCCATTCATTTTTACAACCAGGAGACGAGCTTTGTTTGAGAACAGGCTGCAGGCAAATGTGTAAAAAGATTTTTAAAAAGTTGGGAAGTCCTGCCTCGGATCCTACATCAGATCTGATTCCGCTTTAACTCTAGCTTTTCTCGTCGTTTCCGTGTGCTAGGAACATCGACAGGAGGAAAATGGTTTAGAATGACAACTTTTTTTGTTGTGAATAACCACTGCCACGTGTACCGAGCTGAACTGGACCCATCTGGACTGCTTGGTGCATTCTTTTTTGTTGTTGTTGTTGCCTATAGAAACCTCCAGTTCAGTGCTGATACACAACTGTTAGCCAAATTGAATCTCACAGATGAGAACTATTTATGAATATTTGTGTGTTTTCTTAGCCTGACCAAACCTGCGTACTGCAGTTGAAGAGGCTCTTTATCTCTGCTGTTCTTGATGTTTTAACTGGGCCACAACTTCATCACAGCTCAATGTCCCATATCCGACATTCTAAAACCATTAAGTCTCTAAGTAATCATTTAGCTC
>KV751326.1:476324-495550 GCA_001698575.1 Mola mola
CCGTACTTATAGACTCCTCGCGTGCTCCCAGTTCGTGTGAATCCCTCTCTGCATTCTTTCCCACACTCGCCTCAGCCAATCGCAGCGAGGACTCACCCACCGGGCGCGGGGCGCACCGCTGATTGGACAACACCCCCGCGGGCCGTCGGTCACGCGCTGCTCAATCAGCCCTGCAGGGACAAACAACAAAGCGGAGCGAGCGGCGGCGGCGACCCGGCGTGTGAAGCCGGGGCGGGGGTTGGACGTTCGCTTCCAACTCGGCTCCGTATGCGTCAGAAATGTCGAAGCCGCCCGCGCGTGTGCGCATTTCAGTTTCTGCAAACGACTCTTGTTGATACGAGAGACGTGTAATTAAGCCATTGCGTTGCTGCCAGGCTGCGAACGTGCGACGTGTGTAGGGCGCGGCTCAAGTGCCAACAATCAGATTAAACATAAATATTTGTTTTAATTATTATTTTTGTTTTCCTTTTCCCGCCCACAGCCCGTTTGTATTCCCGGAGCACGAGGTCGGAGGCTCCCCGCGCGACCGGCAGTGTTTACTCGTTCGGAACATAAATGTTTCTCTGGGTTTATATGAAAACAAACAGACATTTTGTCTTGTGTTTCTGAAACCCCTCTCGCGCCTCCGAGGAGGAGACCTATGTGCTGGCACGCGAGGCGGTTTGCAGTAGCGCGCACCGAGCCAATGGCATGACAGGCCGCTCCATGCAAATGAAGCAGGGGCGCGTTTGGATTGGGTGTGAACGGCCCCCTGTCAATCATCCCGGCGCGGGAGCCGTTCAAAGGGGAAACGGAGGCGGAGGAGGAGGAGGAGGAGGAGGAAGAGGTGGTGGGGGGGCACATCTGTCCGCGTGCCATGCCCACAAAGTCTTCTCCGGTCTATGCGCCGCACGTGCCGAAACCTGCAAATTATAGCGAGTGGAAAAGAATAGAAATGACAAGTAGGCGGCGGTGAGCACGCAGTTGCACTGAAGTGTTGCAAAAGGGGTTTTCAGGAAACGTTCAGCGATCTGACTGTAAACTAAAGAAGACTTCAGAGGATAATAAAACACAAACAATGCCAGTCGTAGTGTAATTATAAACTGACGACGAGGCTTGACGTTTTTGTTATTACAAGTCTTAGTAAAAGTGTATCATATGTACATATATGATGCAAGTGTCAACAGTCAAAGTCATTTTCTGACACCTTTTAGTTATTCCCTGCCACTTTAGCACGTCCTTTTCATCATATTGCGTGCGCGTGCTTGAAACCTTTGTGACAAGGTTTGAAGGAGAAGCGCGCCATCTAGCGATGGATTTGTGAACGTTGAGTCCCTTACCGTGATGGTCTCCCGGGTATATAACTATTCAATGAGTAAATCAATACATTTATTCGAGGCCTTTTGAAAACAAAATAAACAAAGTCATTGAAATTAACGTGACATTTAATGTGTAAGATACTTTAACATAAATAATGAAACTGGCATTTATCAATGTTTTACATGGGTTTCTAATGATTCTCTCATCCGTGCTGAAAGCTTTTCCTATCATGATAAACTCAGAAAGCTCTAAGGCTTTTTTTTTTTTTAATAAGAGTAACATGAGGATATGAAGACTGTATGAAGAATGACAGAAAGAATGGATCAAAGACAGGGAAAAGGTTAATGCTCATTGTACTGAGGTGACCACAAGGTGGCACATCTGTATCCAACATGACACAAAGAAAGCTACTAAAATCAATGCTTTATTTTTTTTTTTTAACTTTAATCTGACTAATGGTTTTTAATTCAGACACAAAGGTTATATTTATTGTTTTGCCCAAACAGTCAGTTTAAAGGTAAGAAAGAAAGCACAAAAGGAAGGTAAGAGTGGGAAAACTAATAAAGTAACCACCAAAGGAAAAAAAAAATGTTACATAAACAAATGTATGAAATGTATTTCTGCTCTAAAAACAAAGATGTGCTGTTCATCGTCACCTCCCAAAATAGAACACAAAAGTTTTGCATTCCACACATAATAATATATAGAAGTTTTAGTTATATTTTTCATTAATAACTACCTACATACATGGCCACGGATATAAAGTAGTACCTCCATATGCTTCTTCAAATTAAAACAGTTTATTTTTCAAATATACAATTGTTGCAGTTAATTTTAATCGTCTGCATCACACAATATTGCGACCGCGATAAAAGGCTTTATTGTAATGTATCACTCAATGCATGTGTCTGCAGGTTGCATTTCATCCCTCAGTGACACTAACAATGCAAAAACTTTGTGATTTAATGGGCTCCAACAGGCAAAAAGCCTTGACATGATTTCTAAATTCAAACATTGAATGTCACAGTTAAGGTTGCTGATACCCGAACATTTTATAGCTTCATAAAGCAGCCATCATGCACCCACACACTGAGTGTGCATGCACAGCAGATTTCCATGTTAAATTAGTAGGTGTACCGCGACAATAGGGGCATTACGAAGTCTAAGGAGGCAAAGATGTCATAGTAATCTTAAAACTGATGACAAAGTCTGTGATCCTCTTTTGGTCAGCAGTCTATTGAAACAGACCAAATGTAATAAAAATTTGCTAAGCCCTGCTTCAGTCCAGTCTCTAGTGGCGTATCAGTCATTGTTCAACGGCTCATGTCCCCCCATGAGCTGTACTGAGGCATGCTGGACACTTGTTTACCCTGGATCCTGAGTCTTGAGGGCCAGCTGTGTGTGCTTGGGCTCACATCGCCTTTATTTGCTTTTGGATTGGCCCAAACGATGCAGATCTAATTCTACAGAACTGTGTACCGATTATACAACTGCTCCCCGCAGCAGTGGAGTTAATGGGATTTTGGTTTAATAATTCTGCAAAGGCAGAGCAGCACCTGTTGAACCTGAACTGAAATCAGACCAAGTCAGACGGATCTTGGCGTTTCAGATCCATCAATCCATCAATAATCCCCCCCTTCTTCATTCTTGCATCTCAAAGCTCTCTCTCTCAGACAACAAAGAGAACAAGAATGCTCCTTCAAGCGAAAGAAACTTTCGAGTGACTCGAGAGAGCATCATTAAAGTTGATGCCGACATCACCGGCCTGAGGAATGTGGAAAACAGAAATCACTGCCGTTTCTAAAGAGACAATCAACATTCACCAGACAAGAGCCAAAAGCACTCGCGTTTTGACTTGGCTTTATGAGGCAGGGGTCTGCTGGAGGAGATGAAAGGGCCCAGAGAGGAGGGAGAAGCTGTGTTTGCAGATTTAGCAGAGTTCAGTGGTCTGTTGTCCAGATCCGGGGAATTCTCCGCAGCTCCTTTTGACTGCCGCCTGCTTCATTCGTTGTTATACAATGAGCCGGCGCTCTTCTGAAAATCCAAGTGCGGAATGCACGAGGAGAGTCAATTATATCTCTATTAGTTGGTGTTGGCCGAACAATCCTTTTATACACATGCCCCAATCAAGTACTGCTAGGTGTGTTTACCACAATGTATCCCCAACATCGAGCATTTACAATCCCGGTTTGTTTCTGATACAGTGGCATTTCTGGGAGCAAAGCAAGAAAGAGACAAAAAAAAAAAAAACCCCAAAAAAACAAATGCCATTAATTCTGGGAAAACTTCCGTTTGATCTCTAACTGCCTTTTTTGTGACACACAACGATTTAAAGTATCAACGCACATTTATTCAAGTACTATAGGACAAGTGTGAAAATATGCATCATTAGTCCTACTCTTAATACCAGTACTTTATTCTTCTCTACTTTATTTTCTAGTGATATATTGAACATTTTGCTGCACTGCAAAAACCAAACTGTTTTAGCTTACTAGAGTTTGTGTCCAGACTGCCTTAAAATCTAGCTTCACTGAACTTGGAAAGGCAAGTAGTGGTAACTTTGAATCATTTAGAAGTTACTTCAGTTCATCCTTGTAGGTTGGTGAAATTTAATGTTTGTGGCTCTAACCTTTTTAAAGTGAGAACAAATTTGTTTTTACAGTGTGCATACAGAATACTTGACAGTTACTCTTCACATTTGACGATACAAAGGAAATATGAAGAAATATTTCGATTAGCTCAGTGGCAAACTACAGTTGAAGAGTTAAATGTTGCTTACATAATTGAATTATGCAGTATATATAGTTAGTCCTGTAGATATGGATTTTAGAAGGAGTGAGGTGTAAGACCCCCATACACACTCATAAATTTAATTGGGGGCGGGTGTCATTCAAGTTTCGTTATTCTGCATTCAACATTTTCATAACTTTAATTTAGAAATATTAAGGTCCATAACGGATATTTCAAAGTTAAAAACTGTTGTAGGAATGCTGATTCTTAATTTACCTACACAATGACCTACAAGTCCAAGTAATGGAATCTGTTTTTAAAATAGGGACATTTTTAAATATACAATGCAAACTCTCCCCAGCAAAAAGAGTAATACACTGAGCCAGTAATATTTTACACTCTCAATGGTGATAATTAACTCATAGCCCAGTGTTTTTACAGTGTGGTATTACAACTAACTACTTCCTCCACCACCGTGACACAAATCCAGAGACATGATGACAATCAGTGACAAAATGCAACCATTTGATGTTCTGTTTCCAAATCAGTGGTGACAGCAGAACTTCAAAGGTCCTGTTAGGACTAGTTAGGTTCCTGAAACAAGCAAAGCCAGAATCTCAGCAGCAGCAGCAGATCTAAGCCTTTGGGTGAAAGGACACCTGTGGCTGCTGCATTCACCTCCCACTTTAAGTGGAGGGATTTGCAGAATACCAAAAACACATGGTTGACAATTCATTATGGAATTAAACAAAATATTGAGGAATTTGGGTTATTTGGGTTAACAATATGTTTCCTCAAAGACACTGGCAAAAGATCTGAGGGGATTTTCCCCTGCCAGGGTGAGATATCACTTATTAAATGTGGGAGTGGCCAGATGTATTAACATTTTTCTTTCACCACTCAAATGTTCTGGTTCTTAAAACAGCAATTTTCCTGTTCAATTATTGCATGTTTGATGTATTACAAAGACTGCGGGGTGCCTCATAAAAGTTCAGAATCCGAATAAATTGGTATGATTTTGGAAATATTTCTCATGGCATCACAGGGGTGGGTGCACAGACTTCAAAGCTGTGTGTTTGCACCACAAATGCGAGAGAAAGTGGTATTTTTCATGGACTTTCACTTTATTCTCCCTTAATCTCATTACTCCTTCGGCTGTTTTCATACCTGAATAAAAACCCTGAGATCAATTATATTTGCCTCACTTTTAAAAAGGCTTGTTGTCATTTTGCCATCTGCAGACCAGCATGTCCAGTACAATGTGGTGCATTCAAGAAGCCCCTTTGGCTTTCTGAACAGGGAGAGAGAGACCCTTTTCTCTTGCTTCTCGCCCCAATTCAGGGCTTTCTTCTCCCTTTTAAGTGGGCTGTTGATGAGGTTAGTCTAATCAGATTAAGTCAACTCACATTGGTCTGTGCAGTTTGTTTTCCTTCCAAAAAGCGTCCTGACATCTCCTATACTTTTTCTTTATCCTCCTCTTTGCACTTTTCATCCAGGCTTCCACCCAAAAAAATCCTTTCAACAGAGGTCCCAATGGACTCCTTTATACACCACAGTTCCCCAGTGATATAGGTTATTCAGAATGGGTCACTAGGCTGCTATACATGGGAACGGCCTTTAAAGTTGTGCAGTGACGCATTTGGACATTTCCACTGGTGTCTGTGTGAGTGCCAGAGATTAGGTAAACACAAAGCTCTAAATCAAATTTTGGAAATTGCTGGAACCTCTAATTTGATCCCTAAATAAATGTTTGAGGGATGTTTTGTAAACTACACGGCTAATGCAATCTCCACTTTTAGCAGGACACTTGGATGGGAGTCGCGTTTTCACGGCCAACTTGTTAAATACTTTTTAAGTGAGACAAATGCAATTTTTTTTTGTTTGGATTTTGCAAGATGTGAATGTAATTCTCTTTGGAATAAAATTAAATACCCATTTATCCACTTCACAGAAAGAGGAGAAACAAAAAGCGACGTTATGGTGAGCACATTTTCTTTTTTTTTCTGTTTTAGATGATAAAAGACAAAAATATTTGATTGCAGAATTATTTATAATTGTGTGCTTCAGGAGAAAGAACTCGGAGTACACGGAGGGAGTGAATTAAGGTAGCAAAAAGTTTGGAAAGTCTTTGATCCCACAAAGAAACCAATTCAATCAATCAATTTGTCTTGATTGGTACGCATAGATGCCCAGCTAAGAATATACCCCCCACCTGTAACTGTAAAATCTCAGAAGTTCTCATCAGTGGTGTGCCGTAACTTGATTCCCCCACTAATAACAGGCCAACAAAGACAATGAGCACAATGAGTACAGAGGAGGCCTTTTCAGATGACTTCAGAGCCCCTCCCAGAATAAAGACAGGGCAGCCCCACTGACTGAATGGACAACCATTTCAAGCTAATGGATCTGAGAGACTGTCCACATAATTACATTACAGCATTTCAGCAGCCCTTTGAGCTCCACACTTTCAGCTCGGACACACCACAGCACTTCATTCATATCATAGCTCCACATAGGAATGTGCTATGACAGATATGGCCCTCGTGGGCACTCTGGAACAAGGTTGCGCTCCATGGGACTGGCAGCCCCCTTCGTCCCATTCTTGGATTTAAAACAGAGGGTGGGCACCAGAGAGACAAAGGATCAAATGTGGGAGGCAAAGAAAATCTGAAAATCAACTTAGTGTCAAAGAAATGATGTTTGAGTGCGACAATATGCATATATCCCTGTTAGGTGTGATTTGTCTTTTTCACTTCACTTAAAAAGCTTTTACACATGACATACAGCAGAGATTATACAATTCTTTTTTACAGCATGAGCCCAAGAAACGGTGTCAATAAATAAGACAAAAGCCGGTACAAAAGCAAGTACAAAAGGTACAAAAATAGGTTTTATAAATGATGTAAGACTTTTATTGCTATTTATTATTTTGATCAGTTAAAATCATCTTTCTGGGTCTTTGCAATATAGTCATTAAGAAATACTGTCAAACCAGCGGGTAAAACTCTTATTAAAGAATACTTTTTGTGAGCCATTTACACCAAATGACAAATTCATACACAAAAATCAGGCAGACAATCAGTCTTTATTCCCCTCATGTGGTTTAAATTCCACTTGTGTCTAATCCATTCCAGCCAAACCAAACATGTGCACAAGGAGAACATGAATTTTCACAGGCCACGGTGAGCACAGATGAATGAGTCAATCAGGCAAGCACACACAGAAAAGGGCACATTTGTCGCCATATTAACATACCAACTCCTCAGTCACTTTTGATTGATAAAGAGCCTCCCCAAACCTTCACAGGCCAAATCACTTAAATTTGAACTGGTGCTTTCTCAACCTGTGACCAAAAGCGTGAATTTCACACAAAAAGAAAGTTACTCTGTGCTGACAGACCAAGTGGAAAATTGCTCAAACCAACAAAATAACAAAGCGACAATTATGAGATTTCCCTCCTTGATAGCCACACGGAAAGATGCTATAGATCTTATTGTTCAATTTTTTTGGTTGAAGAAATGCTCTGCTCTCTAGCTCTTCTGGACAAAAAAATGACTCCTTTTGTGGAGGAGCAAAATCAATGCAAATTGACCTTTTATCCATTTCCCTGTGAATAAATCAAGTCTTTGCGCTTTTGTTTGGGGCCTGTGAGCTAAACAAAATCATAAGAAAGGTGGAGAATGTGAACGTTTATTGGCCACTGGAGAAGCGAGATGACCCCTCTCATAGGCGACAAAGACTTCTTTATGGTGTCGGTGTGAAGCCATGAAGCAGGGGTGTTCCACTCTGACTGACCAGCACCGCAGGAGATCCAGCACGTGCAAAAATGGTGACCCAGTAAAACCAGCTCTTTTTACTCACATAAAGGAGGTTAGGGAACCAAAAAAGTCTTAATCTTTGCTTATTCTTGAGCACATGTGAAAGGAAGACTGCAGGCTGTATGGTATATTTCAAATATCAGTTACACTCAATAGTAACATGTAGATATACCTTTATATCCATATGTATAGATTATTCTATTGTATAGGACTTACCCCACAGATATTACGCATCCCGTCTGTTGGCAGGTCTTCACTTATGCTAAAACACTGTGTAAAGCCCTTTATATCTCCAGAAGGAGCACAGAATCTGCTGAAAGGCTGAAGCTGAAGAGAATTTTGAAAATGAAAATAATCGGACAGTGTGGAGGTAATTAGCTTCCCAAACCACTGTTTCTCATCTGTAATTTAAGATAGTGAACTAAGGCTACACCAGCAGAGATTTTCCTGCTGTGTTGTATAAGTCACTCATAAGCCACGGTTGTAGTTTACCATTTTAAATATAAACACAAGAGGAAAGTGAGACAAGAAGAAGGTGGATGTTAAGGCAGACTGTACTGAACCCAGAGACTCAGACGTAGTCTATATATATCACAGTGTTAACTAATATTAGCTGTTGATCTATCCTGGATAAAAATATTTGAAAGCAATACGGAATGTGTTATAGCCTTGATTCATGATATTCATATCTTTGATTCTCCTCTGCTGCCTGAATTTTGTCTTTTCCTTTAAATTAATATGATATGATTCAATGATATGAATTTGAAAAGTTTGAAAAATTAAAAATGAACTAATTGGTAAAAGAAAAAAAATCATTACAGGAAATGGTTTTCTGTGTCTTGCCTACTGTTAATAACAAACTCCCCAACTTTTTTCCTTACATATTGCCAGTAGTCAAATTGAATTGTGGGTAATGTAGGCACCTCCAGGTTTTGACAGGGAAGATGAAGACATGAAATAAAAAAAAGAAACATATCCCTTGTCCGATAACAGTACAACAATTTTACATTTTAAAGTTGTCTTTTCAGCTAAATCAGTGGATTACACCTTTAATAGGCAAGCCAATAGACTTCTTTAAATTGAGTACAATTGCTTTAGACAAAAGACATTTTAAAGTCTTATTATTGCTGTAAAAGAACTTCTAAGTTTAAAGCATTCACGCGAACTCTCGCTATTTACTCTGTTTCTCTATTTTTCACATTTCCTTTGGCCTAACTGTCCTCAGAGATCTCTGATGCAGTTAAAAACAAAAGGTGATAGAACTTTGGCTGCGGAATAACCCTCCACTTGATTTCAGATTTATGACAGCATTTCTTAACTACTAGCCCAGTTTCTATTATTTACAAGCGGACATGCAAAACAAACAAATGACTTTCTCTGAGAGCAAGAGCTGCTGGAGAACCACTTCTTGACTGGATCCTTTTTGGAAAGGACAAAAATGGGCAAGCTTCTGGGATGTCCTGAGTAAAATGGCATTGAAAACTTCAAAGGTCATGTTAGTCGCTATCAAAATCCTCTGAACGCAACAGTGAGCGGCACACACAATGGTCAAGGGTTTATAGCATTTCCATGTTTGGGGTCAATCATCATCCCATCTTCAAAGTCCCTCCTAAACCCCAAACACACACTGCTCTTCCTCTCCCCTCTGATGTGGAGATTCACCCAATTCACAGAGTGTACCCTCTCCTTAACTTTTATTTTGGGCCACACATTGCAGAGCAGACGATTTGTGTCTCTGAAAACACCACGTATCAATCACATCAAAAGCCGAGGAAACAAAAGCGAAGGCTGGCAGCTTTAGACAAATACTCCCATTTGTCACTGCATTCTCTTTCACATGTATCGCGTCGCGGATGAAGCAGGGGTTGTTTACTCTGGAATATCTGCACTGTAAAGGCAAACAAAAGCCATTCAACAAGCGCAGAAACAAGTGGACCAATGTGCGGTCAATTACAATAAACACGGATCAAAGAGCACAAAATGGACTTCTGTTTCGTAATGCACCATGTGGCACAAGCTTTTTCCTGACGCTGCCCTCACACTCGATCTTCCCACACTCATATACAAACTCACCATTAATAAGGTCTGAAAAGTGTGATTTTCAGCATTCCCTCTTGTGTTTCTCCTCCTTTGCCCATCGCCAGCCCCCTGCCTGGTGCTGACCCAGCCAGAAGACCCCCTCTGCCCCCTCTGTGGCCCCCTCCAACCCTGGGAAGAAGAGGCCCACGCCTGAGCTATGACTGGAGCTCATTAGCAGCGCCCACCTGGAGGCTGGCTGCGGGCTAGCAGGGGGACCACGGGGGCCAAGGCCTTGATCCGTGAGCAGCGGTGTGACACACAGCAGGGACAAGGCTGCTTCAGTGTGCACGGAGCACCATCACATGTACAGTATATGCTTCAACAGCTTAATGTGTCTTAACAGGGAAGGCACACGTCTCTCTGCTAACCCCACCGGGAGCCCCTTTCACCAGTCATAAAAGGCAGACGCAGTTTATAACTGTTTGTGTTGATGGTATCGCTGCAGTAAAAACAGTCTGTAAAACACTAAAGACAAGAACCTTGTGTGTGTGTGCTTGCTTTGAAGTCTATGCAAATTCAATATCTCATTAAATCTCATTTCGACTAACAAATCATGTTTGGGGCAGTTGTTTGCTGTGAATCACTTGTCGGTATGTGGCTGAGGCTGAGGTCGGTGTCTGTGTGTAATACTCCAGTGGTCTGGAGCCCCTGAGGTCAGATGTCCTGGGTCTGGGGAGACACAAAGAGATTCCACTGACAGATGAGTGAGTCGCCTGAGTCATGTGGCTCCAGTCACACGGGCTGCATCCAGGGAGTCACGTCGCTCTTTGACAGCAGAGTATCTGAACACTAACCGTCTCTATGGAATTTAGCTTTGGAATGACGTAGTAGTGCACTTTTCAGATACTTTCACGTAGTAATACAACGAAGTTGCAAAATTAACTTCTGCTGCCCTGCTGAGTGTAACCTAATCCGATTTAACAAATACATTTGCTTGCTTTAAACAATGTAATAATTTGCAAAAATGTGAAGAAACTTCTACAACGAACCCAACCAAATCATGTGAATTGTATTTTCATCATAATAGCGCAATTTGAAAATTGTGCTATTTAAATAGGAAAACATTTTAAAGGTTCAATTTGCAAGGATTGTTGATTTTTGAGTTTCACTCTCACATCATGGACAGATACATATTGATGTTCTGGATTGATGGACAGCCTGAGCTGCCGACTGTAATCACTGGTATTTGACAAGTTTGGAATGAGGTTTAGAATCTTTCACAATGAACCTTAAATGATACTGACAAGATCGGAAATTATAGATTATAGCCACACTCTACCTGTTACCAAAGTCCAGGTCATCGTGTCATCGTGAGTGTTTGCTAAATTATCAGATGTTGCATATTGACTCAGCTATCCTTCATTTTTTATTGTCCACCTTGGGCAAGACACAACATTTACACAATGGAAGTGTCATTCGGTGTGTAGAAATGAGCAACATCTAACGGCGAGGCAGGAGAATGCAATGGACAGCTGACCCCTCCCTGTCCAAGCATATAGGAAAGCTACGGTGGCCACCTGTGTCCAAACGTCTACGACCGCATCGAGCACTGTTTTGCGATGATGATGATGATGTGTCTTTGATAGATACATTTAGACTTCCAGCAGACTGCTTACAACAAACTGTGGATCTGCTTCCCAGTGTTGTCAGGCTCTTTCTGAAGAGCATTGCCAAATAAATAGAAATCTTCTCATCGCTTTTGGACGACTAAAGACAACTTGAGCTGGACTTATTTTAGACTTATTTTTGAAACTGCAGTCACAGGAGAATGAAATCTCTCCTCAGCGTTGCCAAAATCACAGAAAACACAGAGTAAAGGCTTTTTTTTATTTTATTTTTTGAGAAATCCCACTGCCAAGAAGTACCTTTGTCCTCTTTCTAAGTTTACTGTATAATATAGATTATTTGATACAGTAAGTATGGCCAAAAGAAGGTGATTTTGTATATTCATGAATCACACATTTGCTTTGCAAAACTCTTTTCATTGCAGATCGTGGCGCAGTGGGGAGGACATCATGGTATAATTGGTAAAACCAGCAGCTGAAGCCCTCAGGCTCTTTCCGCCTTCAGATCACCAGCAGTGGGCATGGACCCTGTCAGGTGAAAGACACCCCAGAGGGACGTCACTGAGGTCCTCCAATAACTTATATTCAATATTAAAATCAATATATGCAAAGGCAGTTCCTGGTTGCAGAGTTTTATATTCCTAGTTTATCTCACTTTTCTCTGCAATCGAAGTTATTGTGAGTATTTGGTTCATCACTCCGCGCTTCTGCTGGTGAATATGGACAATGGATTGGTCATGATGACTGGTAAATCTCAGTCACAGACCCACCACATCAAGGACAATTAGCATCAGCTTGACTCTCCAGGCTCACCCCTTAAGCAGGATGAAAAAAAAAAACGAAACGCCAACTTAGCACATTCCACCTGCAGTCAGCAGTTCAAAGGGCTCCCATGATGGTCGGCCTCCGCACCTCAGCGCTCCATTGCTATCCAGCCACCACCTGCCCTGGGGCAAATCACACCCTCCTCCACACCGCGGGTGACCCACTGCTCCATCAACAACTGCTGGATCGCGCTACCTGCGGGCTAAGCGCCTCAGGTGATGTTTGAATGGGATTCACTTAAGACTTAGCCACACCTCTCCCCCCTCGGAGGGGACACACGAGGGAGGCAACATATGGCTGACTCTGATGAATTCCCCTACTGTTTCAAAAGAATCTCAAAGGCCTTCGGGGTGATCGGAACTTCACGCTCCTCTTTACTAGATTAAGTCTAATAATCTCCCAGTAACGAGACTTTAAATCCAGAGCGGTAAAACGTTGGGCCCCAGGGTTCACTTACATACAGTGCATGCTGTCTTTTCTTTAACACTTTATTTTATGACTGCAAGTAAGAGTTAATGTTCCTCATGAACTTTCCCCTCTTCGACAAGCAACAAAGGAGATTTGTTGATAGTGACCAGAGATTCCCCAAATGCCCAAACATTGTGTTGGAGGTCCAAACCACTGATGACAGAATAATACAGTCTAAATTTGTGAGTATGTGAGATCCAATTCCAGTCTAATTCAATTTGAGACTTTAGATTTACTTCAGCAGTTATCATTTCAAGCTGTATTAATATCTACTCTGTTACTGCCACAGCCTGCACATTAAAGTAAAATAGTTTAATTAGTCTCTGCTATGGGGAGATATTGTATTGCAAGATCCAAAATTTTGGCAGAAAACAAATGAAATAGATCTATGACTTGATAAAACACTTTATAGTTAAGTACAACATCGGCTAATTTTAGACTTCATACATTATAACATGTGACTGTAATATTTTCCTCCAAACATATTTGTATACATGGAAAATACTCTTCATCCTATATTTTGAGCAGTACTTGAGTATTTTGTACTTTATTTGAAAAGCAAATATTGTACCAAAATTCTGAGGGTTTCCAATATTTATTTCTTTGAAGCTCACCATTGAAACTATTTTAGTGAAAGCGCGTGATATTATGAAATCATTAGCACAACCACATACTGTTAGTTAATCCATCCATCCATCCATTTTCTACCGCTTATCCTGTTAGTTAATGTTCATGTTATATTCTTTAAATGTTACCAAATACAGAGGCCCACTGCATTTTCACATGGAGACAGACTTTACGTTAATGCCTTGACAGCCAAAGGACAAGCTACAGGTCGAGCTAGTTGGGCTGCACGGATACATCAACTCAGTACTGTTATTGATCAATACGGACATGGTTAACTTGTATCAGTTATTACCAAATACGATGGCATTCACTGGTACTAGTGGCAGATAATAATGTGTTGTGTCTCATTAACTTTGTACTGGCCGCATCCGGTTTCCTATTCCTGACTCTAGCTTCGAAGACCCCCTCAGAGCAACATCACCTTTTTGATTTTGTAAAATATCCATGTGGTGGTTTTATGTACTGCCACACACATCATATGTATGTTACTTCTTTTTGTATGGATCTGCAAAGAATTTCTTTATTTCCCTGACACAAAAGGGTACTGGTAATCAGTCAAATTATTTTAAATATTAATATGCATCCCTGCAAATTGGATTTTTGAAATTTTTTTTTTCTGAAATGTGGGGCTACGGTATAAGTTTTCTTTGTCCCAGTAGAAAAATCAGGCTAAACTCCTCCTTATTCCCTCAGTGTAGCTCAAAGTACTTGCTGTACTTTTTGAACAATTCAATTAAATGGTTCTTTGTGGTACACAGATCACAACAACAGACAACGAATTAGATGTCCAAGCATGTCAAAAATAAACAAACATTTGTTTATTTGTGGCTAAACATTTAACTCAAAGTTGTGCTTGCAGTGGTTGCCAATTTTAGGCCGAGGTTTGCTTATAGGTTGAGATTTGTCATTTGGAGACGTGTGAATCCTTGGACTGGAATCCACAGTTGACAGAAAGTTAGCTGAATAGTTAACGAATGAAAATGCCAAATTAATGCCACAAAAGTTCTTTCATAAATGCAGTATATAGTTTACAGTTTTCAAATGCAGTCATCTACTATTAATGATATCACAGGGATACTAACTAAAAAAACTGACTTTAACTGCTTTCTCTGAAAGCAATAGTGCCCAGACTGGTAATGTTAATCGCCTACTGTGGGACAATGTTCAACCACAGAGTCAGTCTGCAGTTGGACTTTTTGACATCGCCCGTGTTTACAGATCTCAGCAGTTAACTGAGTGAATGTTTGTCATGTCATTGAATCAGCATAATTGGAGAGGTTTTTGTTTTTGAGCAAAATGTCTTTGGATGGACTGGCAAAACACTGATGTAAGATATTCAGAATCCATTTAATTTGTCTGACACAAGATAGGTAGATAGGTTTTTAACTGCATGCACGGATAGCGAGAGTCCCATCAGCCTCAGTTACACTTCATGTTAGCTTTAAATATAGTCTAGAAGATGTTAGCATGCTAACCTGCTAAATTAAAGGCATGAACAGGTAAATATTATACCTGCTAAACATCAGCATGTAAACGTTTTCACCCTGAAAATGTTAGCATGCAGAAATTAGCATTAAGCTTAAATTACGGCTGTGCCAAATTACAGCCTCACAGCAGCGCACGCATGATTTCTGACATATTGGTTGCTTTAGGATTAGTGCCACGACTGAAATCAACTTTCAAGTTGTCTTTGTCACCATACATGGATGACAGTATGCTTAAAATATATCACTCTCAATATGATTGATACCTGACAGCAGATATTTGAATCATTGACAAACATGTCAAAATAATTAATCTTTCATCACCAATTAAACTTCACATTCCATGTCAAAGAAAAAGGAACATCGGTCATATAGTAGACAATAGGGTGAAAACATTTTTGTTTTTTAAATAAGATGACAAAGTTTAAAGGTCAACACCATCATTGTCTTTGTGTTTTTCTTTATAGTAAGTGAGGCAAAATTGCATTAGTGTGAAAGCTGTCAACCCCTAACTCATACTGACTTTGGGGAAGGAAAGCCCCTGGTTACGTTTCTTGAGAAACATTTGTGTTCGTTGTGGAGCAAAAGGACTCCTACTGGAGTGTTGATTGGCAAGATGCCGTCGCAGGGCTCGAGGGCCTAGTGTCAGACCCGTCTCCTGCCCTCCAGGGTCTCAGTTTATTCTTTCACTGTAACTCATGACCAACCCTGACACGGCCTGGGATACAGCGTCTTATCTACTCGTTTAATTTGGAGCTGAAGGAGCCAGGAAGGAACCCCAGTGATGAAAGATATTACACTGTGTGGGGCAGCTTTGTTTAAGAAATCTGCCCTGGATGTACATGTTGGGTAGTTAACAAGATTTTTATCGAGCTACATCATTGTTAGGGAACTGATTTTTGGTGCGAGCAGTGGTTTCCTGGAGCACTGGTTTGAAAACATTTCGGTAAACATTAATGCAATGATATTGTGTCGTCCTCACAGGTTTAGTAGTCCAAGAGTAGCTCTTACGTTGCAGTTTGTTGCATTTTAATCATTTTTAGAGAACAAAAGGGCTCACGCCATTCAGTTTTCTGAGCAAAGATTATTCCCATTTTTCCCATTTTGACCCAAACAACAGGCATATGTTGGGTACACCTAATGCTGAAATAATCCCATCAAAGCAATTAAAAGTCTCACAGTTACAGCATAGAAGTCACACTTTTAATTGTGGTCTTCGAAATAGTTTTTACACTGTTGTAATTTCAGATGCTGTTTGTGTCGATGGTTCGTTCTTTTCATCAGGTCAAACAGAGCATGTTTTGGTTCTACAAAGTGTGAAAGACACACTGAAGACAATGGCATTCCAGTCTGGAGACAACCAAGACCTCCTGACCAGGAAAAGTGACCAGAACAAGGATTCTCGGCTTGACGGTGTCTTTTCCGACCTTATGCCAGACAGCCGACTGGAAATGCCAGGAATGCTAGACTGCTGCTCGATAGGAGACCATGTTCCACTTATTGGCTACTGGTGGGCAGAGCCACAGGGACAATGTCCAAGATGAGTTCCCACACAATAGGAACAAGACATTTATGACTTTTCAGCCACAGAAAAAATGAAAGGATCACCCTTGGGACGCTCGGTTTTTCTTACTCCCACTGCCACTCTGAAAGAGATGCCGTTCTCGTCAGGCACAGCTCACATTTTTGGATGGTGTCTGAGAGGCTGAAGAAAAGCTCTTCTTCAATACAGCCAGGTCGTCCCATTCCGAGTGATTTAAATGGCCTGTTATTAACATTCTTTGTTCCTCCACTGGTATGCAAGCCTTATGATTTAATTATATTAGGCGCACTCATTAGACTGGAGCCAGCAGGTTCAGTGGCATGTAAACATTACCCAGGCAACCAACTTAATGGACATGTTCTGCATAACTGCTACTGTTTTGAACTATCAGAAATGCAAAAAATGGGCTCATCAGTGTATGACTTTTCCCTTGATATGCATTCATTTATAGTCTTTCTCAAAATAAAACCCAATACATGACTTGTATTTCAGCGACAGAAAAATTTTACCCAGACCAAATCATGTAATCATGTGAAACACAAAAATGAATCCATTTCAATGAGAGTCGTAGTATTAAAGTTTACATCAAAACGAAGAATCATCAGTGCATTGCATCTTTTTGATAAATTTACTATTATTTTTATGTCATTGATCTATTGTGTTGACTCATTAGAACACATTATATTTTTTTGTTTTCTGTTTAGTGAACAAAATCTTGTGAAAAACTGTGTAACCACAGCTGGTAAATTAGAAATGACAACACTGTCATCTGAAATCTATAATCGAATTGAAACGAAACATAAGTATCATAAGTATGCGAGAAAAAAAATGATGTGAGAGGAAACTATATCACTTTACTTCACAAGTACTACACATTGTTACATCTATCTGATGTTTGTATCATCATTCATTTTAGTGGGCTCATGTTATTCAGTTACACTCTCGCTCATGTTGCCTGGTAGATGTTGGACTTGGAGCGCCACCTACTGGTGTCACATCAGAACACCAGGGAAATGTTGAGCTGATAAATAATATGAAAATATTTTAGGTTGTAAGATATCAGAACAAAGGTTTCTTTTGGTTTCAGTCTATTATGTGGTTTCTGGAGACTCGGGTGAAGATCTGAAAAAGATCTGCCGAATATGCAATTTCTCCTATTAATAAAAAAGTACCTTTTGATGTCCGTCACACCTTCTTATTGCCAATTAGTAGCAAGAACGTATAGAAAACCTTTTCATTATTCTCCCATTTCCTTGCTGATATCTGTTGTACTGCAGCTTGTCCATGCTATTTGAATCCCATATGCAGACCTTTCCCAATTACACCCACCGTCCTCTCTGAGCTTTACTTACACCAAGACGAGGGAGAAAACAGAGTCCTTAAACAAGTGGGCCTCATTCTCTTGTTCACATGGGGAAGTTTACCCACATCTGTCTCAGCACCTAACCCCTGGAAGAGAGGGGGTCAATTCCAAGAGCAGAGGTCAGCACTTGTCCCATTGTGAGCTAGAACTAACATGAGCCCCAATCGCACACTGCGGTCAGCGGGAAACATTTGCCTGGTTGGTTTTTAGGGCCACGGATGTGTGAACTGAACAGGAGTTGTGCTTTGAGGTGGTTTGCTGCGTGGAAGCGTTTGAAAGGGACTCTTTGGGTTTCTTAATTAAGTAAAGAACAAGTAGTTGTCCTTCTTTGTGGCATCTGTTCTGCACCATCAATGGCATGGACACAAATAGAAAACAAAGCTATGGTTTTGAGAATTCGCAGGTGTGCACGGATGCATGTGAAGCTGCTGGAGGGAGTTGCTCCATGCAAACTAAAAATGAAGTTTATGTGGCACTCAGGAGGGAGGTCTGTGTGAGAAAAGCTCTAGTTAAGAGCATACCAACTGATCCAACAAAACAGGCAGTCAGGTCAGGCCACGCTTGCTGCAGGGACCCAGCAGTATTCAACCAAATGATTAAAAAAAAGTCCCGCTCGATGTACCCTTTTCCTCCTACCTTCCCTCCATCATTTTTTCACTCTTATCAGCAAGCCACCATCCATAATTGACCTGATTCCCAGATTTCTGTTCCTATGACCACCCTTGCCGTAGCATAAAAGTGGGCAGCATAGGTGGCAGAAGACTGCCACGGCTGAAGGGAAAAAGAAAGTATTCTTCTAACATCTTGAAAGAAAATGGGAAATCAGCATAATGACCATGCTCTCCCCTACCACACACACACTTCACGCAGCCCTCCCAATTCCCGTCTGCATCCAAATCTTGATTAACCTCCTCTCTCACTCCCCCTTTCCCACCCACTCACATTCACACATACACATGGACACAAAGTCCCTCAGAGGCCCCCTGACAGATGGGAAGAGGGGTTTTGGGGGGTTCCTCTGAACAAATGGCACCCTGGTTTAGTGTGGTGTTGTCAGGGTTTGAATTGATCCCCGGGACTACAGAGGCTTCTCTCTGCCAGTGTGTCACAATGGCAACAAGTGTGTAGAGCTGGGAGCAAGCTTGTACAGGCATGGGAGCCATACCTCATGAATGATAGCTTAGCAAATGGCCCTCCTTTCACCAGCTTTCATTGTAGGGCCATCTCTGCTTCTCTTTCATACCCTACTCAAAAAACTTGCCCAGCTTTGTTAGTTTTATTGGGTTTGATTGGTTTGAGATCCTGAAACGTGTTGGTTTTTGTGTGATTTTGTATGTGTGAACTTTGGAGTAGGGTGGGAGGTGTGTGGGTGTGTATTGTTGGTAAGGTGTTCAGAGGGTTGTGTGTGGTGGGGGGGGGGGGGGG
>KV751326.1:495608-518645 GCA_001698575.1 Mola mola
GGGGGCTTGTATTTTTGTATATTTTTGCTTGTTAAATTGATGGGCACTGTGGTCTCACGGTATGGTCTGTGGAATGATGTAAAGCTATCTGTCATTGGCCAGAGCCAGTGAATGTGATTCAGTTTTTTATGAATAGCACTTCCTGGGAGGTCGTGGTGTTTTTCACTCGGTGAGATAAACACCATGTGTGCGATTTTCGCTGAGTTCCATAAATTCAACCAGATGCACAGCGATGAACCTTTCACTTTCACCTAACATGATATACAGTATATCCTGTCTTGTCAGCTCAGATGTTCCAAAAGACTTCCTCAAATGGTGCCACTATTGCAAGTCACATCCTGTTGGTACAGAAAAGACCTAAAATCCCATGTGTTTAATTTTGGCGCTTCAGTTTAAAAGTCTAATTTGGTGTAATATGGTCTTATATGGTCTTGTATATCAACATAATGAGCCCCTGTCTCGTCCAGAAGACAAAGCCTGGCTGAACATCCACTCTGACCCTTGAGTTGACCCTGGGTAGCAGTTTACAGGCTCAGGAACAATTGTCTCATTGGTAGATGACAACGGCATCATCCCTCTGGGCTTGTTTCGTCACTGTCACTTCTCCTCAGTCTGGTTAATGTTTCACCACTCCTCTGTTTTTTCCTCATCGGGCAGCAAGTGAGCGGCAGAAGGAAAAGGAGCAGAGGATGCTCGGTTAATCACAAAAGGAAAACAGAGGGTGATCGATTGATTGGTAAACAAACAGGCTGGACAGACTGTGGCAGAAGCAGAAGGGCCCCGGGGAGCTGAGCCTTCTTATCTCCCACATGTGACATCTCCATCCATCATAGCTCATTATCATTGCTGTATCAAGCGGTGGTGATGGAGCCGAGATCCTATCGAACCTCAAGATGTTGCAAAAGTAACAGAACAAAGTGCTGGATAAATGGTTTCAGTTGTCTTTGTTGGTCGCATTTCTAAGTATTTTCTTAGAATTTAGAGAAGCATCAATCTTTAGATATATAATATTGTCAGTTATAAAAAAGATTGGGGCAGTTTGAAGGAGAACAACAAGAGGTGGGAGATGGTATAAAATCAACATTTGTATCACACTTCCATATACAGCCCAATGTCAAAGTCACAGCAGTTGATAACTATCTGGAAGTCAGGTGTCTAATGTGGATCTGACAGTGCTTGATCCTTCTGTTCCTTAATGTTATTAGGAACATTCAAGCCCCACACCTCCACGTTCAACCTCAAGCACCGGAATTTTTAATATATACAAGACACATGGAGGGGCAGCTCAAACAAAGCGTCTGGAATTAGCATTTGAGAGTGGTCAAATGTCAGTAGAATTTGTCATTGGCTCATAAAACAATAAGAACCAGGTGACCCTATATTTTTTTTTTGTCTTTTTTCTTTTTTTTAAAGAAAACTAAAATTTGAATTAAATTGAATTTTGGCTTTTTCGGGTTGTCAGATACCAACGCTCTTGTTTTCCAGCTGTAACTGATTGTGGTGGCAAGTGTTGTCTGCATTCAATATATACACAATTGGGGCTAATACATGAAAAAATTCTGAAAAAGGATGAGGCCTGCTGCTCCCATGGAAAACAACCACAAAACGGGAGGAGTCAAACACAGAAGACAAAATTTATAGGGGGGAGGAACCAACAAAAGTTAACATGGGGGCACAGGAACTGAGTGAAAGGTTCTGCATGACTTTCATGTCTAATGCCCAGTTCTATACAACGCTATACAGATATAGTGTAATTATAATACACCTAATGAAAAAATATGTAACTCTATACTGTATGATAATGCAGCATAATTGACCTTGTTACACTGGGTCATTGGAGACTGATGCTTTGGGCTTGGTTGTCAACCCAAAGTGTCAGACAAGTTCCTTTTCTGAGATGCATCACAAAGTTGACCCAGTTTGAATTATAATATTCAGTTTCGGATGTACTCGACGGAATAGCAATTAAATTTTGCGCACAGTTATTTTAACTGTTACATAAAATACATGCAATTTCTCACCTTTGCAGGTAAATGGATCAATTAAGTGTAAACTCTGCCTTGTGTTTAAAATGGAGGCCACACCCCAGCCTAGAGTGTGGGTCAAAGAGCAAAGGTACACATCTCATACATACCAAGGTGTCAGGACGATGCGCTCACTTGTTCGCTTTTGTGTTGTCCACACTGCATAGCAATGGCAAGTAAATTGCAATGTGTTGGAACTGTTGAGCTTGAGGGCCACATTTGTTAAAAGAAGATCAGTCTGCATAATAAAAAAAACATGGAGGGCGAGCAGGCAGCAGAAAGGGCCCATGAATGAAAATCAATTAATTTTCATTTATCTCCATTAGCACTGGGCAGTGATTTGCATCTGAGAACCCACTGCCAAACTGGCTGTGGCCTTTTTAGTTGAGGGAGAGGGCCACATTAAGCTAATGACGGGGGGCAGAGGGAAAGACAAAAGGCTGTATGTGTGGTAAGGGAGGCTTGGCTGTCCTCTTCTCTCATTAGCACCACAGTGCCCTGCTCTGCTGTCACACAGCCAGTTCTCACAGGCAAATCATTAACCACTGGCTGGGATGTAAAAAAAAGATTTTAAAAAAATCCATCCTGACCGAGTTTTTTCTGTCCAACGCAAATGTTTTTAGTTAAACAAATTTGAACTAAAAATACATGATAAATATTAAAAATATTAAATGATATTAACCGTACTCAGGAATCTAAGACCATTATATGGAACTTATGAAAACAAGACGAAAAAAAAAACAGGAGCACATCATCTACTTTACCTAAATTTGGGCCAAGAGCTGCTCAGCGAGTGAGCCCCAAAGTGATTAGGCCAAAGAAAAAAAAAGCAAGACTGAAATACATAAAATGCTATGTTTGTGTCAAGTATACAATGAACTTTACTCTATTACAATAAAATAACAATCTGCTCTTTCGAGAACACTGTAGGTAGCCACGTGCTCCTCTCCCCATCATATTTTCTCCAGTTCTTTCCTTGGGTGATTGTAAGATGTTTCCAGACCAGATGAAATAATGTGATCCGACGGAAATGTGAATCTGGGGTCAGTCGCATTCTGGCTGCAGCTGTGCTTTCCTTTCACTTGACAATTAACTGCTGTATGCGGGACAGAAAACAATAAAATTCATGTTTACAGGCAATTCAGGAGAAATCTGTAAGCATGTACACACGCTGTAATCGCGCCAGCTGATGGAAGTAAAAATGTGGATCAGATATGTGAAACAATAATTCCATTAACTAATAAATTATGAAACTTGGAAAGTTGTGATTGCCTACAGGTATGAAATTGAATGAACTGATCCAAGCTCAGCAGTTCATCATCTATTGGACTAATGTGAACGTCGAAGTGGGGGAACTCACACTCAACCAAGAGGAAACTTAAAAACATAAAGATCAATGCTTACTTCACTTCTTACTTTTTAACAATATTGCAGAATAATGTGAACCTCAAGGTCCCCCAAACATGAAAAAGAATCAAAAACCAACCAAAGCAAAGATGAATAAATATTTCTGCGGTGAATCAACTATAGCACTACCCATAATTCCATCAGAGTATTCAGAATATATTTATATTTCAAACGCTTTTTACGGGCAAAAGAAACCAGACTCTGTAGAACAAAGAGCATGTTGATGTCATTAAGATTACTCGTAGCATGCGTCCGTGTTGTGAAGAGCATATGGCGTTTTCCACAGTGGGTGTTGTGTCTCTGTAGCGTAGACTGCATCTTATGTCGGATATCTTCAGGAGCTATAGATGCACCAAATTCACACAGCTGAAATATGAAATATGTGACTGCAGAACATAAAATGTAAAACTGTAATCCAATAAGTTCTCGCGGCGTAACATGGACAATGTATTAAAGGTGTTCAGGAGTGCTAGGTGAGCTACCAGAACATTCAGCCCAGTTGCTTTGGAGATGTGAGACAAAACTGCTGACCTGACAGTCAAGTGC
Source organism: Mola mola (assembly GCA_001698575.1). NCBI lineage: Eukaryota > Metazoa > Chordata > Actinopteri > Tetraodontiformes > Molidae > Mola > Mola mola. Next base: position 499,586 of record KV751326.1, read on the forward strand.
CACTTTGTTTTGTGTGGTGAGTCCATATGCCTCTGCAGGGATCCATCCCAAAACAAATCCACAGAGGGAATCCATATACTCTGACTGTATGTATCTACAGTTTTGAGTTTTCCTAACTCAATCCAAAAGACTAAAACAGGCTGATATGTCTTCCAGATGGCCAAGCGTCAAACCAAATGTCTGGGACTTTGGTTTACAGTCCTTTTTTTTTTTTGCAATGTAGGGAATAGCTGCGCAATTTTGAAGGTGGATCAAATTAAACCAGGATTCATGTGAGGGTTGGTCATCTTTGGCGCAGACCCTGTCCTTCACACGTAGGGAAAAACCTCGACACTATGAAGTGGAGCAGAAGGTATAAGCAGAGAAGAGGATGAAAGGCAGGGACACAGATGTGACAATTTGCAGACAATAGGCGCATCAGGAGTAAAAGTGTGCAGACACCCCATCTTGGGGAAAGCTGTCTCCCAGCTGTTTTCTTCACCTGTCTATTAAAAGGAGCATATTTCTCACTGTCTACAGAAGGAGGGACAGATTTATTGGGCCAACAAGGGGGAGGCTTTAAAGTGGACTGCTTGACAAGGGCTTATAAATCACTTTTCCTCTTGTTTGAGGTGGTGTGGCTCTTCACAGCTTTCCTAATGGTCAGAAAAGATTTTAATATGGGCTGTAAGTCCATGATAAGTGTACAAGATTCATAAGAAAATAATGAATCAATTGAGTGTTATGTCTCATATCATAGCTGGAGATCTATCCGCAAAAATCATGAGGACCACGTTTTGGTGGCTTTACACTGAAGCCCAGACAGATATTGAAGTGACCTCCAGCCCTTTCCTGTACTCAGGCGGCTCCATTTTAAAACAAAGCAGACATGACAAGAGGAGAGGGGAGAAATCAGATGGCTTAATTGTTCCTTGACAATTAGACCATCACTCAAGCGAACATTGAGCAACCCAGAAAAAAAGCAGCAAAGGGAGGAGGTGGCTAAATAAAGAGATGAAAGAAGAGGGCACTAAAACCCCTACTGAGTGAGAGGGAAAGACGGAGAGGGCCCTGCTATTGAGGGCCCGACATGGCAAAAGGAGCAAAGAGCAGTTTACAATCCTGTACAGTGCTGTTCTGCACCATTAAGTGGCATGGAGGGCAGGGCCGGGACAATGGGCTTCTGTCCCCAAAGAGAAGGCCAGCAGATCCAGAGGGGTCCTCCTTTTCAGCCCATATGTTTGTGGCAACCTCACAGGATGCTCCTCTTGCTGTGGCCGCGTGCTCAGCATCTGGACACATGAGGTCTCTCCTCAGTGGCCTCCTCATGAGGGAGAGCAGCAGGGTCTCCTCGGTAACACTATAGCGACACACAAGGATTCAGAATAGCACTCAAGAGATTAAGGAAGGGAAGTACTTCTGGTTAGATTGAAATCCCAATTTTGTTGGATTTAGAGTCCCCCCCGACAAAAAACCCACAGCAAATGCCCCGACAGGACTGAGAAACTGATTTGGAATTAGCCCCATGCAGATAACAAGCATGGTTTATTTAAAAGAAGCTCACAACCAGAACCAATAAAGCCTCTGTAGAAAGGGTTTATTGGATCTTTTTTAATGGTGCAGATGACATTTCTGTTTTTCTATTGTTAATATAGTAAATTTCCAAACTTAATTTTGTAATGTTTAGAAATTAACACTAATTATAGAAGCTGAAAAAACAAAGATACTGATTAGTAATAGCTTGCACAAGATTGCAGTTTTTCATGGCCTTAGTCTCTTTGGACTTCCTGCCACTCCAAAAAGTTTCTTTTCTTCTAAGGGAAGCCAAATGCCTCTGAACACAAGCAGATGCACATATAAAACATTTAAATTGCTTTAGTGCATTTATGCTCGAAGCAACTGCGACTCCTGCTCGATTTGGACGAGTGACAGAGAGCTGTCAGAATGGCGGATTATAAAGCTGCCGAATGAATTTCAAACAAGGGAACTGCTTTAACTCCTGTCCATCCTTAAACAGACCTCCAAACCCCTCAAAAGAGAAAAAAAATATATATAAGCCTGTGACTGAGAGAGAAAAGAAGCTGGGGGTGAGCCTCGAGAAGAAAAATCTTAACAAGTGTTTACCCTCTTTCTGTTGCCAAGCTCTGGAGCAATAACCTACCGTATCCAAAGGCAGCGCCTGATCCAGGAAGAATGGCCCCAGCCTGTAAGGTCAGGGGCCACTAACTCTGCCATTGTCTCTGACGGGGCAAGCACACTCCGGCTTTTCTCTAGCTTTCAAAGGGCTGTGATGGGGGTGGAAAGATAGGCCTGAAAACACTGGGTCAGGACCAGGGACTCTATGGTAGTTGGGGAAGAAAGATTTGGACTCCAAAGGTTAAATGAAGAGCGAAAGGGCCCTTCTGTCCAATTACCACGGGACAAATGCTCTCTCTGACCCATCAGGGTCAAAGTTCAGCTGAGCCATTGGTAGCGGCACACTCTGGCTTTTTGTGGATGAGATGAGATGAACCTCCACTGTGTTTATCTAAGTGACACCCTGACCAATAGTAAAAGTATAAATAATTCGGGGGCTTGCGTGCTGCTACTTAGCAGAATTAATTTATAGACCTGTGACGGTCAATGAGCTTTTTAACAAGCTGGAACAACGAATGAAATGTAGGACATGATGGTAAGATCAGAAATTTGGACATAAATGAATGTATGTTGCTATGAGAAGTCATGGAAAAATAACATTTGTGCAAAGTTATGTCTCAATGAATGAAATCTGAATCTATTTCCCACTTTTTAGTGCTTTCATCCAAAGGTGGCCAGTAGCTCTGCTAATTACATACCCATCTCAGTCTCAGGCGGCACTTGTGGTGTTAATACCTGCGGACACAAAAGCCCAGTGGAGCGGCGAGGTGAGAGTCTCCCATATCCGGAGAGGGCTGGATTAGACTGTTCCTGAACCATTTCTTCCTGAGCCCATGGGCCGCCAGGGATTATGCCAGTGAATTTAATCATCTGCACTTGTTAGGTTAACAAGCAAAGTTCAATCATATTACAAGATCCAATCCTTTCTTTTTATTTCCACAGCAGCGAGTTCCCACAGAGACCCGGAGTAGACCTGGAGAGGGGGGGGGCGGGAAAGCATCAGAGCAAAATACTCAAAGCGCCACTGAGTGTGCTCAAGATGCAATTAGAAAAACAATGATGTTTGATTAGTTTGTTTCTACGTTTTCATCCAATTGTGTGAATAGAGTCAACCCATAGACCAGTGTTATGTACTGGGAGACATTATTACAGCTTGCGTCAAGCACAGAGGCTGTATTAGGCCTGTAACCGGATGTGTATTTTTCCTCCGGAGAGATTGTGAAGCAAATAGTCAGTAGCAGTGCTGATACAGCAGATTGTTAGTTGTAGTGATCACCTGAGTAGCCAGCATTGCCACTGTCAGAGCCAAGTCTGAATATACTGTATACCCTCACCTGTGCACAAACTGGATTTTATCTTGAAAACATTTAATTGTTTGGTTTTTTTTAAGGTTGACTTAAAAGACACTTAAAAGCTTAAAAGACAAATTTCAACTGAAATGCTAAATCAAGGATATAGAGGTTATTGTTTGTTGAACAGGGTAAGTTACTTTGCATTCATTTTGAAATTATTCTCACACCCAATTGAGTTCACCATCTCCTGAAAAGTCAATGGAGAAACACAAAAGTCTCAAGGGGTCAAACATCGGTAAAACTCTCCTCAAACTGTTAACTACAGTTGTGGGTTGACATATCACAAATGCACACATATACTTACATATTAAAACAAAATTGACTCCTGCATTCACACAAACCCACTAAACCCTGGCAGCACTGAGTCATAACCAGAGCACTGCTGCAAAATCTCTCAGAAAATCCAGAAACGAACCTGAGAACAATCCATCAAAGCCCTGAGATGCGGCCGCCCGGAACACACTGAGCGCCATGAAAAGCTTTAAATCTCTTCCTCTGCAGAATCCATTTAGGCATGGCTCTGCCACACTCCACCAGGGGGGTGCCTGGGCTGGATACCAGGCGTGGCACCACAGGGATGAATTATGCACCCAGTATTTGTGTGTGTGTATGCTTGCTTGTGTTTTCTGTGTGTGTGAATGTGAGTCTCTTTTGTGGATGTAGAGGATTTCTCCTCTTTCTGGGACTCTTCCCTGCATGTCCTCACCATACCTCATGAGCCAGCATAAGCCTGTTGGACACACATGGGTGGGGTGAAGGGGAGTCGCTGGGAGTGAGCCAGGCTCCCAGAGTCTTAAAGGCCCTTAGAAGGGGCAGGATGACCTTTAATCAGGGATCAGGTGCCTTGGCTGCAGCTGGAGGCCCACAGGAGCCTTGATTATGTCCGAGCCCCCAGGTCACGCTCTCAGCTGGCCGTCCACCTTGAGCCAGGACACTGCGGCAGACTTTGGCCGGATGAAGCACTCAGTGCAAGCATGAGGTGTACATTTATGGTCTTAACATTAATCTGCAAGATCTTCATCCACAGAATAACATCCATTGACTAGAAGTCAGATTCTCTGTGTAATGGCAAACCTTTCACATGACAGTTTTATTGTTTCTACGACTCTGCGTGCTAAACTTTGTGCATTCAAAATCTCAAATGCATTTAATCAAATATTTTGGTCATTATTTGTTGTTTTCATTGCTTTCATTGTTTGCGTTTAAGTGAATGGTTACTGTCCAATGAAAATGCCTGATGGAATTTAAGAGAATTACTACTCAGTAAGAAGCTCTTTTCATCTAAGTTACTATTAGTTACTACTACTACTACGAGTAGTAGTTACTACGAAGTTACTTAAATTACTACACATTACACTTTTTATTACTATTATTTTTGATCCAACCTTGACATTTCCTTTCTCTCAATCTTTCTATGCAATAAAGGCAAAAAAAAGACAACTGACACCAACCAGCAGCAGCACATGAACAAAACACACACTACCACACGTACTCCAGTCATCTGGGGGACTGCAAACCCCCTCCTATCACCCTCACTCTATCACCCACTCCAAGGATTAGTCTCCCACCCCCAGCTCGCCGCACATTGCCATCCCCTCTTGCCCTATTATCATATTTGATCCACAACTACCCCCTCGCCTTCCCCTTTACGTATTCTCCCTCCCACATGCACCACCAGCAAGGCATGCCCCCTTTTCTATGGCCACTCTCAGGGAGAAGAAGAGGAGGATGAAGAGGCAGGGGCTTTCATGGGGAACAATCTGCCAGGGAGATGAAGAATGAGCGGGCACTCAATTAAGGGCTGCCCATTCAGCCTACAGAGTGAGCCTGAATGCGGGCCCCTCCAAAGGAATGGAGTCCCATGAATAGATTGTGGGCCTTCATGAAATATTAAAGAGCGGACGGATTTCCCACAATATTTGTACACCTCCCTTTGTGGGGATTTCTCCCTCCATTGAGCCTGAAACTGTTAACACATCCGCTCTGAAGCACGGCCCGCAGACTGTGCTAAAGAGCCCCATGGTCAAGGCATCAAACGCTCGACACCCTCACCTCTCTCTCTCCCCCTGTTGCCTTTTCTGTCTCTTTCTCTTTGTCTTTCTCTCTGTATCTGTCTATCCTTTGCTTACTCTCTCTGTGTTCTTGCCCATGAGCTATTCATGGAGGGGATTACAGCAGTTTTAATGACCACCTGTCTTTACTGCCTCACTGTATTGTGCCATGCCAGGCCAAGCAGCAAGCCAACCCTGTGGTATTAAAGGGTCATATTGCTAACTGGTGACCCTTGTCTCCACCAACACAAGCCTGACAGCCGAAACCACCCAGAGAGGCAACATGCACAATTGCTTCGATCATTTATCACCTCAATCCTAACCGTAATCCCATGTGAGACAAATAAAGGATGCACAATGGTGAATAAAAGTGGCTTTAGTGTGCATTAATCAGCATGCTTATTGGTATAAAACTCTGTATTAATGTACAGAGAGATTTATACTTAATTCATCTGAAGTTAACAAGTGCTTCCTCCCAGTAAACTTTCTAACTTCTTTCACTTATCCCTTCCCTCTCTCCACTCTCTCTATCACACACACACACACACACACGCGCACACACACACACACGCACACACACACACGCGCACACACACACACACACACACACACACACACACTGGGTTCTTGGGGAGTGGAGCTGTATGGAGAGTGTAGGCTATGTAGTTAAGTAGGTGGTTGAAGCTGCCATTAGCATCATAATGGCCACATATTCCTGCCATGAGTCAACATTAGTTCACGTCAGAACTGAAAGTTTCAGGTCGGGCCACAAACTAGAGCTGGTGCTGCAACCAGCGAGTGTACTCGTTTCATAGTTTGATTCATGGGTTCAAGATGATGATGATGATGATTGTATTAAAATTTTCACTGAGGACGACTCAGTAGGACACAGACTTATTTGTCTGTACTGTAGTCTTCTGCGCACATTTGCTCTTAATAGCCACATCAATGTGGCACTAATACAAACATGTAAAATCTGAATGTGTGAGCTGTAGGATTCACGAAAGCGTCTGCCGTTTGCAGTGGTTAGGGTTTGGGTTAAAAGGGATGCAGTTAAATCGTTCGTTCAATCATAGACCAAAACATTAAGAAGAACTTTGAAAGAAAAAATTGTTTTTGACCCTGTTCACACGTCTCTATGGTTGCTACAACAGGAATTCAGAAAAACTGGGTCCTCGATGAAGAAAAACCTTAAGAACAATTGTATAAACAGTTCCTTCTCTTCTGTCTGGAAATTTGTGTCTGGTTCAAGCATGTAGAATAGAATAGAATCCAGTAGAATAGTCTTTACTGTCATTGCAGAACACAAACTGTACTGTGCAACGAAATTTTGTTACAGTTCTGTAAAATGCTCGGTATAAAAAATACTATAAGAACAGTAGAATGACTATAGACAATATACAGATATACAGATATTATATACAGTGTTGTGAGATATGGATATAAATATGAATACCATATAAATATATATCTGAATGGGGATATAGTGTAACTAATGTATATACAGATATTATAATACAGTATTGTGCAAATTGTCATCCAGTATCTGTTATTTACATAGCAGCATGGTTACATTGCAAACTGTTGGCGTGGTTGTGTATTCTTGATTTACAGGAGCCACCGCTCTGGGCTAGACACTGTTCTTCACTCTGGTTGTGTCTGCCCGATGGCAGCAGTTCAAACAGGCGATGGCATGGATGTGTGGGGTCCTCGCAGATAGTAGTCGCTTTCCTGAGGCCCCTGGTGGTGTAGATCTCCTCCAGCGTGGGGAGTTGAGTCCCGATTACTCTTTGTGCACTGGACTTCTTCAGCGTCCTCAGGAAAAACATTTATGGCTGAATTACTCCAAAGTTAGAACTTGCCACTGTGAAATATACAGTAGACTAGTTTAAAAGTCAGAATTTGACGGAGCAGGTAAGCTCTAGGTGAGGAGAAGAAAGGTGAGCAGAGTTGGGGCAGAGCTAAGGTAGCACATTCATAGATGCCCACAGCCTGGATGAGGAAAAGTTATAGAACTACACCAAAACCATTTTAAGGCCACTAAGGGAATTTTCGAGAAAAAAAAATCTAAATATGTAATTTTATAAAACAACAATTAGTTTTTGAGAATCAGGACTTACTGACCAGCATTTACAAACCTATCGCACTCTCTCATTCTCAGAACCATTAAATCCAGTATGTACATTATTTGTCCAGCTCTTGATGATACAAAGTAATTTCAGTAATCGCAAAGATGTGTTGGAAGTGAATGTGTCAGTTTAATGGTTCAATCGTGTGTCACAAAAAAATGTCCACTTATCTCCACCTTCTTTTCATCAGAGGACATTTTGACATGTCAGAACGAAGAGTGCAGGTATAAAACATTAAATTATTGATGGCTGGATTCCATTCAGCTGCTTCACCTTCAGGGTCCTGGTATTCTGCACTCAGCAAAAACTTGGCGAACAGTTGTGATTTACTTATATAGATATCAATGGATGTAAATGAGAAAATACGATCCACGTCTCAAAACCTGTAAGTCTGCGGATTTTCAGTTTGTCTGTAACGATTGTGAGGTTCAAAACTATGAGCGCGGAGAGTGAGCGGGGACGGCATGTGGCGGCATGAAGCTCCGCTGCCCGTTGCAGCTTAGTCCCAGCTGTTGAGCACATTGGAGAGCAGGCCTCTTGGTCTGGCCTCCATATGCTGAGGTCTGGGGTTCAGGCTGTCAGCGTAGCTCCAGTACATGCAGGGCAGTTGGGGGGGCACCTGGGGGGGGTTCTTGGGAGATGTTGTGGGGGGGCAGCTGTTCCATCAGCATTGTACCAGGAGGACAAGAGCTGAGCAGGACCCAGCAGGAGAGTGGGGGGCCTTTTCTAAAGAGCGATCAACTGGAGCTACTTTTCTCACAGCCAGTTCACTTCATCCTGCTCTGTATCTCCTCCACGCCCGCCCTTTCCCCTCTTTGCTCCCCTCCTCGACTTTCCTTGGCAGATTGCTATTCTGGCTGAAATGTGATTTTCTTGTGTCTTTCTTATGAAACAGCGCTCTCCCCCGCACTTTCCTGCATCCCACCCACTCATCCAACTAACCTATTCTCCACTGGAATTAAACTGAACCACGGCGCTTTGTTTTCCAATCATCTTGTCCACATCAAAGTCACTCATGAGAGGATGGCAGAAAGGAGGAAGGGGCCGCGGACGAGACAGATCTCTTTGGCTTTTCCGTCACACAATGCTTCTCATTTGAATTCCCCCATATATTGCTGATGACTCTTCTGAATGGTGCCCCTGATGAAGTGTTGTTTTTGTGGTTCCTCACATGAATTCCAAAGACCCCAGGGATACATTTTACCCTTTTTGTCTTTGACTTCAAAGTTATCTGGAACGGGACGTGTCGGAATGAAGAAACTGAGGGGTCACCAGGTCCGACAGCCAATAAACATCATCCAACCTTCATCCTTTGCCCTGTTTTTGATATATTGGATCATTATGTTTGGTGAACGAGGCACAGACCAGCCATGAAAATCTTCTTCATGTACAGTATGTCTGCTGTGCTGCATTTACTGGTGTAGCAACACAGGTGAAGCTGAGCAAAAATGCATTATGGCACACATTACTGTTACTGTAGGTTCAATATGTTTCAGTTTATAATTTTGTTTGTAGCTGTTTTTATGGGAGATTTAGGCATTTGAAATTATAGTTCAAGTGCTCGAAACACATGGCCCCGGTGGGGGCGACGGGGTGCTGGAGCCTATCTCAGCATCTTCGGGCGAAGGCGGGGTACACCCTGGAAAAGTCGTCAGTTCATCGCAGGGCTGACATAATGAGACAAACAACCATCCACACTGTGACCAAGTGACCAATTAACCAATTAACCTAACCCCCAGTTTGCATGTTTTTGGACTGTGGGAGGAAGCCGGAGTACCCGGAGAGAACCCACAAGCGGTAGGAAATGGATGGATGGATGGATGGAAACACATGGTAGTGTCAAAACATCCTCACATTCAATATGGACAGGTTATCCAAAAGCAGAAAAATATTCATGAATTCCCTGTCCAACCTTTGAAGGGTGTCAGTCTGCTGCCCTCTGCTGCCAGTATTTCAAAACAGCAGCCAGGTAGGATATTAATACATACTTTGTTTACCCTATGATGCAGTTAAATGTAACTTTATCACGTAAAGGTAACAGTAGTGAACATTTTTGACATTTTCAATATATAAATTATGCAAAATATCTTGAGTGAGCCTTTTCCTAGTATAGGGCCTATAGTTTGCTGAATTACAACTAATCACACAACTATTAGAGACAGATTGACTTAACTAACACTCGCTGTAAATACTCTGGATTTTTTGTTTTACTTGATTTAGCATTTTTCTTTGTTTATATTGCTTTATTTGCCTTTTTTTCCTTTCTTTTTTGCTTACTTTTTCTTTATTTTCTTAGTTAACTTCTACTTAGGCATCACCCTTTTTCTGCTAAAACACTCAAATTACTCCTATGTGGATCAATCAATGATTATCTTATTAAATTTGAACATTTTATGATGCATATCATCAGCATCTATCGTTTTTTATTTCAGGTATCATTCATCAAATACAGAAAGATTTAATAGTAATTGGATTTAAGGAGCATTAAGATTGTGACCATAACTGTTTTAGTATCAGTATTTTATCCATGAAATTCCACAAGATGGCAGGAGAGAGAAACAAATGGACATTTGTTAAAAGCGTACTGCAGGTAAATGATAATACCAGAGGTAAAAAAGGGACTATAGTGCACATCCAAAACCATTTGGATACTAAGGTAATAATATGATAAGTGTTGCTCCTGTGATTTCATTGTAAGTGGACATATATTTTGTCAGAGAAAAAACTGAAAGCATGAAAGCAGGAGAAATTGAAATTTGTAACAAAAGTGACCAGCAATCTATTTTTAAAGCTTAAATTTATCAACAAATCAAGCTGAAAAGATTGCTTAAAATATATATTATCATAAATATAAATGCATATGGAAAAAATCATATACTATATTCTGACATGGGGACAAGCAATGACATTATTCATGCAAGGTTGGTATTAATGCACTTATAACTGTGCAGTACTGGCAATGTACTTATAACTCATGCAGACTTGGAAAAGCTCAGTTGAGCTTGAAAGAAGTTGTCAGTGATAGAACACTCACTGCGGTTTGATATCATCACTGTGGTGCCAAGCTGCATGACTGAAGCTTGGCAAAACATTGCATAACTGCTTCAAACACGGGACAGAAATGTCTCAACAGGTTGATCTGGATTAAAGAAACGAGTCAAACAGGAAGCTCCTTCTTAACTGTGTCGAGTAAGTAAGTTTAAGTTACTAAGTAAGTTTGAGTCAATAAGTTTACATACCCTGGTGGAATATATGATTTTTCTGCCATTTTTCAGACAATTTGAATGATAATACAAAAACTTTTCTTTCACTCATGGTTAGTGTTTGGGTGAAGCCATTTATTATCAAACAATTTTGTTTGCTCTTTTTAAATCATAATGACAACAGAAACTACCCAAATGACCATGGATCAAAAGTTTACATACCCTGGAGGTTTTGGCCTGATTAAACAAGTTGACAAACACAGGTTTGGTGATCACAAATGGCAACGTTTCTGAGCTCCTGACAGACCTCTGGATGTTTCATCCGGTGTTACATTTATTTTTGCCGGATTCCGAGCCATTAGGAAAGTAAAATAATTATCAAAGGATCTGCAGGAGAAGGAGGTTGAACTTTATAAAACAGGAAAGGATATAAAAAGTTATCCAAGGAATTGAGAATGCCAATCAGCAGTGTTCAAATTCTAATTCATTCTGTTGAAACCAAATAAATACTAATAAAATAAAGTGGTGTGGCTGTTTTAAGATGCACAATAAGGAGGCAATTGAAAAAAAAGGGGTTGCATCGTCGAGTGGCTGGAAGAAAGCCATTACTTTGCCAATGCCACAAAGCAGCCCGCTTACGATATGCCAAATAGCACAGAGACAAGCTTCAAAACTTCTGGAAGGAAGTTATTCGGAGTGATGAGACCAAAATTTAACTTTCTGGCCACAACTACAAAACGCTACATTTGGACAGGAGTCAACAAGCCCTATGATGAAAAGTACACCATTCCTACTGTGAAACACAGAGGCGGATCGCTGGTGTTTTGGGGATGTGTGACCTGCAAAGGAATGATGGCAAGATAAATGCAGCATGTTATCAGAAAATACTGGAGGAAAATTTGCGCTCATCGGCCCGGAAGCTGCGCATGGGACAGCCTTGGACGTTCCAACATGACAATGATCCAAAACAGAAGGCCAAGTCGACATGACATTGGTTATAGCAGTAAAAAGGGAAGGTCCTGGAGTGGCCATCTCGGTCTCCTGACCTCAATATCATTGAGCCACTTTGGGGAAAATCTCAAACTTGCAGTTCATGTAAGACAGCCCAGGATTTTACAGGAACTGGAGGCTTTCTGCCAAGGAGAATGGGCAGCTTTACCATCTGAGAAAATAAAGTGCCTCATCCACAACTACCACAAAAGACTTCAAGCTCTCATAGACGTTAAAGAGGGCAATACACGGTATTACCAACTTGTCAGGTTCCAGTAGTGTAAATGTCTGTTTGTTAGGGTTATTCTGTGTTTCTTGTTTTATTTTGAAATTTTGGTTTTGTCTTAATCCCCAAATCCTGTTAAGTTTTCTTCCCCCGTGTGTGTGATTGACTCCCCCACAATGTGTTTCAGCGTTGTCCAGTGATCTCCCCCTCCATTTGTGTTTAAGCCGTGTGTCCCTTCCCTCCTGTCTTTTCAGTATCCTGTAAGCGTTCCAGCAATACTTTCCTTGTGAGCCTCTTTGTGACTCACTATGATATTGTTGATAACTGGTTTCTGAGTTTTGCCTTTGCAAATTTGTACCTTTGCCTTCCTGTTTAGATTTCCTGTTACTGACCCTTTTCTGAATTAAACGGCTTTGATTAAGGAACTTCCCTCCCTGTGTCTGCATTTGAATGCCCCAGTGTTGGTACTTGATAGAAGTAAATTATGTTAACTTTTAATCCACGGTCATTTGGGTAGTTATCATAATTTGAAAAGAGCAAACACAATTTTTTGATAATAAAAGGCTTCACCCAACCACTAACCATGAGTGAACGAAAAGCTTTTGTATTATCATTCATATTCTCTGAAAATTGGCCGAAAAATCGTAAATTCTGCCAGCTTATGTAAATTTATGGGTACAACTGTATATTGCATTCAATATTGAACATCATTAAAGTGCTAAGATTTTAACGGTAAGACTGTGAGACACCGTGAGGCTGTTCAATGATGGCTTTTAACCCTGGAATTCTTGACATACAATCTGTTGTTTTAGATACCTTGTTGACATTATTTTAGCAGAAATTGGAATTTAGCAAATGAGTGAGTGCAGCAGTGTTATCGTTACATCAAACCTGGGAAATTTAATGTCTGCCATGAACACAAGAACCTGTCCACATTTGAGAAGAGCTGAGGCTTATACACAGAAAATGTTGCGCTCCATTAGATACCAGACAGCGAATATGTTGGGTGTCTTGAACCTGGGCGTGTTTTGTTGGAAATGAAGCCAGAGTCGAGTGCCAGGCTGGCACACAACTAGTTGACATTTTGTCGAGTAAAACCCTACAAAGCAATGCATTGTAGGAAGAGGCACGGTTCAGCGGCATCATGCTGTCTTTTCAACAGAGAACATGTATGTCATCACCAATGAGAGAGCCGCACCTAGCAGGGGAATCCAGCCAACAAGGAATAACAGTCGTATGATCACAGTTTGTACTGTAAAATGTCCTTAAATGCACCCATTCTCTGGTGTATTTGTGCCTCAGAGTGTTTATCACAACCGTTCTTTTTTTGTCTCTGGTGTCTACTTTTTTTTCTGTCTGGGCCCATCATAACAGATCAGGAGGGTTGTTTGGTCTCTCATTACCAGAGAAAAGTCGGGTTTCCCATAATTGTTGGATTAGGGAGGTCTGGGAGTGGTGCCTAAAATGATTACTGTAAATCAGGGAGTCGCTCTGTTCTGCTGCAAACCCTTTGTTTGGACAGAGGCCACAAACACGAATAGTTCCTTTGATCAGTGATGGCAGCTTTGCAGGTGCACTGTTGAGTCCTTTTTCATGGTTTGACCTCTTGCAGTCACATTACACATGTTTATATTCTGTGGCTATGTTGTCATTTCTGAAAGGAAGAATCTGGTGAAAGGCAACATAAATCTTACTTAATTTTACATCAGGGTGAGAAAAGCACAGATCTAACCTACAAACTCTTTGGTGGCAGGAGCTCATTGTCTGCCTCATTTGTAGAAACATATTAATCCAAAATTACAAAGTGCTTTCAGTTGTTTTGCTTATACTGCCATTTTCAGTTTTCTGAATATATTGGCCTGCACATGTTTTAAGCAAGTTATCAGAATGCAGGATGGGCACTTGGCAGGAAAATGACATTCAACCAGCTCTGATCAGAAACTTCCCTGCAGTCATACCACAAATACCTTTATGCACAGATGGTGACTACACAGCTGCACTAGTCCAGAACACTGACTCTCAACAGATCAGATGGCTCAACAGTATCACTCTTCTTCCTTGTGCAGAGTGACAGGGGTGAAACAAGGTCAGAGGGTGTGAGTGTGTATGTGATATGAAGCTGCAAAAGACCCTTAATGTTAGGTTCAGGCAACAGGATACCCTGATGTTTGTAAATGAGAGGAGAGCTGTCGAGCTGCAGATATCTTCTCTGCATTAAAACGCCTCCTGCACTGTCCTCTTAACCATCTCTCAGCACAGATCATTGGATGGACATCCAAGTTCACCACTGAATGTATAAAAATCAGTGCAAGACTTGAGTTCAGATGGCATTCAAAAACGTGATGTTTTGCAAGTGAGATGTCACGGAGAACTCAGTAAAACCCAAAACGTTCCAACTTGGTTGCTCTTTCTCATGGAAAATTGTCTCATCACACAAAATGAATGTGTACTAGTGCAGCATGTAATGCAGATGCAGCATACTTTCATGTAAAAGTTTTTTTTTTGCTTATGAAATTCAAAATTTTTGATTTTAATGATTTTGTCTTACAGAAATCTGACATTTTGAGATATGTTGTTTTTTTTAGTTGTAGGCTTTAGGTATCAAAATTAAAACTTTACATAACATTTTAGTGCACATATTAATGACTGTAGAATATGTAAAATTTTCAACCTCTTAAAATAAATATATTCTGTTTTTTTGAGATGCACTAGTGCTTTACTCTTTATGGAATAATAACATTCTACATTGAATTGCATAATATTAAATAAACCTCTCAGTGTGTATGGTCAGATCTAATGGAAAAATGGATGTTATTTCACCAACAAATAACTTTTAAATTTTAAGTAACTGTAGACTTTTGCTTTAGATTTAAATGTATCACATTAATGGATTTATGACAATATTGCTACACTGGACTCAATAAAGACATTTTATTTTGATTCCAATGCTAAAACACAAACTTTTGTACAAATCTATTTGCATTATTTTTTAAGTTTTTGTTGTCATTATGGTATATGTTTCCCAAATCGTTTGGACTGTCAGGTGTTAACAGCGGTGTCTGATATCAGTGCTCCATTAGAAAGAAATTTATTACACTTTATTTAGACTGCAAAGTCATTGAGAGCAGGCCCTCATTCACAGTGATACTGAGTAAATACAAATAGAATGAAATAAAAAAAGACAATATAAGAGAAAATACAGTGAATACATAAAGTATCAATTAAAACGTGTACAAAAAAGAAGTAAGAGATTTGATGTTAAGGATTTAAAATGACAAATTGATACTAATGAGTTCATCTTCAAAGGTCTTTGCAATGAGTTCCAAGTGGAAGGTGCATAAAAGCTAGAAGCAGATTTACTAGGTTGAGTGTGCGCTCAAGGGATGTGGAGGGTCGGCCCGTCATTTGTTCTGGTGTGATATGGAGTTACAGACCAAGTAGCTTACCAGTGAGGGCCTCATAGATGAAGAGGTGAATGTGTAGCTTCCTCCTCACTGAGAGAGAGAGGGCCACTCAAGCTTATTGTATAAGATACAGTGCTGAGCGTCATACACGTCCCCTGTGATGAATAGCGCAGAGTCTAACACAAGGAGGTTTAGAGATGCAAAATGTCACCATAGTATAATACTGATTTTAAAAAAGGGGGGAAAAAAGGCTGACTCAGTAAGGTTTTCCTGCTGTAGGATGAAAAGCAGGATAATTTCCGAAAGAAAAAGACAAACTTCCCATTTAATTTACCGAAAAAATTAAAAATATGAGAAATAAACCAGAGAGCATCAAGGATGAACTTATCTCTGAAACCGTTGGATCTCACAGATTCTAATCTTTAGATTAATATGAGAATACAAAGCCCAAATGCTGCCTATAGGAAAACTGCTGCAGTGTAATCAAACAAAAAAACACCTTTAGATGTTTTGTATATTCAAAAGAGATTGTGCTAATGTAAAGTCAAGTTAAGGCTTGAAACCATTGTATTGTTCTGGGTCACAGGTTGTGAGCTGTGAATCCTCATCCATTAAGTTATCAGGCAAATAATATCAGTGGTCAATAATAACCTGTCTCATTAATTTGCACTGTCTACATCTGCTGTTTTACACCTGGCTGCGGCTTTAAAGACCCCCTCTGATGAAAATCAGAGAGGTTCCTCAATCATTTGCGTTGCATTTAATGGTCACACGGAAGATTATGTCGATATTGGCCCAGAATTTCTGTATCAGCGCATCCTTGGTATGCATTATTGTTGTATGGATATGAGTATGTTAACACACACATTTTAGCACTTTTATTCGTAATTATATGATGTTGTTTTTAACGGGTTTTTAACGGCAATATTTTGATCCTTGGATGTGATAAGAAAGACAGCTGAAAGATATCCAAATAAAAACCATCAGGCTAAGGATTCGTTCCTGAGCCTGATCATTTGTTCCAGACTTAGGAAATACAACTCTCTGTTAATAAGCTTGACTTTTGTTTTTTGTTGTTGTTGTTTTTTTTAACAGTCAGAAATATATAAATAAAAACAGATAAAATCTCCACTTTGATCACAAGAAAACGTCAAAGAAAAGAAGGTGTACATTGTCAAAGATATTGTCTTTATACAGGGTGGCCTAAAACTTGCCTTTCTGATATTTCTTACTTGGGTTGCACATTCTAATCAATAAAGCAAACTGGGATTTGGATATTGTACTTGGCCAAATTGTGATTTTGATTATTGTGCAACTATTGTGAAGCCCTATCAAACTAATCAACCAATGGGACTCATAATTAAATGAAAGTATCCATATATTACACACGAAAAAACAGGTGTCAATGTGTTTCCAGCTGGTTTGACTGTGTTTCTTGTTCCAGTCTCCCCGAAGTACCTGTAGTCCATAACATAAAATCGTTTGTAGGAGAGAAAGCTTTTTTAATGACTGTACCACATCATCATAGCAAACAGAAAGCTACATCATCATTCTGTGTGTATAATTTTCACCTCAACACAATAATTAAGAAATGACAAGGAAACAATACACACTCAACCTTTTGTTGAACTCTAGAACCTGAATACATCACACACATACAAAACTGTATATTCAGTAAATACTGTGGAAAACCCATGTAAATACTGAAATCCCTCTCTATGGCTTATTATCGGTCATACATTCGATGTGGATACATGATATGTTTATGCATGTATGTGCATATGTACTGTATATACTCCACTCTGCACTTTTACACCTTTCTATATGCACTTTGGATTGGGTGCTAAACTGAATTCCACTGTTTGAGTACTTGTACTTCTCAATGGCAATAAAATTGAATCTAATCCTATAATTATCATTAGAGCTTTAACAGTCTATATTAATTTGTAGTTGACGGTAAGTAGTCTGTCAATAAATAACTGAAGAGTGACAACAAAAAGAACCCTCCAGTTTTTGACATTCTACTGGCTGCTCACATTCTGACATCTGCGTTTCGCTATCTTTTTTTATGGGAGACAGACTGTCTGGTGAGAGCGGGTGATCATTATCTGCCATGTTTAGCAGTCAGACAGGCCTGCTGTTTCTGCCCCACCGAGTGCAGTGTTACCTTCAAGTCTTAATACTTCACTGCTCTCTACAGTACCAAAAGAACTGGTCTGTGAGACCACACACCCCCCAACCTTAACTCAGAAAATCCCTCTCTGGAAATCCCCAAGTATCGCAGCCTCCAAATTAGAGCAGTGTATCAAGAAGTAACACAACACCTGTGTGTGCATCGGTCCACCCACAATGGTTCTTTTTAAAGACACTGGACACCAACTATATCTCAAAAATTGCTTAAACTATAATATATCTTCATACAGAAGGGGACATAAAGGACAGAGTTTCTTAGAGTGCATCATTGGAAATGTTAAACTCCACAAAGTGTGTGCAAAATGTGCATGTACTTTTCTGGGCTTGTGATAACTGGTCACAACAAATCCTTTCAGGTCTTGTTTGTCCGTCCATTATCAAATATCATTTACTATTGATGTTTTTAAGTGATTCACGTTCTTCTTACTGTGATCACGAATCAAATTTCTGTAAAAAGAGCTTTTATTACATGTCGATGAGTCAAAATGCTTAACAGTTGAATGACCACCTGTTGCAAAAGGCTCGTGCGCGCCTGTGAAGGCAGAACATAAAATAAGACCGTACTGTCAACAAACTGGGGGACTTGGCCTTTGATCGCGTGCTCCAACGTGGATTATTTTTAATAACTGTTAAAAGGCAGTCGTGTGACCCCTGTTTCAACCTGAAAAGGCGTCGCTGCAGCCCAATATCGAGGAGCAAGCAGCATGGGAAAGCGCCGAGATGAAAGCTGGCGCTGCGCACCTGTGGGAGGAGTGTGGCGCACCTGCGGACGGGCGGGCGCGGTCATCGCGCTGCCTTGCTTAGCGGCACAACGCAGCTCCGGCAGGAAGCACACGCAGACGCCCGAGCCATGGATGCGAAGGAGGAATCCCTCGTCGAGCAGAGAGCGCAGCTCCCGGACTTCAGCTCCAACTCGCAGCCCGCCGAGAGCGACAGGCTGGAGGAGCCGTACGTGGCCCTCATCGCCATGGCCATCAAGCAGAGCCGCGACCAGAGACTGACCCTGGGCGGAATATACGACTTCATCATGTCCAAGTTCCCCTACTACGAGAAGAACAAGAAAGGCTGGCAGAACAGCATACGGCACAATCTGTCCCTGAATGAGTGCTTCGTCAAGGTGCCCAAGGACACCGACCGGGAGCGGAAGGGCAACTTTTGGATCCTGGACCCCGAATTTGATGACATGTTTGAAAAGGGCAACTACCGGCGGAGGAGGAGGGCGAGGAGACCTCACAGAGCCCCGATCGCGCCTTACCTGGCCGGGAACCCGGAGGACTACCCCGAGCCCTTCTACCTGCAGCCGTGCGTCAGCTCCTGGGGCCTGTGCCAGCGCAGCCCAGCAGGATACCCGGCGTCCCAGGTCGTCCCCGGTGTGTCCCCCGGCGTCCCGGTCGGCT
>KV751326.1:536195-546263 GCA_001698575.1 Mola mola
CACGAGCCGTCCGCGAGTGTGAAGTGGATCCACCACACCTCGTCTGAGTCGCCTCATCCACGGACAGCCGGCCGGCCGGAGGGCGTGTCGCCGATGTGATGTTACTGATGAAGACAACGATGAAGAGATGACCGGCGTGTAGAGCTCGCAGGCAAGCGTGCGCGCGCGAACAGGTTGGCAAAGGTCTCTCGACAGCTCCGAGAGCCCATATGCAGCTTTAACTTTTGGCCAGAGTGTCGCCTTCTCTTTTTTTGGGGTGTAAATTCCACACGTTTGTGTCACCGGGGAATCTGCATTCTTCCAGTAACATCTTTATTTATAAGCCTGCGGCCTGGCGGACAAGTTTCCTCTTACTGAAATCAATGGTGTAGAGTTACTCTGTGGTAAACTACTGCAGAGCTCACTCACACTACCCAGTTTTATGTTAACAGTGTTGATCTGAAGGAATCAGGATATAACATTTCCTAGGGGGTTTTTTTTTGTGTGTGTCTGGCAGTCTTCTTCTTTTTTTTTAATTTGTCCTCCTCACATGACCCCTGAGCACTTCTTTGGGTTCACAGTTTGGGTGGAGCTGAGAGACTTCAGTCTGCTGAAGGCAAAAGATCTTCTCAGTTTGCCATTTCGTATCACGTGTTCATATAAAGGTGCTGGCTTGTGTTGAGGAGATTGAGGATGGGATCAGGTGCGAGCCAGACTCCTGAGCTGCAGGCTTCTGTTCATCGTTCATTCATGGCTCACACTCTGCATGAGTCGAACGAACAGCCGGGGCCACAACCGGTAGTCGCCCCCCCCCCCAAAAATAAGTTTCTTTCATAATGGATTCCGCTTTCCAGTCATTTGTCAGGCCAAAAATGGAAAAATCCACAATGTTTTCCGCTCCTTAAATCTAAGAATTTGCTCCTCTTTGGGTTTTGGACTGTTGGTTGAACAAAAAAAAAACTGAAAGATGTGAATTTGTGATGAGCATTGTCACATTTTTTTATTTATTTTTTTTTGTTCACATTTTTCAAACTTAACTATTAATTTGAGTAAAAGTGATTGTTGTGCAGCTGTGTAAACACCCTGGCTGAGCGGAGCCTCAAGTGTACAGTACTCACATGTTAATAGTGGACGTATTAACCTTGGCTGTGTTTCCTTGTGTGCCGTGTTCCGGCGGGGAGCAGCAGAGGAGCTGACGGTAAATGAGAGGCCGTCACCATGCCCCCGGGGAAGTATGGGATGCAGGAGGAGTGGGAGAAGGAGGGGGACCAGGGGATCATGATGGACTTCCTGCTGCCCACCGGGATCTTCCTCAAATTCTCTGTGTCTCGAAACGACACCATCAAAAGCATCAAAAAAGTAGGCCTGTCTCCCCTCGCATGTTTACTCATCAGTGATTTTTTTTTTTTTATTATTTTGTGAGATCATTTACACAGCGATTGACTGCAGTGCAATGCTGCACCTCTGCTGATGCTATTGTTATTTACAGTATTTACTCTGTGGGCTTTTAAGCAAATTGGTTGCCTTACTAGTCCCTGCAGACATTAGACGAATGTGACAGACTTGAAAAAAAATGGTTGCGCTTGCTTCTGATTCATCTCGAATTTGGAAGGAACCACAGCCTCCGGGTACACACGGCCAGCTCTCGGCTGAAGCAGATCTGCTGTTAAATGCAACTGTGCGGGTTTCTATGCCAACAGTTCTGCCACTGCAGGCTGTCGGATTTAGCCGTGTTAAGTAATGGCTCTCTTGGAGGCTGTTGAGACGATTAAGATGATTAAATGTTTTTTCAATCGGGGTAATTCACAAGGAATTCTTTAGGAAATGTCCAACCAACTACCTGGTTAATTTTTCTCCACATGACACTAATAAACAAGTTATTGTGGACATTGCTTTAGCTGACACCTTCTCCTGCTTTTAAAAATAGTTATAGCATGTGATGGTTACTTTGCATGCGCAGGACACGCAGCGTACAGTTCAGGTCACCAACGTTGTGCTTCGCCGGTCTCCTCTTTCAGATGGTTTGGAAGAACGCCAGAAAGGAAGCCCTGTTCGAGGTGCTGGCCGATCCTGACGCGTACGTCTTCACCTGCATCAACCAGACGGCGGAGCGGGAGGAGCTGGAGGAGGAATCAAGGCGCATCAGCGACGTGAAGCCCTTCATGTGTGTTCTGAGGCTGGTGGCCAGGGAGGGCGACCGAGTGGAGAAGCTCACCAACACCCAAATCAGCCTGTTAACCGGCAGAGGTTGGTTGAACACAGCCTGGCTGCTGATGGAGGTGTTCTTGGGTGGTTTTACCCAATTGTTGTGCAAATAAAAGTAGATTTTTACTTCTAGACTGGGTCAAGTCAGAAACACTCGGGGGGGGGGCAGAAAGGATCCCAGCAGAATCTGTGCTGCTAGCTCGCAAGTTCGCAAAGTCAAAGAACATAACAAGAGTTTATATTTTAGGCTAGGCATTAGCAACTTATGCTATGCTAGTTAACATTTTTCACTCTAGTGAGTGGAGTTTTTGACATAATCACTTGTTGTTTGTTGAATCAATCAAAGATGTAGTTTTATGTACAGACTGATATATCAGTTGGCCGATATTGGCCAATCACAGATATACAGTGCTGTGAAAAAGTATTTGCCGCCCTTCAGGATTTCTCTTTTTTTTGCATGATTGTTTATACTTAAATATTTCAGTTCATCAAACAAATTTTAATGTTAGACAAAGATCACACAACCACCACCCTGTTTGACTGTTGGTATGATGTTCTTTTTATGAAATGCTGTGTTAGTTTTACGCCAGATGTAATGTGACGCACACCTTCCAAAAAGGTTAACTTTTGTCTCGTCATTCCACAGAATATCTTCCAAAAACTCTCGGGGATCATCAAGACCTTTTTTTGACAAAAATGAAACAAGCCTTTGTGTTCTTTTTGGTCAGCAGTGGTTTCTGCCTTGGAACTCTCCCATGGATGCAGTTTTTGCCTGGTTTCTTTCTTAATGTTGAATCATGAACACTGACCTTAACTGAAGCAAGTGAGGCCTGCAGTTCTGTAGATGTTGTTCTGGGTTCTTTTTGACCTCCTGGATGAGTTGTCGATGCACGCATGGAGTAATTTTGGCAGGCCAGTTCTCCACTGTTCCAAGTTTTCTCTATTTGTGGATAATGGCTCTCATCATGGTTCGCTGGAGTTCCAAAGCCTGAGAAATGGCTTTGTATTCCTTTCCAAACTGATTTGTTGTGGAATTTCTTGAGATCGTGGCATGATGTGTCGCTTTTTGAGATCTTTTAGCCTATTTCACTTTGTGAGACATGTTCTATTTAAGTGATTTCTTGATTCGACAGGTCTGGCAGTAATCAGGCCTGGGTGTGGCTAGTGAAATGGAACTCCAAAAAAATGTGGTTAATCACAGTTATTTCATGATTTAACTTTTTCGCATAGGGTCCGGTAGGTTTTTATAGCGTTTTTCCCTTATTAAATCATCATTTAAAAACTGCATTTTGTAATTGCTCGGGTTATCTTTGTCTAAAACTAAAAATTGCTTGATGATCAGAAACATTTAAGTGTGACAAATATGCAGAACAATTAGAAATCAGGAAGGGAGCAAATACTTTTTCACCACACTTTATCGGTTTCAGCATATACTGCATGTTGTAACTATTGGCCAATATTTAAAAAAAAAAAAAAAAAAAATTGATTTTAAAGAAGGCACGGCAGGAAAAGATGCTTAGGGGGATTTGCAAATATTACATTTCCAGTGAAAGTTATTGTTTCTGCGCATTTGTGTCATTTAAGACAATTAAAGTTCAGAGTTAATCTGTAAAATATCGTGCCTACTGTGCCTTACTCCCTAAAAATATTTTCGGCCCCAAAAATTGCATATCGGTCGGGCTCTAGTTTTATGCTTATTCGTTATCCAATTAATAAAACCATGGCCAAATCTCAGGCAGATGCGGTATTTAATTATTATATTTCAGGGCTGCATGAGTTTGAAGCCCAGAAGAACCACGAGGTGAATGAGTTCCGGACTAAGATGCGTGCGTTTTGCGAGGAGAAGGCTCACGAGCGGCACATGTTGCCATGGCAGCGGTGGATGGAGTGCTGCTTCCCCTGTGAGTTGGAGCCCCGCTGCTCTGGGAGCGCCAAGTCAAAAAACACCAAGAAGATTTTCATCAACGTGAAGTTTGAGGCGTGCGATGTGAGTCGTTTTTCTGAGTCACATTTGTAAAGGTTGTTCAAATGAATCAAGTCGTGTGTGGTTGTGATGGTGTCTTTGGGAAAAACTGTGGTTCCACCTTGTGTAGACAAAGTGTGGAGAGTGATTGTAAGTAAGTGCGAGCACTTCTGGAAGTCCCCCTCCCACAACGCCGACACTACCTTCAAAACATCACTCAGGAGCAAAACATGAAAGTTGTCTGCATTTTACTTGCTTTTCTGTAAACCTGATGCTTTGGATTAGCATTAAGTTGACTGTTGCTCTCGCAGGAAAGCTTCATGCTGCAGCAGGACCCCCAGGACGTCCCGGTAGCTCTGGTGAGGAGTGCCCTGAAGAAGAAGGCAACCGTCTTTCGCTCAGTCCGACAGGAGCCCGAGGACTATACCTTGCAGGTCAACGGGAGGTGGGAGTTCATCTACGGGCAGCACCCTCTCTGCCAGTTCAAAGTGAGTGGGCCTGAGTTGTCAAGCTGAACCAGAGGAACCGAGAACACTTATGCCATACCACAATATGAAGATATCTAAAATGTCTTATATCACAATAATGATATATATCGCATTCACTGTCCAGCTCTATTGGGAAATAAACCTTTGTCCCACGATTGAGTTCTCATTCAGTCTCTGACACATTCACAGAGTAGCATCCTCCCAATGACGGTGTGTTTTTGCTTATTGATTTCGAAAACACAGCGAGAAAGCCAAAACGGGGCCTCGTCAGACTGAAATCTTCAGCGCACGATTGTTTGTTCTTTTCTGTCTTGTGTGTCTGCAGTCTGCCTGGGAGTTTAGCCCTGTGCATGTGGTAGCGTGATAGCTGAAATGATTGTCAGATGAGGATTGAGTCAGTGTTTTGGTGGCAGGAGACCCCGGTGTTGATTCTGAAACTCCAGCTACCTGCAGGGGTGACTCATATCTGTCTACAGGCCCTGCAGGAAGGACCTGCATCCATCCACACATAATGAGATTTAGGCTGCATTAAACTACAGCAAACGAACAGCCCGCAGGAGTCCACCGGCCCTATCAGAACACTGGCAAATATCTGTGGGTGAATTGACTGATGGCTGTACCACTAAACAGGGACTTCTGTTCCCTCTTGTTTCTGTTTTTCTCGCAGTACATCTTCTCGTGCTTGAGAAATGGCCAAAACCCTTATCTCACCATGGTGCACTACTCCACCATCCACAAATATCAGGAGGAGCAGGGCTCCATGTGTAGCCAGGTGTGCAAGAGCCGCTCCTCGTCCAGGCCTCCTCCGCTGCCTCTAAAGAAGGTAAGAGGTCAACGTGTGGATGTCGTCCTCATTAATGGAGCGTCTCTCTCTCTCTCTCTCTCTCTCTCTCTCTCTCTCCATCTCTCTCCTCCTCCCGGCTGTATCTCAACTGGACTTTGAACATGCTGTGCAACAAAGTGTTCATAAGTTACGCACAACATCGTCGCTCACTATATTTTGTTCTCCAGTGTTACTTAAACATGCCTGAATATGAGCAGAGGAGAGCAAAAAAATAGTATACAAACCTGCGTTTCACACTTCAATCAAAAAAAATCACCTCGTGGAAATGTTTGTCAATCTCCTTCAGTTTTTTTAACTTTCTTTTGAAAGTGCACATGTTGCCAAACAGGAACTTGTAGCAACAGTTTCATTACTGGAGATTTCAGTCAATGCTGCAGTTGTAATGTAAAAAAATGTGAGGGTAAAACTAAGTTTCCTCTCTGCTTCTCACTGCAGCAAAATACCTCCTCTCTGTGGTCCATCAATGAGCCTTTCTACATTCACCTGCTGCAGGGCAGCCGAGTCAACGCAGACGAGGGAATGAAGGTTGGTGCGGTTTTGTGTGGGTTTTCTCCCTTTTTTCGCTGCTCAATGAAGTGTGACATTCACTTGTTTACCAATATCTCAATTTCAGTTGTGCGAAGAGGGCTGACAATGTAAATGACAGGGAGTCACATGGCCCTGACCACATGTTTCCCATAATTCATCAAGGCGGTTGGTTAGAACTTGAAAACAGGAAGTGGGGAGGGCCTATCTGATTTTTACGTCTTATTCTGAGCCCTAAATTCTAAGAAAAAAGACATACTTCATGCTGTCGCTCTGTCTCTCGCTGTGTGTTTCTGGTTTTTCAGGGCCGTGTTGTTACTATTGCATACTCTAAAAAAGGTGTTGGTGTTGTTGAACATGTTTGTACATGACAAGCAAAAGCATACCGGCATATCCAGGCCTCATGTTCTGTCATTCTTGTTTGTTTTGTTTGCCAGAAAATAAAAAATGGCGCCTCTAATCTTAATATGCGTTTGGGTTGGGGTTTCTGACTATATGTTACCGTTCTGACTGGTTATTAGGTGTAAGTGCACATCTGGCCGCTGCCTCTGAGCGCATCGTGAGTGACGGTGAATTTGTCCCGTCTTATAATTATCCATCGTGTCTGCGACTGGCGGGGAAAGGTTTGAAAACACAGCCTTAGGGCGAGCAGACATTCATATATTTGGTAAATTTAGATTCTCGCTATCTTGATGTGCCAGGAGCCAAGAGCCTAATGGCTTCGCAGTATTGAATTCTGCCCCCTGCGGTTGTTTGTCATTTTTGATGGCATAGCATTGAAAGGCATCGCCACCTGCCAATGTCTGTGTCGACCCTTTGAGTCATAGCCGGAGCAACACAGGAAGCTCTGAATCATCTAGTGAAGTCTGGCCGTCTTCTACAAACATCCTCTGCCACAAAAGTGTGAAACTCTTCTCGTACTGCCTTTCTAACACTGTGACTGTATGTGTCCATCCAGCTGGTGGTGCAGGCCGGCCTGTTCCACGGCAGCGAGCTGCTCTGTAAGGTGGTGACCAGCCTGGAGATGGCGGTGTCCTACGAGCCGCTGTGGGATCAGAGGCTGGAGTTCGACATAAACGTGGCCGACCTGCCTCGCATGAGCCGCCTATGCTTCGCGCTCTACGGCTTCATCGAGAAAGCCAAGAAGCCCCGCGGCACCAAGAAGAAGAATAAGAAAGCGGTGGGTCCCTCGGGGAAACAAAAAAAAAAAGTATTTTGAGGGCCAACTGAGCGTACAACTGGTGATGGAGCCGGCGAGTGCGAAGTTGTTAGCAAGCACAAACAGATCTGTTTCCTCTCCAGTGTGTAGTGCGCGCAGTCAGTGTGTGCTGTGTTGGTGTGCTTTGCTGCTGCGTCTGGTTGTGCAAGTGTGTTCAGTGGCAAGGCTGCGGTTAACATTTCATCCGCTTCACCTCTTTTATCTACACATCACCTCAAGGAAGGAAGGATTTGGCAAACATTTTCAAGGAATTTGAAATTCATCTTTAGAGTCAGCGGTTGTGTTTGCAGCACTCCCACCCACAGAGTGTTTTATGTTTTAATTTACAGCCATATTTGAGCAGAGGACATAATAAAGCTGTGCAAAACTGTGTTCCTCTTCAAGTTCAAATATAGTCGTTCGTACAAATACCTAAAAATAAATAAATAAATGACATCACTTGAGTAAAAGGTTTGAACCTGGTGGCTCCCCGGGTTATTACAAGCAATGTATTATAATTTGTAAGAAAGATTCAAAGCTTCAAGTAGTGTGCTTTCAATCTGCCAATTTTTTGCCAATTTTTTTCTGCCAATTATTATTGTCACACTTGATTATTTACTGTATAAATTGCCCAAAAAATGCGAAAAATAGAAAAGAAAGCCTTCTTGTACTGTCAGAAATTATAAAGAAAAGCAACAAATCCTGACATTTTAGAGGCTGGAATGGCAGTAGTGGTACTAACTGTGGAAACTGCACTGGAAGAAGCCTCCACACACCCAGTCATGTTGTGCACTGACGAGGCAGGTAGTGGTAGGTGCCCACACCCACTTCAGAAGAAGTGGGTGTGGGCAGTGTGAGCCCAGGTGGGAGTCTACTTCTGCTTTCTGAACCAGTTCTCCCTTCTCTTGCCAGGAAGAGAAGTCCTGCAGACAGCAGCCAAAAATACAGACAGAAGTTGAACTATGTTAGCCACGAGCTCTCTTTTAAGCTGGGAACATTTAATGTAAAAATGTTTGTTTTTAGTGAATAAAAAATGTGTAAATATAAAAAGTTATTTTTCTGCTGACCACTGGTTGCACCATTGCTTAAAAATACCTTATGAACAAAACATTGCATTTTACAGCAACAAAGTTTTCTTTAGAATTTGTTATTTAAAAGAATGAATTGGAAAGGACAAGTTACCGTGAAAATGTCTCAGTCAATGTTTTCAGGATTCGTACTATTCAATTTGAATTGAAATCTCACCCAAAATAAGACAGATGTTATACACCAGGTTTAATAATTCAGTATAGTATATATATATCTACTCAATATAGATTAATCATGGAAAATTTGTGAGTGAATAGAAAATACTGTAGATAACAGGATCTAGTTTTGTATCCCACAAAATTCTACTAACTTTTGTGTTTTGATTAATAACTGTTTGAAGCAAATTAACAGATTTTGTTGTAAATTTGATAGAAAATGAAAGTGCTCTGTGTCCCTCCTTTGCTCTCTCTCCGTGATTATACTGCCGTAAAGCGAATCGACAGAAATAAACCTCCCTGTGCCTCTCCTCAGGACTGTCCATTAGCGTGGGTGAACACCATGGTGTTTGACTACAAGGACCAGCTGAAGACTGGGGAGTTCCTCTTGTCCACTTGGCCGTCTGTTCCTGGTACTGTCGTATATCTCCAAAAAACACCTCACATGATAACCAACTCCTCACCAAGCACAGTTCATTCTGAGGCCCGAAATTCTGTCAAGTGGCATACGGACCTCCGAAAACCCACATTCTCATTCATTTTGTGCTTCCTAATGCGAAAGAGAAACTTTGCCGTAGATTTGGGCTTTACACAGGTCAGCTACAACATTACAGCCACTGCCAACAGTAATGCCAAGTGACAATGATCATGATCGCGAGCATTCATGTGGACGGTACTTTGTCTCATACCACCCACCTAAACATTATTAGGTTAATGTGCCCTGCCAGACCACAGATACCATTAGAGTCATGTGACAAAGAGCCCTGACCCTCAAATTTCCCAGATTGCATTCCAATCAAGCATTCAACTGAATGTGAATGCGCACAAGGTGGGAGTGATTTGAAGATAAAAAACGAGCTCAATAAATGGACAGCAAGTTCATATATGACATTTTTATCACAGATGACAAAGGCGGCCTGTTGAATCCAATGGGCACAGTGGAGAAGAACCCCAATGTGGACAGTGCTGCTGGTCTACTCATCCGCTTCCCCAACATCCGGCCATATCCTCTCTATTACCCACCACTTGACAAGGTGCTTCTTTTGAAAAAGCTCTGTTTTCGTGAGCATGGTGAAATTTGCACTTGCTATATTAAAATTTGCTTTGTTTTGTTTTTAGATATGTGAAATGGAAAAGAATGGTGATGAGACTTTTCCCACAAAAGAAGAGGTAAATCGTAATTTAAAAACACGAGTAGCTGTTTCTTGCTCACCGTATCTTCTATTGTATGATTTGGATGCAATTTTGCTCTTTCCGTAGCACGTGAAGCTGAAGGAAATCATGGACAACAAGAACTACACAGAGTTTTTTGAGGACGAGAAGGAGCTCCTGTGGAAGCTTCGTGCAGAGGTTCGCAACTTCTATCCTGAAAGTTTGTCCAAGCTGCTCCTCATCACCAAGTGGAGCAAACGTGAGGACGTAGTTCAGGTATGAATGGAGGATTTGGAAAACAATTTCCTCTCTGTGATCAATTTTTTTTTTTTTTTTGTCGATTGTTTGTCAAATGCTTGAAAAATGTTTAAAATAGGATTTAAGTGATTACACAAAGAAACGTTGGTGAAATAAACTGACCTGCTTTTTGATTAATTTTCTATATATTATTTCGTGTGCTGGTGGTAATT
>KV751326.1:546517-583207 GCA_001698575.1 Mola mola
ATCATCATATGCCTTGCTGAAAAGCAGTAAAGCTCTAGCTGATTTGAACAATTAACAGTTATTTATTCTGTCCATAAAATTTTATAACAAAACTAAAGATCTGTCAGTGATCTCAAAAAATAGAATGGAAGTTCAAATCATTTAGAATTTAACTTAAATATATTCTATATTCTGTAGACTGAATTTGAAATATTTGAAGCCTTTTTTGAATTTTGATTTTGATGATTATGGTGTATACAGTTACAGCAATACATTCAAATATTTTGAGATATTTTTCATTTAATTTAAAAAAAATAGCTGTACACCATAATTATGAAAATCAAAATAGTAAAATGCTTGACACATATCCATTTACATGTATGAGTCTCGAATATATTAAATGTTCACTTAGTAACTGATGAAAAATCCCAATATTGTATATTTGTGATGTACTAGTACAGCCGTGTGGGTGTTTTAAACGCACCGCTAGTGTTCAAATACTAACATGTTCGGAAATGATGTCTATCTATGTTTACTGTTCTACTTTAGTGTGTTATCATGCAGGCTTTAGCTCATTAGCACACAATACAAAGTGCCATGAGTCAGATGGGAATTTCCTTTTGTTGCAATAGAGTTTGGTCATCAACAAGCTTGTTGAAACATTTATTGGGAATCAAAAATCAGGTATTACATTGCTATTAGCGGAATAAAATGCAAGAGTCCAAGTTGAAATTCTACTGAACTAATTGCTTATTTTGTCCAAGCATTACTTTAAAACCCAAAGCTATTTACTAACTAACACTAGTAAGGCTTTTACTTAAATAATTACTGCATCAATTAATCAATTATCAACGTAGCTGCTAATTCATTCAGTTTTTCACACAGATTCATGTATACTTCTAACTCATCATGATAGAGAATTTTTTGGTTTCCCTCAGATGGTGAGTTTACTGAGGAACTGGCCAGACCTCCCTGCCATCCAAGCCTTGGAACTCTTAGACTACAGTTTTCCCGACCCAGCAGTCCGTTCTTTCACAATCAGATGCCTCAGGAAGCTCAGGTATGCACATATTTACAGTATGTCCAAGTGTACTATCAGACATTTTGTGTTACATAACTTGTGTAACATTTTGTCTGCACACAGTGATGATGAAGTGCTGCAGTATTTAATCCAGCTGGTCCATGTCTTGAAGTACGAGTCCTATCTAGACTGTGATCTCACTACTTTCCTGCTAGAGAGAGCTTTGTCCAACAGGAGAATAGGACACTTCCTGTTTTGGCATCTCAAGTGAGTCTAATGGGAAAAAAAAACCAAGATTTTCTTGTATTTGTTCTTTTACTAAAGAATATGGGTTTATTGTAGGTCAGAAATCCACGTGGCCTCTGTGAGTTTACGCTTTAGCCTGATTCTGGAGGCCTACTGCAGGGGAAACATCTGGCACATCAAGCTCTTAACCAAGCAGGTGAGGCGACTCCCAATACACGCTGACTTCGGTATCTGAATGTGCGTGTTTTTGTTTTGGGCCGCTAATCCTCAGCCTCTGCTCCGCCTCCCTCGCACAGAACGAGGCTCTGCTCAAAATGAAGACCCTGAGCGACATCGTCAAGACGGGCTCCCAGAAGATGACCGTGGACGACCTGAAGCTGTGCATCAGACAGGAGTCCTACCTGGAGACACTGTCAGACCTGCTGTCACCGCTCAACCCCAGCATTATCCTCACTGAGATCTGGTAAGTGCCAGACGCACACACACACACACATTTATTTTATACTGTATGTCATCGTACTTATTTCTCACTGCTCAAACCCTTAAACAGCTGAGGATGTGAGGATTTCTGTTTTTTCTGCTCTACGCTACTGCTGTTTTTTTAGTGCTATATAAGTACAATGTGACAAGTACTAAAAGTAGAATTGTACTCAATCTATGACTCTGGCACCCTTGTGAAGATCATGTGATTATAATGAATGTGTTTGGCCCTGCAGCGCAGATAAGTGCAGGTTTATGGACTCCAAGATGAAGCCGCTCTGGCTGATGTACAAGAACCCCTTGGCTCAAGGAGATATGATGGGTATCATCTTCAAGAATGGGGATGGTGAGTTTTCTCAGCTGTGTTTGACTTTAGCAGAAAAGAAATACACTGTAGGGTGCAAATGTGGGTTTGTGCATTAAAATGTCAATAATAAACAGCAAGTTTGGCGAGAAAAAGATGCCAACTAAATTCGAAAAAGAAGGAGGTTAAAAGTCAAATTTAAATGAAATCTCTCCTTTTGCACTCATCACCTTTAGATCTTCGACAAGATATGCTGACCCTGCAGATGATCCAGCTCATGGAGAATCTCTGGAAGAAGGAAGGCCTGGATCTCAGGTACAGTGGGAAAAGTAGTCTGCAGCAGCAGTGGCTGCTCTCCCAAACTAACCTAATGCTGTTCATTTCACTGCACGCACTCACAGGATGATCCCATACGGTTGCCTGTCCACTGGGAACAAGATGGGGCTCATCGAGGTGGTAAAGAACTCAGACACCATCGCCAACATCCAGCGCAACAGCAGTAACAGTGCTGCCACTGCCGCCTTCAACAAGGATGCCCTGCTCAACTGGCTCAAATCCAAGAACCCTGAGTGAGTGTGGGGATTTTCTACAAGTGATGACACTCTTAAACCCCTGTAATCCAGCACAGGTTCCATTACATGCATACTAAATACTGTTCGACCCAACAGATTATCTCTCAGTCTATTTTCAATTAAATCATGGTCAGGGTCACACATTGGGAGCAAAAGCCACTTTGGGATCCTCAGGTCTAACCCAAAAACATGTTATACTAGTCAGTCCTGGTCTTGGCTAGACTAATTGACATCATTTTAGTCGAATGGAGGTTTCTTCACCCTCAAAGTCAATGATTCTTTACTTTACATCATCGGTAAATGTGGAAAACATGAAAATTTCAGACTGAAACAAATGTTGACCTCCAGAACTCAGGTTTACCCTTTTAATTTTCCAAATAGTACGAAAATATAAACACCATGGGAACATGCAGCCTTCAAACCACTAAGGGAAGGAGAGGCCTTACAGATAAGCATGCTTTGGCATAAAAAAAGTACAATTCAGTACCTTAACAACAACAGTGGACTTTAAGATGAAGGAGGAAACAGGTATTATGATATCTGTCCAGAGTATAACAAGTCCATTATGGACCTACCCTTAAAGGTTGTGCAGCCAAGATGAGGCCACTGTTCCAAAACCACCAAAAACAAAGAAAAAACAAAGAGAATATGGTTTTTAACTGCACAAAAGGACAAATTGGAGAAACATTCTCTGGTCTGATGAATAAGAAGTTGGACTGTTTGACCACAGTGACCATTGTTATGTTTGGAGAAAAAAGGAGCAGCGTTGCATGCCTAAGAACACCATCCCAACATGGAAACACAAGGGTGGGAGCGTCATGTTGTGGGGCTGCTTTGCAGTAAGAGAGACTGCACACAGGATAGATGGCAAAAGGGGAAAACTTAAAAAGTGTGTGCAAGCAGAAGGCCTACAACCTGATTCAGCTGTGCAGTTCTATCAAGTGAAATGAGCCAGAATTCAGGCAACCTACCGTGAGAAGCTTAGAAAAAGGCTGCCCAAAACATTTGACCCAAGTTAAACAAAAAAGTGCTACCAAACCAAAGCTTCAGACTCGCTGGTAACATAATGAAAGAAATTAAAGTTTAGAAAAACAATCATTCTCTCTATTATTATATCAAACTACACTCTGTATTGTATTATATTGTAGTACTGTAGTGTACTATATCTTTATTTCTACCATTTTTACAGAAGATTGTGTATTAATTTTTACATTACCTATGATGTGTGAAAATGCATTGTAACGTGTGAAAAAAGGATTTTTACATGGAAGGGAAGTGAAATGCATGTGTCACATTCTCTTTCTCTGTTTTCAGCCAACATTTTTGGTCTTTCTGGTAAGACTTAAATGCATCCCATATTTTGCTTTGATTAAAGAGGTGTCATTACTAAATTCTCTTTAAAACACTTTAAGCTGGTTGAAAGCAGATGCAAGGGCATTTTTACTGTTTGATGAAGTATTTGTCAACAACACGCCCTGTGTGACACTCACACATAACTAAAGGCTGGTGTTCAAAGATAAAAGTTCAGAAACACATGAAAAGGCCATAATATGTGCTTGCAACTATAGAAATAGTGGATTTCTATTTGTGTGGTTTCAACGTATATTATGTGTGCAGCTTTTTCAAGCTGTGACAGACGGACACAAAGTGCATGGGCGACTGCAGCTTCAGAAAACTTAAATGAGAGTAAGATTGTATTTGGTGCCAGACAGTCTGAAGGTCTTGTCTGTTCCAAAAGCTCCTTGAAGAGTGAAAACTATTCAATACCATGAATACGCCTTTGTATGTCACGTTGGCAAGACAGCCCCAGCGAACTGCGCAACATAACAGAAAGGTAATTAGCTTGAAACACTGCTGCACATAAAATGAAGCGGAGAAAATTAGTAAAACCTCGACACAGTGAACCCTCTGCACCCCTGGACAGTGAAAGGACGTCACTGCCAATCATTGATCGGCCACAGGAACATCTCTGTGAATATTTTATCTAGCAGTGAGGAAGCTCATGACTGCATGGGTTTTGTAGGCTACGTGACAAAGATATGAGAAGCTTGAATGTACTATAAGAACAGAACCCACTCATGCTTAGCTTTCTTGTTTGTTTGTCTGACATTTATTGTTACCAGGAACAAACTTGATCAAGCAATAGAGGAGTTCACGCTGTCCTGTGCTGGCTACTGTGTGGCTACTTATGTCTTGGGAATTGGAGATCGTCACAATGACAATATCATGATCAGGGAAACCGGACAGGTACTATACTTTCAATCACTAATGTCATTCATGGCATTGAAATCTACCACAAGGGTGGGATTAAATACGAAGTGTGGAATGTTGGTACTCTCAATTTAATGCTAAACCTGACTTCATTGGCACTGTGTTTCATAATGTCGTTCTGTAGCAGAAAACTCTCTACCAAAATCAACATTATTGGATTTGGCTGCTGGTTTTTAAAAAGGTCAAACTACTTCTCTCTTTGAAATGTAAATGGTACATCAAGGTTTTCAATCACCCAAAAACTTTAACAATGCTTGTCTGTTAATGTACTTACTTTTATTCTGTTTAGATGGGCATTACAATTCTTGAGATTAATGATCAGTCTTTAAATATGAAGTAGATAATTCTGGAGAAAGCTATTTATTTAATTGCTGAATTTAATTCCCAGGTCATCAAATATCAGCGCTTTAGGTTTGTATTCTAACTGAGCCAGCAGGACGGTGGTAGACCCAAACCCTTGGTTTTAAATGTCCTGGGAATCAAACTCAAAAATGATCTTCTTCACCTTTCATCAAATATAGCTATATTCAGGAATTCATAACCCAGACGTCATTTTCACCTTTGTCCTCAGCTCTTCCACATTGACTTTGGGCATTTCCTTGGCAACTTCAAACGGAAACTTGGAATCAACAGGGAGCGTGTGCCTTTTATCCTGACTTATGACTTCGTCCATGTGATCCAGCAAGGACGGACCAACAACAGTGAGAAGTTTGAGAGGTACAGTGTTTTTGAACAGGTGTGCTTCCTGATCTTGGATTCTGTTAATCTTGAATGGCTGATTGTTGCATCCATGTTGTCAGGTTTAGGGAGTACTGTGAGCGGGCTTATAAGATCCTGTGTCGGAACGGGATGCTGTTCGTCAATCTCTTTGCTATGATGAAGGCAGCAGGACTGCCAGAGCTCACGTCCTTCAAAGACATCCAGTATCTAAAGGTACGCAACAACGATGACACTAATGCTGCTGCTGCTGAGGAGGATGATAGTAATTTTGACAATGTTGTGGCTTCTTGTTTCTAAAAGGACTCTTTATCGTTGGGAAAATCAGAGGAAGAGGCACTAAAGAATTTCAAAGTGAAATTCAACGAAGCTCTGCGGGAAAGCTGGAAGACAAAGGTCAACTGGATGATGCACTCCTTGGCCAAAGATAATAGACCATGAAGGACACAAACCTGAAGACCAGCCAAAAAAAAATGGATTTTAACTTATTGAGATAAAGGGGAAGAAAACACGCTAGACTATTTTATTGTATCAACGGCATTTAAAGACTATTAATTAATATTTACATCTGATTGACGTGTTTGTGTTGCATAATGACTGATTGGGAGCGTCCAAAAACAATGATACAATCATGGAACATAAGCGCAACGCAGAGATATTGTCACAATGAAGAAAATCTCACACAGTCATCCTTCTCTCATCTAACAGCCGACTGCCTTTGCCTTGAAGGACATATAAACGATAACCTGTGCGTTTTTGATGTGGTAAAAATTGTTACTTGAAAAAAACGTGTTCCTGAAAAAGTGTGACGAATTACTGAAGCAAAAGGGGTGAATGAAATTTAATTTCGCCGACTGCATTAGTCAGAAGGGAGCAGATCTACAGACAAACTCTGATGGCTTTAGATAACACCAATTTAGTTAAGAAGAATGACGGGGCAGCAGTTTCATCTCAAGTCTTTTTTAAGGTTTACAACCTTGTTTCATTTCCTCTCATTTTAGCTGCCTCATTGTCGTATCTTATTTTTTTATATTGTTTTATCTTATTTTATTTAATTTGGTATCTCTGATGACCCTGTACAAAGTCAAGAAACTGTGTTATTGACTTATTGATGTTTAACAATGTTTTAAAGTACAGGATGTTGCCTTGAGCCCAGTGGACAGGAGGTATTGTAACATTTATGCATTACCGAAAGCTGATGAACCTTTATTTTGAGAATATTGCCGTGTATCAGGTCATGTTACTCAACAGACTCTTACCAAACAATAGCCACTATAGGCATTACAAGAAGGAGTTGATATTTTGGAGAAAATTCTGGTGTATCTCAAAAAATTTAAATATCATGATGTTTTTTGCCAGTTATTAAAGAATGCAAACATATGATATCTTCTAGACTCATAACACATAAAGCGGAATGTTTCAAGCATTTTAATATTATACTTCGATCATTATGGCTTACTGTTTAAAATTTTTAAAAAGTCAAAATATTAGAATATTTAACTGCATAAGCGGCAATCATCAAAATTTTGAAAGGCTTGAAATATTTCACTTTATATGTAATGAAAATAAACGGTATGAAAGTTATCCTTTGTTAAATAAGTCACGAAAAAATGAGCTTTTCCACAATATTCTACTTCGTTGAGGTAAAACTATAATTTGCTTTCTTGCTGAGACTTAGAATGAGTACCACTCCTGCATCTGTCTATTACAAGTTTTATCTTGGCTTAACATTAAAACTGTAAACAAATGCAGTAAATCGGTTTCCTGTTTAATGGATAGATTTGAGAGTGGGATCGCGTTCCATGCAAGGGTATTTCTTAAAGAATATTCCTTTGATAACATCGATCATTGGCAAATTATCTCAGGCAGTAAGCAAAGATTAATAGACAAAATGAAAGAGCAGCAACTGACCAGGTTATTAGTGGCAGAAGTCCACAGTGTAAGAGCAGTCTGACTGGGGAGCCGAGGCACTCAGATGTGATTAAAATCCTTTATAACAAGCTGGATATAATCACATCTGTCAGACCTTTGCCACCAATTATATGCTGAGTCGCTGCTCCTCCTTTTTTTCTCTTCCAACACTCTACCTGCCATGAAAGAGATTTTATGCTTGTAGTTTCAAGCACATTTATATTTTGGTATATGTGTCTCATGCTGTGCAGAATGATGCTTGTCAAGGTGAGCTTGTGCGCTGTGTGATATCAATTTGGTGCACTTAGATTTATTATACATGTCGTATATCTTGTTGTCTGTCCTCCAAGGAAAAACAATGTGCTTTTTATAGCCTTTTTATTTTGCATAACAGTTAAAATTATTTTTTGAGTGTCTGCAGTGACGACTTTTACAGAAGAGCAAGACAGCTGTATATTACACAGCAAGAAGATTTCAAAGCTAATGAATAGAGTTTAAATGTGGGTTTTCCGAGGTCCCTCGGTAAGGGCACAGAATGCAGGA
The DNA here is from genome assembly GCA_001698575.1 of Mola mola. Lineage (NCBI taxonomy): Eukaryota > Metazoa > Chordata > Actinopteri > Tetraodontiformes > Molidae > Mola > Mola mola. Next base: position 554,562 of record KV751326.1, read on the forward strand.
GGAGTGAGTCTTACTGAGATGTGCTGCTTTTGTACACTGTATTTCTGTTGCTTTTTGATTTGATTGTAACTGATCAATTCTGTCAAATGGTACAATTCTCTAATGATTCAGGCCTCATTTTCAGTGTGTTGCTAAAACATCCTGTTTTACGCAAGTTTTGAGATGTGTGTGCTTAGTGGACTGAGCACTGAGGCTTTCTAGGATCCTAGGTAGTAAATTAGTACCAGCCATGAGCCAAATGCTGTTAATTATCAAAGTGTCATAGATTATAGACACAGAAGCAATGATTTACTATTGGGTGACTGGTGAGTTTGAACGTTTATCCATCAGTAGGTCACATTGTAAGTTTCAAGTCAATTCCCCTTCCTGGTTTAAGCCATGTGTGGTTTATTTTCTACCTATTTTTTACAGCTTAAAAAAAGGCAGATCATGAATAAATGCCAGAATTACCAAAGCCATCCCTCTTTTCCTTCAACTTCATTACATTTTGGAGCCCAATATTGTACTTCTGCTCCACTACATATATTTTGTAACTTTAGGTACTAGTAAGGCTACTTTGCTGATTATGTGCTGCATCAGAGCCAAAGTAGTCGCACATTTTTAAATATATTGATTTATTTTTTTTGTTGGCAGATGAAAGAAAACTGATTCCGATGATCTGAAGAATGTTAAATATTTTATCAAAAAATTGGCCATGATAATAAGCACTCAATTTATAGAATGGACGCTCCCATATATTGGCACAATATCGGTACTTGACAATATACATGTTTTTGCCAATATCAGTGTTCTGGTAAATAAGGTTGCATTCACCGCTACCATTGGAAACTCCTAATGTGTTGAATCTCAGAAACTGTGCACTTTCTACATCTGCTTCCTCTATTTCAGTCATTTGTGTGTCATTTCATTATTTTCTTGACACAAAGCGGTATCAGTAATGGCCAAATTGTTATCTTAGATATTGATACTGGCCCAGACTCTGAGGTTCATCCCTAATTTCTAGTATACAGTAATAGTACAGTACATACATATAAAGATATATTTTTGTACTTTTTACACTTATTTAAATTTATTGTCAGATAATAACTTTTAATATCAGGTGTACATTCGTATTAGATAATTCATGACATTTATTCAAGTAGCATTTGTATGGGTGACTTTCACTTTTAATTTTTCAACATGATAGTGCTACTTTTGCTTAAGAATTACTTTTGGATACTTTTTATAGCACTTTTCCCCACCTTAACTGCAGTGCATTAAATCTAATAATAGAACATTAGTATTACATCCGTACGTCTCTTGGTAACTGAACAGAAGATATCAAATAAATTATTTTTAATGAATCAGTAGATGCACTGTAGTTCTATCTATCTATTCTATGTATCCCTCTCGTGGATCAAATTAGATAGGCTCAATTTAAATAGCTGGCAACACAAGTGAGTACACCCCTAGTGATACCTGTACATGTCATTCAAACAAGCAAAGCCACCTGTCCTATTCATCATGTTCAAATTTTTGTCTGCTATTACTGGACCATACAAATTTGTGTATCATGGATTAGAGCTGTTAAATTTGGTGCTTTGGGTACAATTCTCTCATACAGGCCACTGGATGTTCAACATGGCACCTCATGGCAAAGAACTCTCTAAGGATTTGAGAAATAGAATTGTTGCTCTCCACAAAATGGCCTAGGCATACGAAGATTGGTAACACCCGAAACTGAGCTACAGCACGGTTGCTAAGGTCATACAGCAATTTCCCAAGACGGGTTCCACTTGGAACAGGCCTCGTCAGGGTCGAGCAAAGTTCAGTCCTCATGCTCTGCGTCATATCAAGGAGTTGGCTTCCAAAAAAACAGGCACATGGGTGCTGCTAGCATTGCTGCAGAGGTTGAAGAAGCAGGTGGTCAGCCTGTCAGTCTGCATGGCCGTCGTCCCAGAAGGGAGTCTCTCCTGGAGCTGGCTCACAAGAAAGCCAGTTAACAGTTTGCTGAAGATAAGCAGTCCAAGAGAAGGGATTACTGGAACCATGTCCTCTGGTCTGACAAGCCTAAAATAAACTTGTTTGGATCAGATGGTGTCCAGCATGTGTGACGGCGCCCTGGTGAAGAGTATGAAGATTATTGTGTCTTGTCTACAGTCAAGCATGGTGGTGGTAGTATCATGGTCTGAGGCTGCATGTGTGCTGCCGGCACTGTGGAACTGTGGTTCATTGAAGGAAACATGAATTCCAATATGTACTGTGACACTCTGAAGCAGTGAATGATCCCCTCCCTTCGGAAACTGGGCCGCATGGTAGTTTTCCAACACGATAACGACCCCAAAACACACCTCCAAGATGACAACTGCCTTCCTGAGGAAGCTGAAGCTGAAGGTGATGGATTGACCAAGTATGTCTCAAGACCTGAACCCAATTGAGCACCTGTGGGGCATCTTCAAGCGGAAGGTGGAAGAGTGAAAGGTGTCTCACATTCACCAGCTCTGTGATGTCATCATGGAGGAGTGGAAGAGGGTTCCAATAACAACCTGTGCAGCTCTGGTGAATTCCATGCCCAAGAAGATAAAGGCAGTGCTAGATAACAATGGTGCTCACAAACAAAATATTGATACTTTGGGCACAGTTTGGACATGTTCACTGTGAGGTGTACTCACTTGTGTTGCCAGCTATTTAGACAATAATGGCTGTGTTGAGTTATTTTCAGAGGGCAGTAAATCTATACTACTATAAAAGATGTACACTGACTACTCTAAAGCATATCGAAATTTCATTTCGGTAGTATTGTCCCTTGAGAATATATAATAAAATGGTTGCTGAAATGTTGTATTCACTTTTGTGAGATATTGTAGTTGGCTGAAATTATTCCACGGTTGTCTATAAGTGATAATGTTGTGTTTTTTAGACATATTTAGGTGACACACACACACACACACACACTGAGCGTTTTGTAATAGCGCTTGTACAGAGATGGCTGGGCCGCTGGCGCCCCCAGCGGCAGGCAGCGGTACTGACCAGTCAGCAGGACTCGCCGTGGAGTCGGTCCGCCGTAGCTCTGCCGACTGGAGGGATGTGACCCCGGAACAGGACACCCTCCTACAACAACACACCATTCAAACAGAGCACAGAAGAAAGAAAAGCTGGACCAGGAGGGGTAAGCACATATGACTTGTTTCCTCGCGACGCGCACAGTGTCAGGGTTCTTTTTAAAACCCATTTCAATCCCGGCGTGTACACTCGTGGTGGAGCAGCGCTACCTGGATGGTGTTTGCACCCGCTGGAACTTCATTCAGGCTTTTGTCTCGGGCATGCTAGCAAGCTAGCTTAGCATCGGCTGCTTTGCCAACCGTACCGCTGGTTCGGGGGAGGCTCAATTCAACGTTTGTCAAGTTAAAATTGATACAACTTATGAGTCATTGAGAAAACCAGCCTAAGGTTTTCCCCTAACAAGGTTGTTGCTTGAAAGTCATGTCGAAAACGGGCTGGAGGTTCGCTGCCTGCTAGCAATAGCGCTGCTACACTGTGAACAATCTGCTTCCCGCAGCATGATAACAAGAGCCGTTCACAGTCATGTGCGCGTTCCCCATCCGACCAACTCACGCATCTTTGCTTGCGGTGGCGTTTTTCATTCAGAGTTTGTCTTTAGACAAGACTTACAGGGTTGTGAAACTACCAGTCTCAGCTAATATAAAATACGGTAAGATAGGACTTTGTTAATCCCGCACGTCACAGCAGCCCCAGTATATATGAATAGAACAAATGGATGTGAGACTATACTATAGAATATAATAGAAATTAAAAGTAGAATTAGGATGTTATACACCTTTTTTGTTTTTTTGGAGGTTATATGTTAAACGAAGTCTAGTTTTCACCTCTTGTACCAAAAATTCTGTCAACAGTATTGTACCCAACCTTTCTCAAGTAACAATGTTTTGGTACCTTGCTGAAAAGATATTAACCAATAAATGATGAAAGCCTATAGATACATACAAATTGCAGACTGTTTTTAACACTCACCAAACGCTGTCATTCAAGTAAGGCAGTGCTTACTGTAAGTTTAAACAGCATTTAAATGCTACAGTCACACAAGCTGCTCTACATGTGGCCACTTTCTTTCAAATCGGTGTTCGTGACCAGGTTTCCTGTCCACATAACTTCATTGGTTTTCTATTTCTGGATCATGCCACCCTTGGGTGCATTGTGCCGGCGCTGCCTTTTACAGTGACTGCTCCCCCCCTCACTTGTCAGATAGCTGACAGTCCCTTGGGTGTTGAAGCTGACACCCCGCTGGCAGCAGGTAGCAGGGCTTGGCCACAGGCAAATGATCTGAATCCTCTTGGCAAGAAGCAGAGTTGGACATGCCATGGGTCAGAGTATGTCTGGCCTGCCTTAGTTTGTACATTCCCCTAGCTGGCAGGATTGTGGTGTGAAATTAGGACCCCTGGCCTTGTCTCCCTCTTTTCCTCATCTCATTGCACTTGAGGCAGGTGTTTTCCAGCGCCGGCTCAACCCCCTTGAGCCCGAGGGGATCTCATCATCTGCTAGCAATATTTGTGAGGGTGGGTCGACTCATCTCAAAATCTTTAGCTCTGCTGTTTTGGCCTGAAAACTTGGCAGCCTGTCGGCATGCCGCTTAGTGGTCAATTGTTTCCTGACACTATGATACAAGAGCTGCCTGCATCCATTCGCAGCTTATTTAACCTGTTCAATTGACAGATGCCTCAAAGTCTTTTTAATGGTTTCAAAGAAAGAACACCAATCTTCTTAGTTTGCAGTTCTTTCGCTGTAGTGCACGGCGTCCGCCGCACGGTATTCTGCACATTTGCATGGCATTGTATTGTTCCTAGCTCACTGATCACATAACTTTCGGAATTTCATGCTCTGCCTAGACTTTGGCTCTTTTGAAATCTGGCAGCCGCACCCCAAGGGACCAGCTTAAGGCAGCAGCTTCTGTTTCAGATCCTTTGAGAGACCCTGAGGAGTGAGCTAAGATGTTCTGAGATCATATACTCGATTTAATTATGTGATATAGCATCCTTGGAGGAAAAACTAGGTTGTAACATATTTGGTATCTTGAAAATGTTTTCACAAGCTGTAGTAATGTAAAATAAAAGTAATTAATTTTAGCCAAGTAGATTTTTTTTGACTTCATAGGACATGATGTGCTTTGTCTTGGATCTAAATTCATGAAGTGTCCTGCCTACATCAATGTGATGTGGCACTGAAATAGTCAAAGAATAATTAAGCACACCCTGAAACCCAGCTATGAACTAAGCCTGTACAGTTGAGCAGGATTGTTTGAGTTCATGCCTCGCATGGTGACAACAAGGCATGACCTACTTATCAATCATGTTTTCACAATCCAGTTCATCACCATTGTCCCCAAATACTGCAGCCATTGTTGTGGACACTGTACATGTGAAGAGATGGCTTCCCACAAAAGCGGCGTGGAGACATTTACCAAGTCTGAGCCTTTCTTGCCTTCGCTGTCTGCTCATCTGACTCATGCCGGCTGTTTAAGGACCTCACGCTGCCCTGACCAGAGGGAGTAATTTAACACCTTTTAGATTTTTGGGATAGTTAATTATAATTAATTATAGTGATGCATTATATTTATCAAGCCAATATAGAAAACAGATAATTTTATATTTTATATGATCGGTTATCAATAATTTAAAAAAGCTTTCATCACCAATGAAAAGCACAGCACCTACCTACACACCCTAATACAATAAATGGCAGTATGCACCTTTTTTGGGTGCATACTGTAGACTAGAGAGGCAACCATGTTGTTGCCACTTGGGACATTTTCACAGTTTCAAGGGCCAACAGCACAATTGCAATTTACAAAGCATGTTTGCTTGCTATGTCTAAGCCTTTCTTACCTATTTTTTTCATAAACTAAAGGTTCTGAACCTCTTTAAAATGGAAAAAAATATCTCTATTAGTCATGAGGAACTCGTAATTACCATTTTTATGCATGTATCATGTATTGCTAATTAGTTAAGAAAAAAGGGGCAGATTAAGTTATTATACAATTGTTGATAAAGTGCATCCAAGATTTTTTTCTATACTATTTTATGGTTTGACAGCGCCATTGAAAAATTCACAAGTTTGTTTTGCTAATCTGCAGTATTAAATTGGAACTTTGACCACTCCATTAGTTGTTTTAGAAGGTTTTGTGACACGGTTATTCATCAGCAGAAGAGAGCTTGTGTGTACCTTTTAATCACACAGCTGCTCTGCAGCACCAGGCCAGGTTGTTGGCACTCCAGCTGGCAGCTTCTCTAGCCCTCTTAAGTTTCTCACACATTTGCTTGCGATGTTGATGCAGCTCATGACTGGAGTTATGTATCCATCTCAGTTGTCTTCTCAGAGGCTCTTGACTGCACTGGGTATTATACTGTAGATGTCTGGCTATTAACCGTCAGTGATGTAAAGCTAAACTCCACCCAGATACTGTTTGACCATCAACTCCATGCTTTGTTTCTTGTTTTTCTGATTGCTGGAGAAATTTGACTTCTTAAACAATCAGACATTGTGTGAGCCGTTGATTTGAGAGCCACGTGCGACCGGGACCAGTGCACTGCGACATGCCTCTGCCCTGCACGACCTGAGGGCCTGTCACCTTGCATACTGTAATCTCTGGCAGCAGATCCTTGCTGCACTGTTTGGCCCAGTTGTACTCTCGAAAAAAACATCTTGGAGTTTTCTCCAGGTTTTTATTTCTCTCTATATACAGTATATACACTATATATTGATGCACATTTTACACAACAAATCCTGAATGCAGAGAATCAGTGGAACATGGTTCATTGCCGTTAACAGCCGCCTGCTTGCATTTATCTTAACAAGATTCAAATCTGAAGGACATGTTTGTACTCTAATTATTATATTGATTGTGTGTTTGCGTAGGTTCTCAGTCATCCAGGTTGAGGTAGTTTTAAGTGCTTTAGTTGAGGGCATCTGGACTTCTTTTTGGTTTCAAAACCAAAAATAATTCCAGATGCCCTCAACGAAAGCACTTAAGACTATCATATTCACTCAATCAGTATTTCAACCTGCTGCAAGAAAAGCACATGGCCAGATGGTCATTGCCTTGTGCTGGGAGGGAATCCTGAAAACTGAGGATAGAAAAGGATCCACTTACACTTGACAGCTGTTTTAAGACATTTACACAGTGTAATTTAGGTTTGAATACCATCATTAAATGCAGGGCTAGGTGTTACAAACTAATGTTAAATCCGCCTATCAAAAGTCCATTTTTAGTCACTCTAACATAATTTTTTAATATTAGCAGTAAGTGCTCTGCAGTATGACAATATCTATCATTTGACAATCAAAAAATGTCATTTCATATTTTGCTCAATCATTTATTTGTATTACTGCAAGTTCCACTCAATCTCATTCTCATCATATTGTTATTATATTTTACTCAGGTTTAGCTAAGCAGGACCAAGAGAAAGTTAAAACAGCTCTCAGGGATGTCAGTCCTTTAATGGCATTTAAGACAAAATGCGACAAATATAGCAAAAGATGAGACATCTCCTGTTTAACATGTTATGTTGTTGCACCTGGCTTTGATCGACTCCATCGATAAAGTGCCTCCTCCTCGTGCAGCTCACCTGCTGTTGTGGCAACACATTTGCGGGTGAAAAACATTCCACTCCACATTCCACTTGCTTGAGTGGCTTTATAAAAGCATCTTGCTTATGACGTAAGTCAGTAGACGTGGCAGAGGTGTGTCATTGGTAGAATGCAGTCATACTGCCATTCTGTGGGAAACAGACCATTTAATCTCAAGTCACAGTACAAAGATAGTCTATGAATGACAGCCACATTACTCTTACTGACTTATTTATATTTTGTATATTAATATTTTGTTAAATGTTTAATTGATATAAGAAAGAAAAAAATATTTATTTGTTGAGTATATTATTCAAAATCAAAGATAGATTTCTCCATGTTATCATTTGATATAACCTAGTTATCCATTGAATTGACTCAAAATATATATACATTGTATGAAATATCAGGATAGGATATGAATTACTTCATATTGCTTGCTTGAATGTCTATAAATTTGGTATCCTTCCCACTTTGTACAGATAAGAATTCTAAAGAATACATGTTGCATGTGATGTTTGTTTCTTTCGATTTTTCAGTTTTGTAGCAGCAATCCTGTGCTTGGTTGTTTAGCTGCATAGAGACACTCACCGAGCTCAATCTTAGCCCAGCCCAAAGTCCCAACATTGACAAGGGCCCGACACAGGGAGAGAGGTGGAGATTAGGCCTAGATCAGCATTAAAGAAATCCTTTGATTATGTCTATAATATTAGCTGCATGCATCTGAGCCTGGCTGGGCGTCTCTCCAGGGATTAGTGTTCGGTCAGCCCACCTCGAGAACTGAACATCAAGCACACACAAAGGAACCTGACAGAGCTCTTAGCATTTCAGAATAGTGCTTGTAGGCTAATGTTGTACATTTGAAGGATTCTATTAAAACACTCTTTACAGGTCCTAAGGTGTATAACACAGAACAAATTATATGAAATTATAATAGATGATTTAGTGGATGTGTTAAGCCATACAATCATCGTTGAGCTGTCAAAAAGCAGGCAGTGTAATTCTGACATCCCTCTCTAGATAGTAGAGGCTGTGTTTCATTTATCTCCAGAAGAGTTCACTCAGAACTCGGCTTGAAAAAATTTCGACAAATTGTTTCCGTCTCCTGCAGTGAGTCCATGAGTTAGATGACATTTAGTTCAATTAAAAAGGGGATGGGTCACAGAAAATTAATAAACAATTTTGATTAATAGTTTATTTTAATAAATCACAAGAATTCATAGCCCCTAACTTCTCACATGTGAGATTGTGGCACCTAGCACTGTTGACTGTCAAATCATTTAGCTTTAGACTTACTTGAACAAGAAAAGTTGTTTGTTTGTAGTCACTGACTAATTAAACAATGAGTTAAGGAAAAAAAATCAAAACTATATTGCCACATACTTGAAGATGCAGTCATCCGATTGACCTGAATATGAGGACTTATGATTTTCATCTTTATTTGGACCTAATCTTGTCCCATTGTGATCCAGTAGTAATACAGAAGGAGGCCATTATTCATATGTTAATTCTGTCCCATTGTGTATGCTAAGCAGATGCCAGTCCCATCTGGATCATTGTTGGAACTATAAGCATGTTTGGAAAGCTTGTTTGTTTAGTAGGATTACATGGATGAAACTGTTATATAATCGGTTTGTAATTAATTTAAACGTTGCCCTCAGTTCACTGAGTACCAGAATTGTTCTTAAGATACTGATAGTGTTACTCAACCCACCACACCCCACCCTACAACATTAGGGAGACTAGGTTAAATTTTGGGGAAAAAAAAAAGGAAATCCGACATTTTTCCTGCTAAAAGGGACTGATTGTCACAATTGTCACAGGGATTTATTTCTGTTATAGCAGGTATCAACATGAATGATGGGATAAATTGCAATCCTCAGAACAGTCAGTGGCCTGGGCAGAGATGATGCTAAATATGGCCAGTTTTCAAACTTCAAAAGCAAACATCAACTGCCTCCGTCATGAAAGAAGTGGGCTTATTTATACAAATGATAAATGTGGAATATATTGGCCCTTTGTGCCTTAGCAGACATCAAAATTGTCAAGTCTGAAAATGTGCCTGAATATTAAAGGCTGTTCGCTGTACCGTCCTCGTCTTTAAAAATCTCAACACAAGACGCTACCTTTTGGCAATTAGAGAGAAATTCTGCTCTTCAATCATTCTCTTTATCTTCTACCCGCTGCACACTCATCCAGAGTGACTGTTTTATTCCCAGTGTGTGTCTGAAGCAGGCAGGCTGGTTCATATCATTGATTCTGTGTGTGGTCTCATTGGTGGCTCTCTGTGCGCCGAGTCTCAGCTCCTCCGTTTGTTTGAAGCAAGGCGCTTGGAGAGATGTGATCAAACGTGTCACTGCCACTGATGTGAAGACACCACCATGCTGTACACCCTCCTCCAACATCCTCCTTGCATTGCCACCCCCATCCAAATCCCCCATTCACACTATACCCTCCTGAAGGTGCACCAAGTAACTAAAACTCAGAATGCTCCCTTTCCATTTTTTCATGTCTCTTGCGTTAAGTCTGATTAAACTACGTCTGATGTTGCGTGAAAGTGAAGAATAATGTATTCATCTGTGCCTCATTCTGTGTCCTACCGCTTTGTGGGGCTTGGGAAAGAAAGACAAGTAGACAAAGTCAAGTTTTATCTGGTGTAAAGAGGTGCCAAAGGTTGCTGTAGTTATACAGACTCTAGTCAGAAGCATACAGTAATCTCCAGCTACTCAGAATCCACACAATCACAGTGGTACCCAAAAGCTAGTTGATGGCCGACGGTGCCTCATTCATCTTCCCCCCTCTATAAACACACACACACACACACACACCCCAAGCCCTGAGAAGGGGATGGCAAGCCAGCTCTTCAATTAAATATAACCCTACATCAAACAGCCTGTCAACATGCATTAGTGGTCCTTTGTATAGATAAGAGGCCAAAATAAATTGCCACAACTATCATAGTCGCCGTTGCTCCCGTCTGCTTTCTATATAGGATTCTTGGAGGAGAGCAATTCCTGACTTGCATACTGATTTTCCTCTTCATTAACTTTTATTTTTTTGGGGGGTCACAAGTTTTATTAAGATTATTTTGGCTCTTTTAGGCAAATAATTACCTCTGCACATTGAGCTATTTCAATTAGCAATTCTAGGCTTGATGTCATGCCCTGCTGTATGCCTCGGCTTGTCGATGCACTCCAGCAGGGATCTAATGCAACAACAAATGACCTTGATGTGTCTGTTTGCACTATCACAGCAGAACCTATCTCTTTTCTGTCCCCCGCATTTTCTTTGGAAGCTCTTTTTATCGCCTGCTCTTCCCTCTCTTTGTCTGTATTTTGCCTTTCTGCAGACTGACAGTGAAAATAGGTCATTAGTTAGACAAGGAAGACGAGATGGAAGGAGCAGGGTGGAGATCTGTGTGAAAACTTCCATGTAGTAATAAAAACAGCCATTCACACTGTGAAATGTCCAAACAGCATTATCCGAGTTAAGCATTAAGCCTGTCACAAATTACATCACTAACCTAAACATATTTCATTAACTGGCTTGACTATCACTATTAAATTAAGGCCAGTATTTTTAACTATCAATAATGTTTGAGTGTTTGTGCAGCTTTGTTTTACGCAGGTCTGGTTTAACTTGTATATATTTGTGTGTGTATCTAGAGCCACAGGAGAAGGGGGGATGAACCGCGAGGAGGTCCCGGGGAAGTCTCCTGAAGACATGTACATCCAACAGAAAGTGCGGGTCCTACTCATGTTAAAGAAAATGGGATCAAATGTGAGTACCGTGTCTTGATGCATCATCTTTAAATGTCAGCAGAAAATCTGCCCTTATGAAACAACAAGGCCATCAAGACCAGATCTGACATCTCACATTTTGCCGTCTTTGGGATGCACACAACAGATTTATGCAGCTGATCTCAGCATCAGGAAGAGCAGCTCCAGATATGTGTTTTCTGTTCAGCTGAGGTAATAAATGACAGTGTGGAGAAATTGAGCCTGAGATGAGCTGATTAACAGCCACTCCAGAACAGAAAATCCTGACTACAATCTAAATACCACATTTTCAGAAGTGAGCCTGTCCTTCAAACATCTTTGTTGAGACTATAACAGATTTTAATTTGAAAAGTTCTTCTATATGTATAGCAGAGAGAAACCAGAAAGTCAACCCACCCATTCTGCAACAATGATGCTGTAAATGCTCAGTCTGTGTTGATCGCTGACTTAAATAGTGTATATGCACAATGTGTCTCTACTTTCTCTAGTTGTACAAAGTCAAGCTGCCATCTTGTGCTGGTGAATTCAAGGAAGTCTGCGCAGTAGTGGTCATTTGTCTCCAGGCATCAAATGCAAATCTTTTCTGAAAAGAATCATTGTTTTGTTATGTTTGGAGCTTTGAATAAAATTTTCATAAAGTTAGGTTGCTAACAAAAAAATAAAGTTGGTAACCACAGAGCTGAATCTACTGTATGTACAGTCTACAACCAGCTCTTTCACCTTCTACATGGACAGAATGCATAAATATTTCATGACTGTAAAGTGATTGAAGAGATAAACAAAAACACAAAAAGATGATTTTTTTTTTGAGTAAATTACTTCAAAGTTTCAAATTATTTTTGATCAACAACATCACATGTTTGACTCTGGAAGGATTAGTTAATCTAAATTAGTTCCCACTACTTGGCATAAAAAAAAAAAAATCATACTTTACCAGTTATTAAACATAAAATAATGGCTGGTCTTTCTAATCTAATTTTTAAACATATCACTTTGTTTGCTTCTTCCTCAGCTTACACCAAGTGAAGAGGCTTTTCTCCGGAATTACGCAGGTGTGGTCCACACTCAGATGAGCCAGCTGCCACAGCACAACATAGATCAAGGTAAGGCTGTGACACACTCACAGACAGTTATTTCGACAGCATTATCATAGCTTTTCTTTTATTATGAATACACAATTCTACATTTGTTTAACTATCAATCATGAGATAGTTGCCCACTCTATTTAGGACTGTGCTTAAGGTTTTTTTTGTTTTAGATATAGGTTTAATATTTGGATTTTTTTTTTCAGTTTAGAAGGCATGACAGTAGGTTAATTAATATTAAATACATTTACATTTGTTCACTCACATCCCCTTCACATGCCACAGAAGCTTTGTTTTGGCCAGACTGAAAACAAGAGAAAAATTCTTACACACACACACACACACACACACACACACATATTGCTCCACTTTAGTCTCAATACCAAGTCCTTGACTGTGCACTGAAGCCACTTCGGCGGCCCACTAGCCCTGTTAGATCACTCACTCTAAAGTGTGGCTGACTGGAAACAGGTCGCTCATCCTCTGCATGAGTGCACCTCCAGTTTCCCCTGCTGCTTTTCTCAAGCCGGTTCAGGTGTTCACATGTTAATGCTGAATTTAAAAGCAAATCACTATCTGTGTTGTTACAAGACCTAAATCTTATGACCTGACATTTGACGGTCAGGCTTGTTAAGGAAATAGAGTGTGCTGTGGAGTTTCCTTTCTCTCCTCCATATTTAGTTAACCCACAAGGGGGTGCTAGAGTCAACAAAATGTGGAGTGGCACTGCAGTTATTAGTTATTATTATTAGTTGTTAGGGAAACAAGCAGCAAATTGTCCCAGTAATTTTTCTGTAAGTAGACTTATCAGCAGGTTTTCAGGCTTTGCAAAAATATGACAGTCTGACCGGTTGTCTGTAGTCCCCCTGTGTTAACACGCCCCCGTGATATTGGCTCCTTTTTAAGTCTAGAGAAGCTATGCTCAACGTGCATGAATTATTTCGTCTTGATGTGTTTTTCCTTCCTCTGCAAGGAAGTAATCAACAAGATTTGATTATATTATTGATGATATTGAGCAACCCGTGATTTTCTCCGTTGACTTTGTCTTTTTGTCCTTCTATATTCTATTTATATTTTAGATTCAACCTGCAAGGTTTCAAATTGTATTGTCATGAATTCTGCCTTATTCTGCAGTATTAGTTGTATTGGAATTTTAATGTGGGTCATTGCATCATGGGCAGTGTAGATTTCATTATTACATGGTGTTTCTTCATCAAGCAGTAGGAGTAAAGTATTACATCAGCGCGCAGGGATGGTATGGGGTCACATCATAAAAAGTGAAATTTGGACTGATTTGCATTGAATTGTTTATTCATGAGATATGTCTTACCTGTCTCTTTAAACAACTGCAGACTAGCTGTCAGTTGTAATCCCTACCCTGGTTCTGGTTCTTCAAGGCCTTTAGTAGACACAGGACTCAAAGTCTGTGCTGTGTCAGTACTGTTAAGAAGAGCCTCATTAATTATGGATGAGTATATCTGGTGAAAGGTGCTCAAAGCATGCATTATACATCACAGACACATTTAGCGTCACTTGGCAGCCTGCCACCTCCTCGGTCTGCCAATAAATTATTTGTGGTCTGCATCTTAGCTGTGATTAGGCATCATGAAGACAGCTGAGAGTTAATCACTTTTAAATGCTATGCAGAAGGACAGCAGTTTGTAGGTATCAGCACATCCTTTGAGGTGGTTTGGGGAGGTTCAGGTTCAGTACACGTGGCAAAGTGGGGGGGACTTACACAGTCATTATGCCCTTGGAGATGTAATTTTCATGAAGCCTCAAAAAACTAATTACCTGTTTCAAATGTGTGCATGATTAGTTGACTATTTAAAAAAAAAACCAAAACATTGCTGCTTTCTTAGGTATCAGAAATATTGAGCAGTTAAATTATAATGCACACTAGAGCTGCAATGATTAATTGATTAGGGGATCGAAAAAAAAATTCGGTCATTTTGATAGTGGAGTAATTGTTTCGAGTAAAATTATTAAACGTTCAAAAGAGGATTTGATGCTTTTCTTGATCGTTTATGACAGTAAATGAAGAGTGTTTGGGTTTTTAATTATTGGTTGGAGTTTACATTCATTGCTGAAAGTGTACATTTCTCTACGTTCATCATGCAGAGAATTTTTACAAAGCCTCAATACATGTATGAAAGGAACCCTTAAACCTACGTTTTCCTAAAGTTTGAAAAATGATTCATTAGAACATTTGATTGAATTGACTGTCCAGCACATTTCCAGGCAATGGTCGTTTGTCTGTGAGCAATTGTGTATCAATAATAAGTCCCCTTGTATCAGTTCCACCTTCAGTCATCATACTACCCTGGTTGAGTGTAGCTTTGTTTGATATTTGTCTATGCAGGTAAGCTTCAGCACATGGCATGCTCATGATGAAAATCCTATTCTGTAATTTAAAAAAAGACACACAGTTGTCTGTTATTGCTGCACAGCTAGCTGTTTTTAAGACTGATAACTTAAAGTGGATGACTCACCCCCTTCAGCTTATCACCCTCTTGTCTTTTACTTTAAATATTAATAGAATGTTTTGTCAACACTTGTACAAATGCAATGATATTGTTAAATTGGAAAACAGTTTAGACTATAATAGATTTTATTAAAGGTACTATCAAGCCACAGCCGTTTCAAGCAAAAGACAGTTTTGAACATGCTGATGCAGGATGCTCTGATATCTGCATCCTCAAAGGGTCTCAGCATGCGACGATAGTGTCACATGGCAGACATGACCTCATCGATCGAGTGGAGGCACGTTTAGAGGTCACTGGAGGCATGGTGGAGACAAGCTCAGCCTCACATATTGATTACTCTGAGCCAAGACAGTGCTGTATGCTGGACATGTTAAATAGAAAGGTAGGTGCAAAAGGCTAAAACAACAAATAAATAAAATCATTGCTGCTTTCACATTAGCCTATTGTACTGAACAGATGTATAGGTGTTCCAGCCTCAACTGCTCAGACATCTTGTCATCCTTAATCATATCCGATCAAACTTTTTGGAAATCATTCTTGAAATGTGGCTCCTCTTCATAAGAAACAAGGGGGAAAAAAACAAATTAGAGATTGGCATTCATATTTCTTTTAAGTTGAGGGGTCTCCAAGTTTACATTTCAAATAGTTTTAATTGGCTGATTACCATACATGCAAATGCAAGTTTTTGTCTTGCAATTTTAATGAGGCCAAGAGGAATTCTCTGCCAAAGGCAATCGGGCTGAGGATATACATTTCTATTCTTTCCATTCAGCTTTTTATCTGTGAATACCTTGATATATAGCTGAATTTTGACAGCATAGAGGAATGGATGACAGTGAGCAGGAAGGATTTTGTTATCGTTCGAAATAAGGAGTGAACTCTTTAAGTGAAGCCTGACTTTTTGGGGGCTCTTTTTCGGCGTAAATTGCTCCTTTTTGGCCAAAACAGAGTAACTGTCTATGGTTTTATAGTTCTCATTTGTAGCTGTTTCAAAATGACATGATGTTACAATATGCTTTGTCACAGACACGCATACTGCCACCCGTCACAGGAGTTGTTTTCATGTTTGATCTGATGATTAAAGTTTACTCCTCCCACAAGGATGTCTGCGGGCCTTGATAAAAGACAATAGACAGGCAGTGTTGCCATAGCAACCTCATTTGTCCCAGGAAAGCCAAGCTTCCCTGTGGACTTGGTGTTGCTGCAATGTGCTGCATCAGTGGATTAAAGCTGGTGTCGTTAGGGAGCCTGGAGGCAAGCCGAAGTGCTAATTACACACCCAGAGCGAGATATTCCAATGTCTCTCTGTCAGCTCCAGCAAATATGGCTTCTATTCAGTAATCACAGTAACCTTGTGCAATCATTATCACCATCTTGTTCTTTATGTTTGTGTATATACTCCTGATATCACCTAATGCTTAAACTTGTCATTTAGAGTGAAAACCACACGACTCAGAGCTAGGGCCTGCCTTCGTTAGGTGGCTAAGCCCAGGCAGCGAGGTAGTGATTCTTGGTCAGACTTTATCATGTTCCTCACTGCAGCATGATGAATCAGAGCCAGACTCGTATCTATGAAGTCTACCTCACTCAGTAAAACAGAATATTTTCTTAAATATGCTTTCATCTCCATCCAAAATGTGCTTTTATAGCCACATTTTGGATAGTTTCCAACATTCATATGCTGAATAAGCAAGTTTTCTCTCTAATGGTCTCTGCTCCATTGGCAACAGAAACCAAAAGATTATCTCATGCATGCAAGAAAATACTTTTTGGCCAAAAGAGAACCCATGAAGGACTCTGGTTCAGTCGTATCCCTTTAAGAAGCTTAAACTGCACTGTCTAAACTGACTTTTTAGAGACTGTAATTATCTATTCAATCATAACCTAAGACTGAATATATTCTTTGATTATTCATCCCGTGACATCATCTTTCTGAACAAAAGTTTTAATTAAGCCCCATGATTCCGTACACATAATACCACTATTAAATGATAATAACAAAGAGCACTAGTATCGGTTTTGTATCAGGCTGAGAATTGGAGCTAAAAAGTGTGTGAGAGTATCAGTGCATCTGTAGCACTCTTATACTGATCCTCTGGTAGACTTATGCATGCACACTTCCAATAGGCAGAATAAGAATCTTTTTTCAGGCTCTGCATCGCATGTGCATAAATAAAGCCTACAAACACAAATACTCATTTTGACGGACACAATTTGACGTAGAACCTTTTTTTGCTGATATGTTTTCCTGGAGCTCTTTAGCCTTGGCATATTAACTTGAAATCTCTTTTACGCTTTAATAAACCAGGCAGTCCATTGCAATACATTATCCCCTTACGGGGAGGAAAAATCGCAATGTAAAATACAAACTAAGTAGAAGCATTAGTCTAAGTTGCTCTTGTTGTCATTGGGGATCTTTATCCTCTCAGCTGACCCTGCACAGATTGTGACCTGCGCTTCATCTCCAAAACACAGGAGTCATGATATCACTGTTTTCCTGTTCAGACTGACAGGACTCCACAAAAAGCCCTCTTTTTACTTTTGGATAGAAATTGTTCAACTTTTAACACAATGTTCTTTCCTGAATAGACCAGTCTTGTAGTGAATTGGGGAGCTTTTCCTGCTTCATGGAGGAAAAAATTGGATGCATTATGTTGCTTTTATTTGTCTGATACACTGTCAGTAGCTGCTCTTTTTAAGCACATCATGCCGGATGAGTAGGGCACCGTTACGTGGTGAAAGAAAAAGCCAGAGCTGCATCTAAACAACTGAGATGTTTCCCCTAAAGGCTCCCACTGAAGCAGTCTGATTTGTATCTGTCACTAGGCAACAGCTTTGAGGGACCTGACGTTTCTATCACGTTAGCTGCAGCTTGTTTGTCTGTGAGTGTATTGTGTGTTTATAGCAGATGATGGGACAAAAATCACTCTCAAGTAAAGCAGATATAGCGCAGCCATTTATTTGACCCTTTTGATGTATTTGGAGAGTTGCTCCATATCTGCTGTGTCTTCCCTCTGAACTAGGATGGACTCCTCCACATACAACCCCAAAGATTTAAACTGAAATTTCATGTGGTAAATAGGTGTTATTGTTAGTTAATTTGCCAAAATATTATCTCAAACAGCAGTGCTTTTCAGCAACAGCGCATTTCAGTTCAAAGTTTCATATTGTGCAGCATTATGTAATGTTCTTTTGTTCCAATTATGTAATAAAACCATGCTGTCTCAGAGCAGATGAGAGTTGTGTTATTAGCATCTCTGCCAGTATTTTTATTCTAGTTTCCTGTCCTGTTGCTGCTTATACCTAGTGGCGTCTTCTTTGCCATAACCTTATTTGGTAAACCAATGAGGTCCCATGGGGAGAGGAACTTGAAAGTTCATATTGGAAGAGCCCCTTCATGATGACCTGGATAGAGATATGCTAGTTATGAGCTGTGGTGAATGAAACACAAAAATCTGTGTTTCGAGGGTCTGATGAAAAGCGTCCACCCTTTTTGCCAAATTTATTCAGAAGCGCTCAGTCCCTGGCCAACATTCATATCTCTACCATAATTAAATCTAACAAGCACTTGAGAGCTGTGGTGGAGCAAGGTTTTTACAGCTGACGTGCACCATGTGCTAGGATTGTAATCCTCTGCTGGAGTGTGGAATGTTTATGAGCTGGTAGCTGTAAAAATGTTTGACCGCAGTGCATGGTCGTACTTTTGCAGCACGTATATTGCTGCATGTGCTTTGTCTCTCACAGTCAGTTTACCTCCATTGACAAGAAGCAAGCGCAGTTCACCAGGTTGCCAAGCATGACAGTGCAAAAAAGACTTTAATACAAGAGACAGAAGCAATTTTAGTGGCCTCTCTCCCTTTTTAAAGGATCTAAAGCTTAAATTGCTCAACAACTCCATGCCCATATGTCTGAGCAACGTGAGATGTATATTAGAGCTGCAACTTTATTATTGAGTATGTTAATATTCGATCAGCTGATTATTTTCAATATTAATCGATTAATCATTTGCTCTATGAATTTTCAAAAATTGTGAAACGCTTATTAAATTTTTTTCAGAGCCCAAATTGACGTCTTCGAATTGCTTTACTCCAACCGATAGTTTAATCCCAAAGAGCTAAAACGGCAAATAATCTGTATTTTACTTGATCTCACTCAAATACAAAATGTGTGTTTGGTTATCAGAGTGTCTCAGCCGGTGTAGGAAGGATAAATCACAGTTGGCAACCCACTAGCATGTTAAACAACTGCCAGCTAAGTCCTATTGTGTAGCTGGCAGCATCCATTAGTTGAATTAACCCAGAAGAGACTGTATACAGCCACTCCTCATTATCAGGACAAAAGTGAAGACACATAACAAAAGAAGAAAGAAATCAGGTGTTAGGATCAGGATCATTTTATTCTCTCGTCCTTTGGTGCTTTTCATTGTTTTTCCCACAGCTTAGTCTTCATACCACCAGCTGTAATCTAGTATTGTTTACTTACAGACAGTCTTGTGCCTCAAAGCATTGAGCTGCAACAGCGAAGGTGATTGAGCAGTAGTATAGCCTCACATCTAATTGTTATCACTGCAGGTCAGGAGACTGCTGTCAGCAAGCCACTCGGCGTGATAAAGTATCGCCAGTCGGGGCGCTGGGATGGCATGCGTTAGCTCTCTCACAACAGATGGGCAAAAGGGCATTAGTTGAAATTACCTGAAAGTGCCAACAGGATTTTCGGGGCCATATCTTCGCTCTCAGCTTTGTAGTCACAGCTGACAGGATTTACAGGATACTGACAAAGTTCAAGCACTGGGAGAGAACTCGGCTCGCTTCACAGTTGGCACTTAAATTTGTTTTGGACCATCGAAAAGTAAAATAGATAAATAATAAAGGTGGATAGTTCAGGTAGGTCTGGAATGTATGCCGACAGAAAAGACGGGTAGTATAAATGTCCATAGCACTTATGGATTCAGCTGACTGGCCTGTTTCATTTACTTGCTCAATGTGTGCAAGTCTGTTCTTGAGTTGAATTCACACATAATTGAGACCAAATATGTTTTATCCTCTTGGGAGAGGTCAACAAATATGAGCAAAAAAGCAAATTGTGATCCGTGTCGATTACTTGTGACATTATTTGGCACCAGATGCTTCTTATAGCTAAATACAGATCATCTTTTTGGTGTGTCTCTGTCAATGTGGGTCTCATATATTACAGCGATTCAGACCTCGCAGGTCGATGTATAGCCAAGAGATGACTGTAGATAATCATTTTTCTATACCAGACAAATACCCCAAATATTGAACTAATGGACCATGTACAGTTAGTAAGTAAACACTACTAGAAGTCCAACTTGCGCTTGATACATTATCTGCGATAAACTGGAAAAAAATCGACACTTCAGTGTTTGAAAAGCAATCTCATTTGACTCTGTGTAGATGTTTGGTTTATAATAAATCAATTACAAAAGCTATAATGAATTTAAAGTTCTCATTGCCACCGTCTGAAGTTTAGTGTAGATGAGGGCACTGAAGGCCACGGTTGCAGCATGTTACATGAATACCAGGCTGTGTCAGTGACATAAATAAAGACGGATGACACAACACCAAAAAGATGAAGTGGAAATATTCAGGATACAAGCTCTGCTGTCTGCTGTAATTTAGAGCGAGAGGAAATAAAGTATGCAGTTCCTGCCCATACACCACCACAGCTGTCGAGTATGAGGTTTCACCCCAATAAAATCCATTGGGAAATATTAATTTAACAAGTATTTTGAGCTTTTAGTTCGACTGAGGTCCTCAATACGGCCTAGCTGCAGCCTCGTTACATAAGTAACATTTATGAGTTTTTTGGGGGGGTTTTCGGGTTAGGGATTAGGATGCTAACTTGATGTGTAACAAAAACATTTTAGAAAGTTTTAGTATTAAACCAGTGAGCCTCCAACCTGCCAGGGGCAGTTCTGTCATGCCACATGCTTTGTGTCTGGAGCTGCAGCTGGGTGATACTGCAGGACCTACCTAAAATAATGGAGGAAGAGGCGTTTGTGACCTATACTATGGAGAGCTCTCATGATGTTCATATTTATATACACTCTGTGATCTGTGTAAGTTAACTCAAACTTGTTTAAAGGACTGAATCCACATTCTGCTGTCGGTTCCCAGGCGCAGAGGACGTGGTGATGGCATTCTCGCGGTCAGAGACGGAAGATCGGCGCCAGTGACTTTTACCCTCTCCCGCGCTCATTCCCCCCCACCGCATTTCGCCATGCCCCCGTCCCGTCCCGTCCTGTATGTGATCCACACCAACCTAAACTCCACAAACACAACACTGATGAGGTCAGGAGAGGAGAGGCTCCTGGCAGAGGGGCCGAAGAGCAGGGGAGGAGACACCGGGAGATGGCTGCCCCATTCTCTGAAGCCCCCGGCACAAGCTGGCACACCGTTACCCGAGGGGCATTCAAGTGCTTCACCGTGGGTTTAGGTCTTGGCAACAAGGAAGTCAGTGAAAACACTCAGATTGTGTGGATGAATATGAAATTTAGTTTTTTGGGTTTTTTTTGTTGGGTTTTGTATTATTTTGTCTTTGTTGAGACTTTAGGCAGTGTTACATGTTATACCTGCTGTGGTCACTAGAGGGATTGACCAGTCAGCAGCTGATCGAAGCAAAGACAAATATAGTTCTGGTTAAGAAGCGAGTGTCATGATTGATCTTGTTAGGGGAGAGATTTAAATTATTTCTGCTTTCCCTAATGGGGCTTAAATTGTTTTTTGATTTAGCCGTTACATTTTAAAGGCTTTTAAATTCAGTCAAACAACCGGCCTCTTTTGTAAACATTTTGTGTATAGAAAGAGGTGTGAGAGATGGGCACCTCCCATGCACAATGAAATCTAATGTGCTCATAATTATTCACAGATGCTTAATTTCACGTTAATCATATTATGGTCAGTTTATTTATCACCATCTTGCATTAGAAAGTCATTTATACAGTCATCAAGTGCGGTTGAGTCCAGGTTCATATTCTGAACTGCAGCATGTTTATTTAATTTGCATCTGTTTCTGCTTTTCAAATCATTTGGCCTCTTAATGCTTTTCTCAAACTGGTAAAATGAGCAAAACAAGTTTGCAGTTTAGTTCACAACTACAAATGCTAAAATGAAATGCTGCACCCAAAACAGGCTTCTCAGTATTTTTTCATTTAGTGTAGAGGTTTTCTTCTCATGTCGATTACACACTTGCTTTTGTAAATGAGGCCCTGCTTGTTGCTCTGCAGCTTTATTTTGAACTGAGCTTTTCTCACCGGGAAAGCACAAGAAATTATGAAGACACTAGCAGATACAACCACATGAAACACAGGTGTACACATTCTCCCTAAACAAATACTGGTTTTGTGTTATTGTGACATGTAAAACCCTTTTGTACAGATAGTTGGGAAAATACAATAATGGATTGATCGTGCCAATTTTATTTTTTTGGTTGCTTTTTTTTATCTGTAAGATAAAAATAACATGATAATGAAAGTGGAAGAGTCAAGCTGTAGTCCTAATTTATTGTTTACCGAATTGAGTTCCTCTGACACATCAGTAAAACTGGAGAAGCAGTAGATAGTGATATGGATACATGAATCGCTCTTCAGTGTCGTCATCTGTGGCCATTTGTTCACACTAAAATATGCTCAAACTCTAATTTTTAGCTACCTGTAACAAAACATGTGAGGCCAAACATACGAACTGTGTGCTATTTCTGACTGTACTGTATCTCTTGCACTATTATCAAAGGGATATTTGCAAAAAATACATTTTGATTTTTAGCAGAGAGATTCTGTTTGTTTAAGCGAGAATAGAAAAAACCTTTGTAACCATGTTTTTATTCCTTCAGTGATTTAAAAAAAAAAAAAAAAAGTTAATTGACTCAACTGGAATAGCTCAAAATGAATATATGTTAAAAACCAACATGTTTTTTCTAGTGACATGCTCAATATTTAATGTGTTTTAAGTACAGTTTATTAACTTGTATAGCTGAAGAAAATTGTACTGTTTTGAAGCCAAGCATGTCTGCTTTGTGGTTTCTAATAATCATTTTAAGTGGAGGATCTTTGAAGCCTTGTCACAATGACCATTGTTTGTACATTCTTGATGTTTGTGGAAGCTACTAGCTCTTTCAAAATGTTTGAGAAAAACAAACTAATAATAATTTTTGAGAGGGTAAAGTATTATTCATCATAGCTTGTTGGCAATAACTTCTTTGAATGTCCTCAGCAACCACCGCAATGTAAACCACCAACAAGCCACACTGTCCTCTGACGACGAACAACTTTTGTCTTTATATGTTTACTTTTGTTTTAAAACATTCTTTGTCTATGCATTGTTTTATTTTTGTCTCAAAACGGTGTCTTACTGTACATTTTACCTATCAGGGTTGTTACACAGCCTTCTTTCAAGTGTGGATGAAAGTGAGTGCGTGCGTGCATGAGCATGATCATCAGTGAAATGGCTACCAGTTTTGATTTTCAGCATGATGTTGACTTCGACTAGGATCGATGAATGTTTTTACTGTGATGACCTGACGTTGCCTATTTGTTCTTTTTTTTAATTTTATTTTTGTGTTGCCTTTGTATTTTGATTTCCTCTCAGTCAACATTGACTAGTTGGTTTTGTTATGTATGGCTGCTGACCATATCTTGACTTAATGCTTCCAAAATCCTATACCAACTGAACCATTAAAGATATTTTAAACTGAGCTTTGGTCCGTTCCTCCACAACGAATCCTTCAAACAGCTCAGAGAAGATATTTGTTGTAGCAGCCTGACACGTTGCTTGTCTTCAAGTAGGGACTTGTGGTAAACAACCTGAGAATAAAGTACTCAGCAAGCTCAGAAGTGTAAAATTGTGGTTTCTTTGTTCCTCTTACTGCCTGCCTGTACTCAGTCAATCTTACTGTGAGACCTCTACTTGATTCAGGGAGTTTTTAGCACTTGTAGACAGATGGTCAGAATCGTTCCAGGCCCATGTACTCACTTGTTTTGGAGCCACATGGTCCACACATGCTGAAAGCAGCAGCAGTGACGGATAATATCGTTGAGCTGGATTGTGACAGCTATTTTAAAAATCTACTTGTCTCCTGAAAACCTTTACTGTTTACCTCGTGAGCTAACAGCCACAGCCTGGCACATCTCCCCATCAGACGCTGGGGCAGGTGTTAAAACTTTGTGCTGTCTGGTCAACAGGGATCATCTGTTCCTGGTTCCAATGGGGACAACACATGCACAAGGATCCTGCGAACTGTGGGAATAACACGGCAGCTGCTGGGGAAGATTGTGCACCACTTTACACACTGGCTGTCATTAACTGTCATTAAAACTTTTCCTCTTTCAGCCTAGTTCAACATCCTGAACAGTTACATCAACCATTGCTAATAGATCCTGGCACCAGGGTGATTCATTAAAAATCTGATTGTTCTAAAAGAAATATGAAATACTAATTTTTATGCCTGTATGCCAGCGAGTCAGTGCCGTAGGCACGTCTTTGGGTTGTCCGTCTGTCTGTTGATACAGGCAATTGTTGTGAACGCGATATCTAAAGAAGGCTTTGAGGGATTTGTTTTAAAGTTTGCAAACATGTCCACTGACTCAAAGGAGAACTGATTAGATTTTGGAGGGTAAAGGTCACGGTTACCCATGGCCTTGTGCACCTCTCTAGTGAACACAATATCTGAAGAACGCACACGTGCCCACTAATGTGGGCCGCACTTGTGAGCATGAAACAATCTCAGGTCAAAGCCACTGACATTTGGCTTTGATTAGCAGGTCACTTTTGCCTGAAATCTTGTGAGCACAATATCTCATGAACACATTTGAGGGATTTCTGTCAAATATGGCACAATCCCACATTTGGACTCAAGGCTGAATTGGTTTAATTTTGGAGGTCAAAGGTCACTGCAACCCTACATATCATGAGGCTGCTGTACAGTAGGATTTCTGGATAGCGTGAAAAGATTCTTGGAAAACAACAACCTGGTCTTTACCTTCCAAAACAGGCTCTTGTGTTATAAATTCAGTCAAACATTTTGCTGACATGCACCCTACATATATAACTCGGTACTTTGTATTTCCTCTCCCAAAATACCAACAAAACAAGAAGACCTATTGCTAAAAAAAATCTGACCCTACTTAACTGGTTTTGACAGTATTCATGTTCAGGTTTGTCCAAATTAAAACTCAGTTATTCAAGAATCATATGACACTCTTCACACCTTTATATGACTTTTTGTCTAATGTAATTTATTTCAAATACTAACATTAACATTTTTCACTGTTTCCTATATCCTTGTTTACTCTTGTTTAGGTTTCATGAGGTTTCATGTAGGAACTGCTTTTTTTCTTCGAAGCTACACGGCATCGCCACGCAGAAACACAGCTACTCGTGGACCAGATGACCTCTGGGCTGAGGTGAAACAGCTTAGCTTAGTTAGCAGGCTTCTCGAGCATGAGCAGATGCACACTTCCTTGCTTCCTTCTGCGTGGTGATGCAGAAAATTCTGCCTACAAGGCAGAGGTTAACTTTTGATCCCTTTCTCTTTTTTTCCAGCCTGGATGTAACTCTGAAACAAATTGAAAAGAATTTGTGTGCAAGTACCAGCTCAATGAAAAAATGGTTATTTTAAGAGAGCTCCCAACCTGCTCTGGATCCCGAATCTGGACCCTTTCAAACATAGACAGAGTTTTATGAAATTTCTTGCATGAGTAGGCTTTGGCCCCTAAAAACAAATTTTAACATTTTTGGAGAAATTCAGATCAGTCCTGGTCCTGGATAAGGAATGATTTCAATCGCGGCCATAACTTGGCTGATGTATGCGCCCTACTGAGTGTTTTGTTTCAAGAAAGAGACAGTGATGTTTTTCCTTAAAATGTAAGAAATTTTAGTACTTTTTGCAAAGAAGGGAAACAATGAAATACAAAAACTAAATACTGGCAGCCACAGTAGTCAATATATAATGAATTTAAGCAAAGAGGGAAAATAAATAAATGACTAAAACATAGAAACACATGGAAAGTAAATAGATGATTTTAATAAATAGAGTGCAGGGAGTCTATAGAAGACAGACATTCTAACAGCCTAATACACTTTGCAGTTCAATATCATACAAGTTAGAATTCCACATCCTTTTTGTACACCAGATCTATCAAACCCATCTTGATCCCATTAGATGCAGGAACGTGTCCCAGGTCCCATAATACACAGAGGGTTTATCCTTCAGGGCCATGAAGAAAGCAAAACAATGTCTTCAATTTTTTTCCTTCAAATCTTTTTTTATATCCAAGAGAACAAAAGAAATCTCAGACTTTATCAGACACAGTCTGCCTGCTGCAGGCTGATATGTAAACAAAGTGCAGCATGTGACAGTGGCACATTTCTCCTTCCCACCACATAAGCTCCCTCTCTCAGTGTACACGTGAGCCTTGATGCTGTGTTTATCCACTGTCAGACAGATCAGACCCACAGCAGCAGTGTGTACGCTACCAGCCCGTAGCTTCCACCAGCGCTCTCACATCATGTTATGCAACATAATATGTGTGTGTGTGTGTGTGTGTGTGTGTGTGTGCTGGGACAGCTGTACTGTAGTCCACACACCGAGGACAGATCGCTTTCAAAAAGTGTTCAACACGCACTTACTTTGAATGACACTTGTACCAGTCCTCCATATAAAATGTAGTTTTTGAGTATCACTTGTATACAAGGCTGCTTTACAGAGAGCAGCCTGCAGGCCGCATGGCTTTACATGAGTCACAAAAAAAGTTTGCATAGAATTCGCCCCCATCCTGTCAGTGTTTATAAATATGCTCCTTGCAACAGCTCGGAGGAGTGTGACAGCATGCCGCAGAAGCAGTGATTTATGTGGACGAAAATACGACCACACAAATAAGAAAAAAAACAAAACAGCAGAGACATGATGATTACTCAGAGACGATATGGATACTGTGATATTGCTTATTCATTCTTATGTATTATTTCCTCGTATTTTTACACATTTATACAGCTTTAATTCTGACCTTTTCTGAGTGCAAATATCACGCCAAAGATCAGCTATATTAAAAAAAACACACGCGCTGATGAACAAATACAGCCAGTTTCTCTTTACAATTCCCCTGACTCAAATGTCATTGAAATGAAGCTCACACAGATAACACAGTGGTGATCAGGGCTGATTCTGTGCCACAATGACTCATGTGACATTTACACACCCAAAGTGGATAATCCTGCCTCCCAAGTCATCCAAAACAATTCACGCATCATATCTGCAACAGCATCTTAAGAGGAGCACGTTACGCAGCAGTTATGAAACAAATACTCAAGTCTCTGTCGTCTCCGTGAGGGAACAGCCAAGCAAACCTGCCAATCTGATGCGCCATTAAGGTAAATTATGTACATTATGTATGTGAATGAGGGTTCACCTGTGAAATATGTGTTCTGACTTCTTTCTCAAATGTCTGACTTTAAACACATAATTCTTAGTAACAACAAAATTGTTGCTCCTTGAATTTGTATTTTTTTCACATGTGGCTCTTTTCCTCCATTACGAGCTGCCATTTGTTAATATTGCTCCGTTTACCATCCTGAGACACTTGTTTATCACACATTAAAGAAATTGCATGCATTTTTTATTAACGCTGTCCACTCATTGATTCAGGTTATGCCTTCTGTTTGAGGATTTCTAACATCTTGACTGAGTTTGAAAGCAATGTAATTAAAAAGGTGGCCTTAATTTGTCCAGGCCTGAAAGCACTAAAATTGCTCCTCCCCATAAATTTGAGAGGAAGCTTTGAGAGGAAACTTGAAATGGACACGATCTTTTCATCTTCAAAGCACAGGAGGAGTGTGTGGCACCGAGAGGAGGTGACTCGCTCCCACCTTATGACTCAACATTATTAAGCCGAGCCAGGAGGAGTCCTGAGATGGGGAGGGGGAGGCCAGGCGCCGTGGAGTGATGCAGCACTGCACAAGCACTGCACAAAGCTCTGCAGATACAGTCAGTCCACCCTAAACCTCATGACTAATAGATGAGTTTTGCTCCCAGATCCTTTGACTTGCAGCATCAAACTCTTCACGGAAATAAAAAAAAGAAAAGAAAAATGTTTTTTATGCATCAGATCCTAAAGCTTTTTTTTTTTTGGCTTTTTTAGTATCCCTCTCTGTTCTGTAACCCTGCAGACACAACTGTGATCGGTCTTTAGCTTGAGCGCTTTATCCGTTACAGTCTTTAACGCTCTAGGAGTTTCTGATTTTAGGAATAAAATACATGTAAACAAAGTGGTCCTCTCTCAGATGGTTTTGTTCATCTCAAGCTTATGACAACAAAGCTCATTAGCAAGGACACAAAATGGCAGCTGTCCTCGGTTGCACCATAATGTGGTTTCTAAGGCAAATAAGCAGTGATTAAAAATTAGTGTAGGGTAACCGCAGACCAGGGTCTCTTAACTTTTTGTAACTTATGGCCCAATTCTGATAGCTACGAACTATGTTCAAAGACGTTCAAAGACCACTTTCCAAAATCAATGACCAAAAAACACATTGGCTAGCTGCAGATATTAGTAAGTTTCGGCAGATGTTAAGAGTTAGGGTCGTGAGAAAATTTGTTCATGTGCGGATTTTCAAATGTAACCAATCATTTCAATTAAAAGAAAAACCCAAATTTGATGGAAAGAG